>CM065715.1:96976019-96981019 GCA_033310375.1 Conus canariensis
GCCTATACAAATCAAATCTGGTACTATCCTGAATATGTGCATTCCACAGTTGCCACCTGCAGTCAATCAATCTTGTACGAAGCATACGTAAAAAAACTAGTCATGTCCCCAAACACCCTGACTGAGCCACACATACCTAAACCCAAGTTCACAGAGTTTAACTTTTACCTTTGTTACCCAGTTTACTCTACCTCTTTCATGTAAATCATATAACATTTTATATGCTTTTAGGCAGCCTTGACACTTGCATTTGTGTAAGTAGAGAGAGAGAGAGAGAGAGAGAGAGAGAGAGAGAGAGAAGAGAGAGAGAGAGAGAGAGAGAGAGAGAGAGAGAGGACAAGTAACTCTGCGACCATAAAAAACAAATGAACATATAAATAAACGTATGAAGCAATTAGAAATAAGACTGAAAGATTTTATGGCATTGTCACGGCTATTTAAACACATTTAAAATTAATATCGTTGTTACGCGCAAAGTACCACGCTGAGCTGTGAACTATTTAGGAATATCAGCATCTCACGTTGCAGATGATCTATAAATGCATGATGATGGATCTGACGTAGAAAACAAATTAACTGAATGATAATGACAGCGTGGTAATGTATCCATACATAACAGACAACTTAAAAGGATGATAATTGCTGTAAAGTCATACAAACTGGGAACCATTAAGGCTATCTTAAATTCAGGTTGGTCATTCAAAATACTAGACAATACAATTTTTCATGCAGACATGGTGCGTAAACTGAATAATGTAGAACCAAAGTACTGTTTTTTCTTAAGTAGCCAAATTCTACTATGCCAACAGAACACAGGTACTTTCCCACGTGGGTAGGCTACAAAATTCAAATTAAACTTTTGTTTTCAATTTGTGTTCAGTCAGTATGCCATTTTGATGCCAAAGAATGTTTTCACATCACATTTCTCAATATTGTTTATCTTATAAACCACTCATGATCATTTTTCTCGCTACTTCTGATTTCTGTGTGTTGCTCAAGTAAGCTGAACTTCCGACGCCCCACTGGTAGACAAGTATTTTGTCAACCACAAAATTCCCGCACCAGGTCGTTTTAAGATCTATAAACAAACCAGTGACAGACAGACAGACAGGTAGATAGAAACATGCCACTCGAAACATGCAGGCAGAGTCTGCTGGACGGGGCAGATGACTGGGAGTGCACTGCAGACCTCCCAGAATGGAAGAGTCACCCAGAGATCATCAGCAAGAGTGGCATGAGACCAGACATAGTAGTCCACTCTAAGTCAACCAAGCAGCTGATCATGATCGAACTCACGGTGCCATATGAGAACAGAATGGAGGCAGCTCAAATCTACAAGACTGAAAAGTATGCTGATCTGGCAAACAGCCTGAGGAGAGAAGGCTATCAGGTCAAAGTCCTCACTGCAGAAATTGGAGCTAGGGGGTTTGTAGGAACGTCTGCATACAGCCTCATGAAACAGCTCTCAGTTGCAGGGAAGGAAAAAACCAGAGCCCTGAAAGCAATGGCAGAAGCGGCTGAGAGGTGTTCAAGCTGGATCTGGTCAAGGAGGAACAAAAGTGAACTTCATAAGGCTTAATTTCCCTACAAATATCAGGTGTCCCTGTGGCTCAGTGGTTAAAGCGCGAGTCATTAAGTGGAAAATGAGCATGTCCAGAGGGTCATGGGTTCGAATCCCAGCCATGGCTCGTCCCAAGATGGGGGAAAAAAAAAAAAGGGGGCAGCAGAGGGACATCCGGAGTCATGAACCGGGTGTGGCCCAACCCCCCTAGAGTGTCAGGAGATAAGGGCCGAAACACTTGCTTGAAGGGGGCTTCTCTTCTGAGGACTCTCTGCTGCCACGCTCTCCACGAGTTTCTTTCTACTAGATAGATTGCCATAATTTCACTGTCACACCACCCAACCTTTTTAGTATTTTCACAGCCGACCATGCCTCCAAGTCTAAATATTTTGTTGTAGGTCGCCAAATTGAAAAAAATGTCCTTTTCTTGCAAATATCACAGAACATGTTTTCTTTGCCGTTTTGGCACACCATCTGGGCAGTACTTCATGTACACCTTTTGGTTAATTTTAAGTGTAGTTTTGTTGGGTTTTTTTTTTTTCAGTGTGCGTAGTATGATTTTTAATGGAAGCCACAGGCACACCACCGGGTGGTGGTGGTGGTGGTGGTGGTGGTGGTGGTGGTGGTGGTGTGTGTGTGTGTGTGTGTGGTGTGTGTGTGTGTGTGTGTGTGTGTGTGTGTGTGTTCATACTGAAAACGTAAAAAAGAAAAAAAATAACTCTGTAACCAGCACTTTCACTGAATGGAGGAAAACTATTTAGAGTACAGCCCCATTATCAGGTCGATTGTCTTAATGAAGATGAATAAGAATATCTTTGAGTTTAGGCACCTGCCAAGAACATCACCATTTGTTGTACATGGCGGAAAATCTCTCTCTCTCTCTCTCTCTCTCTCTCTCTCTCTCTCTCCTCTCTCTCTCTCTCTCTGCATGTGTGCGTGAGTGTGTGTGTGTGTGTGTGTGTGTGTGTGTGCGTGCGTGCGTGCGTGCGTGCGTGTGTGTGTGTGTGTGTGTGTGTGTGTGTGTGTGTGTGTGTGTGTGTGTGTGTGTGTGTGTGTGGTGTGCCTGCGCGCGCGCGCGCTGGCAGGGCCGTCCCTACAGTACCATTCACTGACCCCTTGAGCTTCGAACCATAGCCAAGAATATATAGAAGTCAACTTCGAAGCTGTCTGGCACACCGTCAAAGACTCTCCGACCTTCTTCCGACCTGATGGCTGTCTTAGTACTGACCCACCCACCGGCTCACTCATCAATACACTTACTTAATCATTCATAGTGAATGCGCATTAAACTTCACTGGCCACCAGTTGCGACTCCCATTAAATCCAAGACTGCAGCACAGGCATTCTTTTGATAAATTGGATCTTTCTTTTCTTTTTCATATTTTCCCTGCCCTCTCATGTCCAGATTTGAAGAAATACAGTAGTGTCCTCAAACTACGATCGAATTTGAAAACAGAGGGGGTTAGTTACCGCCAAGGACACAGACAGAGTACAGGACTGGACACAATGCATTCGACCTCTTGGGTCTTCTTCAGGTTAGGACAGTGACAAAGAACAAGAAACCACTTAGCTGCTTTTAGTTTTCCTTTCCTGTTTCTTGTTCTTTGTCACTGTCCTAACCTGAAGAAGACCCAAGAGGTCGAATGCATTGTGTCTAGTCCTGTACTCTGTTTGTCTGTGTCCTTGGCGGTAACTAACCCCCTCTCTTTTCAAATTTTGCTTCATCTTCCGCCCTCAGTCACTCCGTTTTGAAACTTTACGATCGAATTGTTTTATGTTGTCGTTCAAAATAACGATTCGATCATCGTTCTGCTCTTTGTTTGATGCTGTGTCAGACTCTCGTGCAAATGACGACCAGTGACCCCGCCCCAATTTGTCATACATGTAGGTGCAGTCATAAGTCGATCAGTACACTCAGTGCGATCATCACTCCGCCGTTCTTTAGGTCAGCTGATGGGGTGGGAGGGAGCCCCACTTTGTCGCTTCATGTCGGTGGTGACTATCGATCTGCTGTTGTCACTCATCGATTGATGACTGCATTGTCAATGATGACGCGTTAGATTTCCGGGCGACAGGTGGTCAGTATTTTGACAAAGTGAGGATAAGCGTGATGGTCCACACTCACATACGCACACACACACACACACACACACACACACACACACACACACACACACACACACACACACACACACACACAGCCTACTTTCCGTGCTCACATGGCGTGATTATGGATTTCGGTAAAATCAGGGTTTGTACGGGCATATATGACTCATCTCAGAGAACAACCAACAAAAAGGACAGATGAAACTGCTTGTAACCAACACACACACGCACGCACACACGCGCGCGCGCACACACACACCCACATACACACCATACGCGCGCGCGCGCGCGCGCATGCACGCACGCACACACACATACACAAACACGTGCGCGCACTCGCGCGCACTCACGCATGCACGCGAGTGCGCGCGCACGCGCACACACACACACACACACACACACACACACACACACACACACACACACAAACACACACATGTACATATAATCTGAGGAATGAGCGTACAAGAAGCGTCAGTCACCAT
Organism: Conus canariensis; assembly: GCA_033310375.1. NCBI lineage: Eukaryota > Metazoa > Mollusca > Gastropoda > Neogastropoda > Conidae > Conus > Conus canariensis. The sequence goes on from CM065715.1 coordinate 96,980,172, forward strand.
AATAGTATCATCAGCACGCCTGAGCAAGAATGAACAATGATTCATGAGGCAGTCACTTTCAAGTACACAAGTATGTATTCATATACAGCATTCTTGTTCAGTATGCAAGATCGATTTTCAATTCAGTGAGGAAAAAGAGATCATGCTGTTGGAGAGAGAGAGAGAGAGAGAGAGAGAGAGAGAGAGAGAGAGAGAGAGAGAGAGAGAGAGACAGAGACAGAGACAGAGACAGAGAGACAGACAGACAGACAGACAGACAGACAAATAAAAGAAAGAAGATCTGAAAAAATAGAAAGCCAAACATAAAAGATGAAGGGGTGAACCATCCATCCCATCCCATCCATCCATCCCATCCATCCCTAAACAGTACACATGATTATATGAGCAGAACGCTGGCTCAAACACATAGCCTATACTACATGAGCACATCATAACTCTTTCACATAATTATTGACATTTCCATGCACTGACATAGCGTGTCCAAATAAATAATTGTAGCAGTTTATTTGAAACAGTGGTACTTTGTAAACACCAACAATCACTTTCGGAAGGCAAGTAAAAATGTATGTTTTTGATTATATGGTAATGACATGCATATGGATAGGCATTAGTAATATCAAATATACTGCACATCCACATTACTAGTGTAAGAGTGCGAAAATATGTTTCCAACATTCTTCTGTATGATTCTGAGCTTCGATGGCATTTCAGTTCAGACGGAAGCGAATTCCAGACAAAGAGGACCAGGGTAACAAAGACTTGTTTTCAATAGATCAATTCTAGCTTTGGGAACATGGAGTTGTGTAGAATTTCTAGAACTGAAATTGTGCTAGCTGAGTCAAATAGCG
>CM065715.1:96986019-97138519 GCA_033310375.1 Conus canariensis
ATAATGTCAGTTTATTTTCGAGGATAATAGATTTTCATTTTCATCTTAAAAGAAAACAAGGAGGGAGAGAAAGGGGGCTGAAACTGAAATTAAGGTATAGCCTACAATCATTACTGCATCGACTGCTTTCCATTTAATTCAGATATCAAAGCCACTCCATGATTTTATCTCTCAGGGCGCTCAACTTTCGATTTCGTGTTGACTCTCCGGTTAGAAAGATAGATAAGACTGCGTCAGCAAATCAGACGAAGCAGGTTGCAAGCGAAAAGGTCGACTGCTTGACCGTTTGCTTTGATCTGTATATGTCAATACAACGATGGATCTAGTAAGTTCTTTGTTCAGAAACTGTCAGTCGGAAAGGACGATTGAGATGTTGTTCTTGTTTCGAATCATGAACAGAATCAAGTGATGAGGCTAGGGCAACATGAGCATGGTGATGATGATCGTGTATCAAATCTGTAAAATCATGACAGTGACTGACATGACAGTGGTAGGGTAAACAATGTTTTCCACAAGTTTTGCAAGGATAAAACTTTAGCAAACCATCAGCCGGTTGGATGTTTAGATTTGTCAGATGTTAGCAACAGGTCTGTGTGCGAAGTTCTACACAATTGCATATTTTTGGACGGTTCAGTACGCAGCCCAAGTGATGTATTGATTAAATTAATACTGTTAAAAGCAAGCAGTGCTCATATTCGATTTTCATTGTAGCCATGTTTGCAAGAATTTTTTTTAAAGTTCATGTAGATTTGTTTCTCAACTTTCTGTTACCGTTTCAGATTCCAGAGCTGGAGCAGGAGCATGTGCATATCAAGAATCCGCAGAATGTGGCAAAAATCATCCGCCAGATGATGAATGATGCCCACCACAAACTGCAGGTAAACATGTAGTGAAGCTCTCAGGGGAATTTTTTTTGGTTTAACTTTAGTCAGTTACACACACATATAGTTTTAAAACAACCCAAAATGCAGATGAACTCACAAGGTACAAATCAGGACCCAAAAAAATGTGCAAAGCAGTATTCCTTATTGAGTTGTCAGCAGCAGACTGGTTTTCACTCTTACCCCTCGGTGCTAGGATGGGACAATGCTGTGTGGGGTCAGACCATTGTCGGCCACTTTAGGTGACTGATCCTTTCTCCTCCTTTCTTTCAACATGTAAATTCTTTATATGTGTCTGTACACACTTCCCCATTGCTATCACACATCAGTGCACTGCCATATTGTGTATTGCTTGCTGTCGTAGAAATTCACTCTCTTACACCCCAGCCCTGCCACCAGTCGCACACTGCCCTCATCCCATCCTCTTCTCAGTCTCTCCTTGCTTGTTTTCTCAATTTCAGAATTGTCATCACTTGTCTCCATCTGTTTTTCTACATTGCCATTCTTTGCTGACAGCTGTCTGGGGGAATATTGTTTTGTGCAGTTACTGATACTGTTAATAGTGATGTCTGAAGAAGATGTATTTTTAGAAATTGTTGTCTTCATGTTGTGTATTGAATTAATATTAATTTGCACCGTACTTTGTGTGTTCATTTAGTATTTTGACATGTTCTCAATGCATCAGGATTCTGTTTCAGTCTCTGTATTTGTAAATGTTGCATGTGTGTATGATTGTGTGTGTGTGTGTGTGTTTGCATGTTTATGTTTGTGTGTGTGTGTGTGTGTGCGTGGTTATGTCTGTGTCTGTGCGTGTGGCGCATGTATCCATGAATATTTTTGTTACGTTTGTGTTTGCGTGTGCATGTGTGTTTGTGTTTTAAAGAATGAGAAAGACCACAATTTTGGTTCGCAGTTGCTGTCATGGACTGATGGAGTTTCTGCTTTTTTTTTCTTTTTTTTTTGCTTTTATTGTGCCATTTTATTGATCAAGCTTTCAAGTTTTGAGAAATTCAGAATGTTGTGATGATATATACAGATACCTAAAGATATATTTTGTGACTCATTCAACCTTGCAATGCAATGCATAGGCATTGGTGAACAGCAACATGGACCTGCACTCGAGCAATGTTAGGGTGACAGACCTGAATGTACTCAATCAGTTTACCACTAAAATTATGCAAGCAACAGTTAGCAAATTTAACATAGCTAAAGATAAAAGTTTTGTTCAAAACACGATCAAGTTTTGAAGTCTTTGAATTACAACTGAGTCTGCCATCTATGGTCAGACATGGGAGTTATGTACAAAGAGTTTATTGAAAAGCATCGCAAGTCCAGAAACACATCATCTTGCATGAAATTGTAATGTTTTACTAAACAATCTCTGGGAAATAATCCTGCAAACTTGTGTGCCATTTGGTAAAGTAGTTTCTGAGATGATACAGTTTTAGTGAAGTAGGTCTTCCATTGATGAAGATCAGCCCAAACTGACTAGGCATGAGAGGCTACCCAGGCTGGGAACTTAGAAGGGCTTAAACCAAGGAAACAGTCTGTATTTCTGTTGTATTTTAATAATTGTTCAGCATTGTATTTTAATAATTGCTTAAATCGATCTCGGAATCGGTGTATTGCAGAGACCTTTGAATTTTAATCTTTCGGAATATTCTCAGTTTGGCTAAATATATTCTGTAGTCTACATCAAAATTGACTGGATGTTTCAGGTTGTGGCAGATTTTGACAGAACGCTATCCAAGTATGCACACAAAGGACAGGTCTGCTCAACAACACATGGTATGGAAATCGGTCATGTATTTCAACTGCTGTTTATACGTTGGGGGGAAGGGGGGGGGGGGGCGGAGGAGAGAAGGGTTTTTTATGTTTTATTATTAATTTGGTTCTTCTCCCAATTGTTTTTTTTCGGGGGTTATGGTTTTTTTTTTATAGTTTGTTATTATGAGAACACATGCTTTAAAAAAACCCAGGTCATCCATGATTTAGTCAGCATGAAACCCAATGAGTCATATAAACACTCTTTTTAGTCAGTGCTTTTTATCACATTGAAATGGAGGTGAAGTATACTACCTTTGAAGCTTTCATTCATGTAGGGAAAAATCATCAAACTGCAAACAATATGTAATGCATTATTTCTCAAATGTCTACCTATGTGCAGATAATTGGATGTGGAGATAAGCAGTTTCTTTCAAAATCAAATGTTCATAAACCTCATTAGACTGACAAGTCTCGATTAACTCTGAAGGTGTCCATGAGGGTGAAGCAAACAAAACCTTCAGCATGGAAAAAAGAAAACTCATTTTAGTTTAATCCATACCCCTGTAGGTTCTTGATAAAGGTATGACTACTATGGTGGTTTGTGTGTGTGTGTGTGTGATTGCGTGCGTGCGTGCATGTACGTGTATGTGTGTGTGTGTGTGTGTTTAGAAGAATGTATGAGTACACCTTACTATGAAATGGATCTGAAACACTGTTTATCACTCAAAGTAACAAAAACAGGGGGTATTTTTGCCTTTGAAACGAGCTTTCTTTTTTCCAAACAATGCTGCCATGTACACACACACACACACAAACATGCAAGCAAACACACTCTCTCTCTCTCTCTCTCTCTCTCTCTCTCTCTCTCTCACACACACACACACACACACACACACACACACACACACACACACACACACACACACACACACATACACACACTCACATTTAGATGTTGATAATGTGTGCTGGCTGTGCTGACAGCTCTGGATTATATCATATTCAGATCTACAGTAGAATTATGCAAGCATTGCTTAACTTTCAAAAGGGAAGGATGTATAGTTTTGGTGTGTTTTTTTTCTACACAGGGGTGTTGGAAGACAGTCGCCATATGTCAGATGAATTCAAGGAAAAGGTGAGAGTAGAAAAACAAATGTTCACGTTTAACATATTTTCTTATTGATCTGTCATTCTTTCCCTATGTTCTCCTCCCTCTGTTTATTCCTTTATGATTTGATTGCAATGATGATGATACAGTGATTTGCCTTTATATCTGTACATTGTGTGTCTTGCTTCTTTGTTGTTCTCTTCTTCCTGCTCCCCATCTGTCCATATCAACAAACCTACAAACATTCCCACACATTTACAGATAGATGTAAACACACTCACAGAAACACACCTTTACAGTGTTCCTCTCATACACCTGCACACATGTACATTTCAAGTACACATGCATGCATGTATTCACACACACACGCACATATTTACAAACTGAAGTCATGTATACTGTCCAACAGTTTATTACACTTTGCATTCCTTCCTTTTCTGTTATAAGTTTTGTATTTTTATTCATGTTAGGTCTACATTAGAAATGTACTTTTTATTCATGTAAATGTTTTTTCTTCTGTTTCTTTGATTATTTGTAGACTGTGATGTAGCAATCATATATATAATCAATTTTATGTTGGATTTTCAATCTAATGATAATAAGTGCTTCTTGTTGTTGCAAGGTCGTTGTAGTTAGTGTGTGTGTGTGTGTGTGAGAGAGAGAGAGAGAGAGAAAGATTTGCATGATACAACTTTACATTAAGAAGGCATTAATTCATATGTAGGTGTAGGAATGCATAATTTCCGTGTGTGTATTTGTGTGTGTGTGTGCGCACACATGCATGTGTATCTCTGTGTGTATACCTATGTCTGTGATGGGTGGTTGAGAGTTAGTCTCTGCTAAAATGCTTTAAGTTAAAGTGCTATAAGCTTTCAAATTTTTTGTGTGTTATTAATTCAATAGAATATGCCAATAAAGAATTTGCTTGACTCCTCTGTTTTAGGCAACAGCGTTGAAACAAGTATATCTGCCGATTGAATTTGATGGCAGCAAAACTATTGCAGAAAAAATTCCCTACATGATCGAATGGTGAGTATGGCCCTGACTGCATTGCTTCCAGATATGTGCTGCTGCTTTCAGGACATTAACAAACTTACCAAAACTGCTTAGGAGTCATGAATTATTGAAGGCGAAAGAAATGAGTGAAACTTCTCAAAGTTTCTTGATAATTTGAGATGAAAATTACACAGCAAAGTTTGTATCAACAGAAAGAAGGAAAGAAAGCTTGAAGGAAAAGGTAGCACAGATCTGATTGAGAAGGGCAGTGCTATCACTTTCATTGAGTCATAGCTCTGCTGTCCCCCTGATTTCTTCCTCTCCTCTTTCTCCCCCTAACCCCCCCCCCCCCCCCAACCTCTCTCTCTCTCTCTCTCTCTCTCTGTCTGTCTCTCACTGTCTTTCTCTCTTTCTCTCTGTCTCTATGTCTCTCTCTCTCTCTCTCTCTCTCTCTTTTTCTATGTTAGCTTCTTAAGTGGTACTTGGTTATTATTTGTCTCTTGCTGTTTTACAGGTTGTTTATCTGTCATGCTTCAAGGCTGCCGTTGGTATTTCCCTGTTTTTTGATGCTTGTAAATCTCTGGACTTCATTCTTTGCAAATTCCAGAAGATTCTCATTTCAGATCTCTACATTACAGTTCATTTCTTTTCCTATAATTTATTTTATTGAAAAGAGAGAGACAGACAGACAGAAAGAGAACAGAAAAAAAGGGAAAGAAAGTATCAGTCATGCTGGTGCTCACTGCCAGAACATGCCCAAACCATACTAGACATGTTTTCTGCAAGTGTACAATTGGATGAATTTCATCAAGCTTTAGAATGAGGTTTGGTGTCTGTGTCAAGTTTATCTAGCACATTTTCTCTCATGCACTGCTTGTAGATCAGTGTGGAATTGACTGGTTGCAGGTGGACCAAGGGCCATTCTCTTATTGCCAGTTCTCACCTGACCCGTGACTTGCTGAGAACGATTGTCCGCAGTTCAACAGCTCATCTGCGGTATGTTCTTTTCTTTTTTTTTATGCAGATGTTTATGTTGATTGTGTGCTCTGTGAAGAAATATGATGAAAGAGAGGAGTGTCACATGTAGAGGGTATAAAGAAAGAAAAGTAAGTATGGATTGAGGTTTTCAGATTTTTAATTCTGTAATACAGGGAGGAGTTTTTAGAATACAAGTTAAATAGCTAATATTGTAGAAGAGTTTTCCAGATTTAAAATCTGTAAAGAAATATGACAACATAGTAGAGTTCCAGTTTAGACGCTGAGATGGTAGAGAGGAGTTTTCAGACCTAAGCCCTGCGAAGAAGTGGGAGGAGCTAGAGGATGAATGAAACAGGAGCCAAGGAACGGCATGGGATGGGAAATGAAAAGGAATGGAAGTGATGAGAAGAGAAAGTAGAATATGAACATTTTAAGATCAGTTATCAAAGATAAAATGCCTGAATCTTTTACTTCTATCTTCTTCATGCAGTGACACAAAACAAGACTATCATGCAAAAATAAAGAAGAAAAAAAAACATTCATTTGATCTGGGACATTTTTCTCCTCTGTCTTTCCTCTGTAACAGGTTTTCAAAATACCATTGATTTTGTAAGAAACAACTTTTAATGTGGAAGGTCTCTCTGTTGTTTTCAGAGATGGGTGTCAGTGGTTTTTCGATCAGCTGCATGAACATGAAATCCCTCTGTTGATCTTCTCTGCTGGTCTTGGAGACATCATCACAGAGCTGATCAGCTACCAAGGACAACTGTATGACAACATGAAAGTTGTGTCCAATTTCCTGCAGTTTGACGAAGAGGTAGCATGACCCAGTTCATTCCTCTTTTATGTTTGTTTGTGTTGTGTTCTTTTATTCAGTGTCTGTTTGCCTCTGTGTATGTGTCTGAATTTATTATGCTTTTCACAGTAATGTGAAGTGCTTGTAGACTGCTTCCTAGGAAAATGTTTCTGAGGAAAAAGAATGTTGACTTTGCTTTTGAAGATGATGATTCAGAGGATACAGATCTTTCATTTCTGTTTATGTGACTAAAAGATTCTGTGCAGCAGATAATATACTCAAAAAATTAGTGTTACTATTCAGATCTCCCAGTCCAGAACTTGGAAACATTTTTTTTTTTTTTTTTTTGTAGAACTGTTTGATCTCATTGGTTCATAGATATCTCATATCTTCTGGGGGGGGGGGGTTGTTTTGTTTTTTGTTTTGTTTTATTTTATTATGTTTTTTTAACAAGAAGTATTTCCGTTAATTTTTAGAACCGCCTTTACAGAATGGATTGATTCATAAAAGATTTTTCACATATTGATTGTTGCCTCCACTGTTGCTATGATTTCATCTCTCTTTGTCGGTCTTTCAGCAAGATTATGCAAAAACTACAGGAGAAATCTTAAATAAATGTTAGCGAACCGCCCAGAGAACGTGGACAAACGAGTCACAAGACGAAACACAACGCGTTTCGACCTCTTAGGTCTTCATCAGGTGAGACATTAACGAATAAAACAATGAAAATTCACTTAGCTTTGATCGCTTCAGATCACTTCGCAGGGTTCAGCGCAAGGAAGAAGGCGTTGAATGGATGTACGTTGATTCAACGCCTTCTTCCTTGCGCTGAACCCTGCGAAGTGATCTGAAGCGATCAAAGCTAAGTGAATTTTCATTGTTTTATTCGTTAATGTCTCACCTGATGAAGACCTAAGAGGTCGAAACGCGTTGTGTTTCGTCTTGTGACTCGTTTGTCCACGTTCTCTGGGCGGTTCGCTAACATTTATTTAAGTTTTGTTGAACTGTTTACTGTTGTTCAATCACATGATTTGGCAGGCAGGTCAGCCAAGACCTTCGTTGTGTGTGTGTGTCCATATAGCACATACGTCATGATGGTCTGCTTGGTTGTTTCAGGGGAAGGTGACTGGCTTCCAGAATGACATGGTTCACGTCTTCAACAAGAACGAAAATGCCATCCACTCTTCAGACTACTTTGAAAATATCAAGCACCGGGAAAACCTCATCCTCTTGGGAGATTCCCTTGGTGACCTGCGGATGGCTGAAGGCGCCGGAGATCTAGAGTGCATGCTGAAGATAGGATTTCTGAACTTCAAGGTGAGTACACCTGGTCACGTTTACGCAGGAAACAAGAAAGAAGTTGCTCCTAAATTCAGTAAGTTGCTCCCAAATTCAGTATCGGCCATATCTAATAGTATTCAAAACCTAGCAGAAATCATTTTGTGCTTTAATCTGTTCATGACTATTAAAACTGTCACTGAACTGAGTTCTGGAGGGCACAAAGAGGTACATCAAAAATTGTAATTATCATAGAAGCTTGAGAAACATCAGAACAAGGTATGTTTGGTATATTATGTGTCAGCTATGCTATTATTGTCAGCTGTGCAGCACTTCTGCCTGACAGATGCAAAAAGAGGACAGCTGTGACGTTGTGGGTGCATGAATGTTCTGTTGCTGATGTCCCTTTTTTCATGTTGGACAGGTGGAGGAGAACCTGCAGCAGTACAAGGACAGCTTTGACATCGTCATCATCCAAGACGAGACCATGGACGTCGTCAACAGCCTGATGAGAAAGATCCTCGGCCATTCCTAGTGGGCCTGCTTTTCTCCTTTCCTCTCCTTCCCCTCCACCTGTCCCCCATCCCACCATCCACCTCCACTTCCTCAGCCCCCCTCCCCCCCCACCACCTTTCTTCCTCACACCTCCTCCCCCACTCCCCCACCCATGTGTGATTTGAAGACTGATGTAATACCCATGATTGAACCCACATGGTCTGGCAGAGTCCTCGAGTTGTGAATGGCGGTGACGACGAAGGGATCTGAATATAGCCTGAAGTATCAACTTCATTGTGATATTCACTTCATTCAGGGTGTTTACTGTCAGAGGGATTTTTATCACTTTGTGAGTGTGTGAGCTTCATCCAGGTTTCCTTGGCAGAGGTGGTTTGTGAGCTGGCAGTCTTTGTCCTGGTGCTGTGAGGAGGTTGTGTGCAAAGATCACATGGACATATTTTAGACTTACTTGTATGAAAGGGTTCATGTTTGCATACCTCAGTTAATGCCTGAAATTCAGCTGTGTGTGTTGTCGGCTAAAATGGGATGGCAGACTTTCTCTGTCTCTGTCTCTGTCTCTGTCTCTCTCTCTCTCTCTCTCTCTCTCTCTCTCTCTCACACACACACACACACACACACACACACATTCACACATGTATACACATACACTCACACACTCTCTCTCCTCTCTCTGTCTCTCTCTCTCTCTCTTTCTCTGAGTACATTCTGAAGATTATTTTGGGATGTAAAAAGAACAATTATCTCATTCTTGGTTGGGTTGTTGTTTTTTTAATTCTTGTTTGATTGTTTTGCTTGTTTGAATAATAGGGAGCAGACATTGAACTGATATCAACCTTAGATTAAGAAAGTGATGATAATAAAGTGAGCCGCAGTTTGTACTTTTAGTTTGATTGTCTTTCACTTCGACTACTTCCGAGTAACACAGTAAGGTGAAAAATGGTCAGCTTTTAATTAGTTTGATTCTTTGTGTTGCTCTTGGGGGAACATTGAATTTAGCTCAAAGAAATATAAAAATCTCTTTTGTGAATCTAAATGTCTCATTTGCTACTTGCAGCTGACAGCTGATCTCATATTGTGGCTCAGCATAGGCTTTTGCCAGAAAGAAGAATGGATGGGAGAGGGGGTGGAGGACTGGAGAGAACCTGCTGTCTCTTGTTTGTTATTATCTGTTCTTGATGTGTGGGCATGTTAAGGACAAAGAGAGAGAGAAAGGAGTGAATGTCGTGACTTAGAATATTGTCTGTATGAGTCAAGAATTCATGCAGAATTGATAGATCTGTTATGTCAATTTTACTGAATAAACAGAAGTTGCAAATTTGTATATATCTCTGTTCTTGCTTGTTTTTGTTGTTTCACGAAATGCATAAGTAGTCTTCATAGCAGAATTCACTTTTTTTTTTCAATGGGCCTACGATCTGGGTATGTCTGGAAAACATTTTCTTTTCTTTTTAACCTTTTTCTTTTTTTTAATGGATATTTGTCAAAACTATAATTGGGGAAGGTTTTAAGATAGGTATTTTGTTCATTAAACATAATGTTCTTGATAAATCATGCTTCAAAATATCAGTGCTGCAATTCTAAAAATAGGCTAAGAATGCGCATGCCAGAATATGTGTGATTAATTGTAAGCATCCTTGTCTACCCTGTTTTATTGTTCGTAGTCCAAACAAAACAAGATTAAACAAATTTATATTAACTGGTGACCCACGCCATAGATTTTCCCAACTTTTCCAAGAAACCTTCAGCTTTCAACTCAACAGACCATGTGTATTTTTTTGTGATTGTGGACACTTTCCGTTTCCCTAGATGTTCTTGTTTTTAAAAAAAAGTAAAAAGAAAAAAAAAGGTTTGATTTGTCAGCAATATGTGTTTCCTTTTATCAGTGAACATCAGTTGGCCAGTGCTCAGAATGGCCTCTGGTAGGGCCATGGACAACATGCACTTGATCAGGAGTCAGATTTTTAATATGTCATATTGAAAGTTTATCTTGGTTGTAGAGCACTGTTGTTTTCATGGCCATGCTTGGCTTCTTCTCAGCAATGATATTATATTTCTGTACTCGCTGTGCACAGGTTTTTCAAATGAAACACTTCAGATTTACATCCCATATTGTTTTGTTCCCAACCATCTCAAGAATTTTTTTTTCGTATGTGAGTGTGTTTGGGTGAAACTTTCAGGGCCTACCTGTTTGCTTCTAGTCCTCTGTTTCTTTGTTCTTATTATACTGCCACTGGCCAGAAAGAGAACAAATATGCTGCCATTCGTACTTTTGTGCCAAGTTTGTAGCTGCATCCAAAAGTTCCTGTAGCATAATGAGTAGCTTGTGGTGTCTTAGGAAACGCACAATCCAAGATCATTACCAAAAAAAAAATCAAGCAACATATTGGTTTATAAGGTCATTACAAAAAAAGAAATCAAGCAACATATTGGCTTATAAGGTCATTACAAAAAAAATTCAAAAGCAATATATTGGTTTATAAGGTCATTACAAAAAAAGAAATCAAGCAACATATTGGTTTACAAGGTCAAAAAAAAAGAAGAAGAAATCAAGCAACATATTGGTTTATAAAGTCATTACAAAAAAGAAGATATCAAGCAACATATTGGTGTATAAGGTCATTACAAAAAAGAAGATATCAAGCAACATATTGGTTTATAAGGTCATTACAAAAAAAGAAATCAAGCAACACATATTGGTTCATATGTTTATGATTTAAGTGATACAGAGTTTCTCCGAGGGGATGCCAAGGATTTTTTTTTTTAATTCAAATAATTGGAGAAGTACAAGTGCGGTGAAAGAGGACAGTGCGCAATGAGTTTTACCTGCATAGTCACATGCTAATCTCAGAATATCACAAGTATGATTGGCTGTAGTTGCTGTGAACTTTGAATGAAAATGAAGAAACATAGTAGTTGTGTTTATTGCAGCCACTGACATAAATGTAATGATTGATAATCAACTGAAAGGGGCGAAAAAATGGATACTCTTTATCTATTCCACTTTTGCTGCACTTGCAGTTTTATCTTAAGTTCAGGAAGAGACACATTCCCATGAAAAAAAAAAAAAAGACGTATATAAACACATAATTTATAAATAAACAAAAGGTAAGCCCTGCCCCTCATCTCTCGCCAAGGAGTTTTTATCTGCAGAAAAAGTACCCCCGCTGTCCGGAAGTTTTGTGCCAGTGATTTCCCGTTCTGTCAGTCTGTTTGATTCTGCCTTTTTTTTTTCTTCTTTTTTTTGTTTGTCTGTCTTTACTGTCATGTACTATTTTCCTGCCGTAGTTGACTATTCTCCTCTTACTTTTTTTTTGGCATCAGGTAGCAATGTAGGGCATGCCAGGGAGAAGTGAGTGGGGGGTGGGGAGGGGCTGCGATCTCATGATCAGGTAATGAATGGGTAATGATAATTGTTCACACTCTTCAGTGCTGTACATATTGCCATGTTTATTGGCCCATCTGTTTTTTTCAACGCGTAGTGTGGCATTTTATTGTTTTTCATTAAGTCGTTTACATTTTTAAGGAGCACGTCTGGTGCTGTCAACACAGGCTATATCTATATGCCATCAGATGTCAGTAATTTAACTACCTTTGCATGAATTGCTCTTATGTTTTACTTTTTCTTAATTTTTATGCATTCATCTAACTAATTTATGATTTCGCTTGTTCAAGATGCTATGTTTTTTTCCTCTGTGAGCATGACAGTCCTGAAACAGTTTAGTGTGGGTGGCTGGGCTTCAATGATTTAAACTGAAAACTTGATATAGGGTGTCAACAACTACACTGCGGTCTTAATACGTTACACTTAGCTAGATTTATCACATTCAAGCTTCGGTTTCAATAATTGTATCAAAACAAGAATCAAGAATAAAAAACTATACCACTTTCTTGTGAGTTGAGATGAGACGAATCGAATCAGGCACCAACCATTATGCTCGTCCAATGGTTTTTGTGTATATTGTAATGTTACTAAGTGGATATCTTTTTTAATGGAGGAATATGTAACGTAAGAAGAGCAAAAAAAACAAAAACAAAAGTTCTGACAATTAAGACATGCTCATGTATTGCTGAAATACATAATTGGCTTCATTTTATTAAGGTTATTAGTGGAACACGTATTTCTGTTTGATTGCATGCTTGAGTGTGATTGAAGTCGAAGGGCTAGTGACAGAAAAAGGCTGAAAAGTGGCAAATATTGTCACAATGTTAGTGAGGCTGTAACCCTAAAAGAGAAATAAAAAGAAGAAAAAAAGAATTCAGTAGTTATCGTTTGCTTTATTTTACCAGTAGGTAAAACTCTGATTTACTAGTATAAAAACTCTATCAGTAAATATACTACAGATTACTTAATGCTGTGGTTAAGGCAGCAGGTAAAAATAAAACTCAGTTCCTAACCGCAGGACTCCTCACTTTTTCTCAAACAGGTAGGGCAAGGGCTATTTGAAATTTCCCATGCCTTTTAACAGCTGAATTACAAAGCTGTGAAAAAGTCAAGTGAAGTGCTAAAAAAAAAATAAATAAATAAATAGATTGATTATCACGAGCACTTTCTGTAGTTATATTCATTTGAGGTTAAGATTATAGGAAAGAGACGATTCTGACAAAAAATGCTTTTGTTGTCTGTTTTTGTGTGTTGTCATTTAATTCTTTCACGATGTACCTGAAGCGCGGAGTTTTTGCCAGACGCAAGGTGCTTTAGGAACGTGTGCAAGGAAGCAGTCCCTGAAGCCCTCTGAGGGGGGACGAGATCATTTGTGGATACACAGGTGGCTGATCAAGCCGATGTGAGCAGAGAATGTGCGGTGACAGCTTAGACAGGCAATGTCGGAGACCTGCCCTTGATTGCTGGTGCAGGCTTTCCTTGCCTGTCTCTTTAAGTCTTTTGTTATGCTGCAGCTGTCCTTTCTTCACATGAATTGGCACTTTTGTGGATAGAGTAGCGCCATCTAGCTCAATCCATAGCAGTTTGTTCCCATGTGTCAGGGTTGATGTTAAATGCTTTCAAGGATGTTTTGAGAGTGTCTTTGAAGCGTTTCTTTTGAGCTGCATGGGAACGCTTTCCTTGTTGCAGCTCACTATAGAAGAGTCTCCTGGGTAAGAGACTGGGTGACCTCCAGCATGGAGACCTAACTACTAAAGTCAAAGGACAGTCCAACAGTCAACATTCAAATTTAAAATTGAATCGTCGCCACAAATGCCCAAGAGCCCTTTGACCTTCCTGTGGCATAGTCTATGCCCATGGATATGTGTATCAATTACATTGGCACAAATTAGCCAAAATCTGTTTGCCTGCATATGCACCTAGGGTTGCTATCTTTGCAGTCCAGTCGGGTCTACAGGCTATTTAAAGGCTGGAGGTAAATTGACCTTTCATTGCCAGATTCACACCTTTCACTGTTGGCGCGTGCCATGACATGATAGTGTTCAGTGCTTCCTTACTGTCTGGTGCATGTTGTTCTGTATATTGATTAAAACAAGTCATTTCGCCATTTACGTGAATGGGCTGTTTTAAATATCCCTGCTCTGAGTGGGTTCCGCCACTACCCTCACCCCTATTCAGCTACGTTCTCCTTTACTCTTCTTACTCCTCATCGTGCCAGATTGTCTTTACCTTCCAGTGGTCAGTCTATCACAATTTTAAAAAAAAGAAGAAAAGCAAATTATATAAAGATAATGATGACCTGTTTCTTTGAGACAATGAGTTGATCTGCAACCTAGAAAACGGCTTGAGAATAGAAACAAATGCGCAAAAAAAAACACACACACGCACGCACGCACCCACACCCACACACAGACAGAGACATACACACACACACTCACACAAACACACACACACACACACACACACACACACACACACACACAACCTGCGGGAACCCTCTGAGAGGAAGAGAGGAAGAAAAGTAGCTATGCAAATAATTGCAATGCATCAAAACTGTGCTGTGTTATGTTTGTTTGCTGGATATTTCATATCAGTGTGAACAGAAACGCCATGCACATGTTGCTTGCCTGAAATCCTGTGTGCATGTTTGCGCATGTGCACGCATGTGTGTGTGTGTGTGTTTCTGACTGAAATCCCATGTTTTTGATATTATTGTGTGTGCGTGCTTGTGTGTGTGTGTGTGTGTGTGTGTTTTAACAAGTAGATATTTGTGATTTTTCACACTTTGTATATTCTGTTTTGTTTTATGTATCTTTTTCAAAAGGTTGTTTATTTGATAGTATGATCTGAGGTAATGCCTGCGCAAAATCTCTCTGTTCACTCGGTTGGTTCAATTGGGCAGTTCGAGATATATAATTCACGTTCTTGATTGTTTCCACTTGTGTGATAGATGAGATGATACAACATGTCAAGTGATTCACGTATGGATGACCAACAGTCAAAAACGTGACATTAGATTTTGCTACTCATGATTAGCAAATATATTGATACATTTATTTGTCAGAATGGTTTGTGTATCTTTATGTGGTAATCTGTGTGAAATTGATTTTTTTCAGGTGTAACAGTAAGATGTTGTGTGTTGTCTTTTTTTTTTTTTTTTTTTTTTACTGTTTGTGTGTGTGTGTCGGTTTGTGTGTGTGTCTTTTGATACTGTTTTGTGTCTGAAATATTTTAATACGGGCCCTCATTTTTATCCATGTCTGAAACGGTTGGGTTTATACAGTTCTAATTGCTATTTTTGTATTAATTCCATGGATTTTGTACGTGTAGTGCGCATGTGTTCAGCTATGTGTATGCATGTGAAATGCTTTATACATGTTTACTATTGACCCCTCCCCCCTCCTTCCTAGCTTGGCTTCCAGTTAGAAAGTGAGACAGCTTGATGCAGATCGGTCCAAAGCGCAGATTCACAGAGCAGGAAAACTAGGGATGAAACTCGTTCATGTTTTGTGCAGGAAGAAATTGTTGCAGGTAAGAACTTTCAGTTGAGTTTCCATTATCCTCCCTTCACCACGCACCCACCACTCTTGTCCCACTTCTCCCAGTGCTGCGTCCCCTTCTTACCTCCCTTATTCTCTTTCCTCCTTTCCAAGATATCTTACCATGTTGGTTTTTGTGTTTTTTTTAGTTAGTTAGTTAATGTGTGTGTGTGTGTGTGTGTGTGTGTGTGTGTGTGTGTGTGTGTGTCTGTTCTTTTGTTATTTTGCCATCTTTTGAAGGTTGACATTAACCTGCTAGCCCCAGCAGTGTTCATAGTATCATTTTCAGTTGAGCAGAAAACTGATGATTTTATATGGCACCAGGGATGTTACAAATGAAAATCAGAAAATGAAGGGTTTCACTGTAAGTACTAGGTTTATGTTTTATTAACTCGCATGTGTAATTCAGTGAGTATGGTTATCACCTGGTCTTGATTGTGTCCTCTGTGTGCGTGTGTGTGTGTGTGCACGTGTGCTCATGCATGCGCACACACGCCAGACAGGGGCAGATATGAATAAACTTTGAATTAAATAGTATGTATACAACAAAGCTTTGTCATATAAAGATCAATCTTGCCAAATATAGCTGGCCCTTGGGGATGCCGAGGTCTTTCAGAGCAAGTAGCACCCCCCACCTTCTGGAAGTTCTGTGCTTGTAACTTCCTGTGTTCTGTCTCACTCCGTGAGTTTACCTTTTTTTTTTTAAAGTTATTTTTGTCTTCCTTTACTGTTATCTACTAATTTTCTTCCTTTGTGGACTATTCTCTTTGTCATGGAAACTCTTTGGCATTTCTGTTCTTATCTGATGTTAATTTATGACATGCCATCTTTTCAGTTGTAATTTGGTGATTAGGTAGTCAAAAATTGGTCACACTGTCCAGCGTGGACACTAGCTGTCCATTCTGTGGTGTCTTTTTGCCCATGTGACTTTTTAAAAGTATTTTTTATGGCACTGAAATGTTTTTAATGAATTTGTTACTAGTTTTAATGTTCCGCGAATTTTTAAAGTCTGGGCGTGAAAAATTGAGGGGACTGCCTGGCGCTTTCAACCCAGCCTAATTTTGAATGTCATAAAATGTCAGAAATTTGCCTGCCATGTTATAAACCACTTTTATTGTTTCCTTTTCCTAAGGTATAATTTTTTTTTTTTTCAATGATCTGACCTGTTAATGATTGGGTGTTTTTTTTTGTTGTGTGAGTTGGAGGACATCCCTGAAAAGGTTCTTTGTGGTCAGCTATGCTGTAACGATTAAAAACTTGAAGTTGCCAAACATAATAAAATAAGAGCTTATCATTTATGGTGAATTAAGCAGGTGAAGGTACATGAATGTAGCACAGTAAATAGCCGCATTTGTTTTCATAATGCACAGTAAACAGCCGCATTCATTTTCATAATGCACAGTAAACAGCCACATTCATTTTCACAATGCAGTCTAGTGCATTATGAATTTGCTTTTGTGACTGGATCCAATGATATTGAACAGTACTGATAAAGTGGCTGCAGCTGAAATGGAAGCTGTCAAGGGAAATAGATGTTAGTTCGGCCATGTTGTAGCTAGCAAATGCTGAATAACATTTTGAATAATAAATCAGGACTCAAGTCAGAAGGAAAGGCTGATCGGTCTGGTTGCAGACTTGCCAGCTGTGCTTTCACCCTTTTTATACCTATTGAATGAGGACACAGGCAGACCACAGAGAGCCTTCTCTCCACTTTCTCACCATCACCCCACAGCCTTCCCTTTCGTCATACACTTATGTCCTCATTGTGTTCACAGCCTGTACACAAAGAGTATGTATTTTGAATGGCACAGCATACTGAGTTTCATCATTGCTTCACAGTACTGGTATAGGCTTTTGGACAGCACCCACTTTGGGATTAGTAATCTTGATACGACCGTGGCATGTGGTACGCAGTGGCATGTGGTACGCAAGAGGGATAAGCAGTTTGCCTTTCTTTTCCTTTCTTTTTTTTTCTACACCTCTGAAAATGTTTTTTAATTTTTTTTTATTATCCTGGTGTTCATATTCTTTGTTTCTTTTCTTTTGTTGTTACAGTATTTTTTTTTTTTTCATTTCCTCTACATATGTGTGTGTGAGAGAGAGCTGTTTGATCAGAGAGACCTTTACTCACTGTGCAGTGATTAACTCTGCCCAACATTGTGTGTCTTTTTTTTTTTTCTTCTTCCTTCTGTTTTACATACGTTTGATTACTCAGAGACCTTAAGAATCTGGAAGTAGTTTTCTGCAAACTGGAAAGGTTTGTGATTACATTAGAGATTTGCTATTGCTTTTTTCCATTATTTGCTGATTTTGAAAATAAAAGCTTAAACAGTTTGTTGTCAAGTAAGATTGATGCGCGAGAAAAAGAGAGGGGGAGGGGAGGAAATTTGCTGCATTACATAGTGACTGGGAGGCAGAAAGAGAGATGCATTCACTTGCAAGTGTATATCCACATGTACACACACACACACTCTCTCTCTCTCTCTCTCTCCACATGTACATCTCCTCTCTCTCTCTCTCTCTCTCTCTCTCTCTCACGCACATATACACACAACACACACTACATGCACAAGATTTAAATCATGGTTTCGTGCAGCTCCCAGAGATAACGGAATCAGAATGCCAGTGTTGCTGGTCAAAACAAAAGAGAGAGAGAAAGGTTGTCATCATCTTGCTTGCGTGTGTGTGTGTGTGATGGAAAAACTGGTTGTATTTCAGGTTTGGGCCTGCTGGAATTTCCATCCATCATGCTGGCTTAGGGTACTGCTTGAACTTTCCAAGGCTTTTGGGTATACGCACGCGTGCGCAAATGTGTGCATGCGCATACGCACATGCGTGTGTGCGCGCGCATGCGTGTGTGTGTGTTGACCTGTTTGAATCTCCAGTCAAAGTGCTTAATAGTGGCAGACTGTCTCATCAATGCTCCTCAAAGCATTTTAAATACCACCTAAAAACGAACTCGTATGTGATCAGAAGTAGCAATCTGGAATCTCGGTGAATCTACCACACTTTCATTGCATTTATTCCTCAGAATATGTGGTGAAAAGAATTCCAGGCCAAAAAAAAAAAAAAAATTGAACACTTTCTTCAGATAAAATTTTCGCTGGTTCCACTAGTTAGACATTCAATCATTACATGTCTTCAAAATCAGATAATGTGTGAGTACCATGTAGCAGAAGCAGTCCAGGTAATTCTGTTTTATGGACCAGACAGTCTCTTTACAAATTAGCAACTCCTTTGGCTGAACATAGAACATCCTGTTGAGGTCAAAAGGTCATGTTGTGATGGCGACATGGCAGTCAAGGGACCGATGTGTGTGTGTGGTGTGTCTGAGTGTGTGGTGTGTCTGTGTGTGTGTGCGTGCATTCGTGCGTGCACGTGTGTATGTGTGCGCGCGTGTGTGTGTTGTGTGTGCGTGTGTGGCAAATACAACAATGAGCAAGATAAATCGATGTGTGTCAAGTTGTATTAACTAATAAAATGGGACTTCATACAACTGACAAAATGGGACTCTAACGGGATATTCAAAAGCAGATGAACGTTTATATGAGATACAACCCAAAATATAAAATCCAGAACATTAAATATGGGATAATGCGAAAAAGGTGCAAGACTCCTGATAAAGTGTCTGTCTCCATTGACAACAGGGCCTAATTTCTTTAGGGCCTAACATTTCTTTAGGGCCTAACATTTCTTTAGGGCCTAACATTTCTTTAGGGCCTAACATTTCTTCACACCGAAGTGCTATTTCCTTCTGGGTAAAGACATTTTGAGGGTAGCTGACGGTGAACCGGATCTCAGTCCTCAGTATTCATTTAATAGTTGATGGTCAGTGAATCATCAAAGAGAAATTTAAAAGGATTTAATCGTCAGTTTATCATCAAAGCGAAATTCAACAAAATCGGAAAAAGTCGAGACATCTCTTTGATTCATGTATTTTCTGGTAAGAACATAGAATACGCAGACTGGCTTGTCATACTCGTCAGAGATCCAGAGATTCGTTTCAGCGCTTCCATTCAACACTGTAGGCTGATCTGGTGCGCCTATAATTTTCGGGTTCCTTTTAAAGCACGCAACACGATGTGAAGTTTATCGTGGCAATGCATTACGTGTGTCTGACCACATCTTATCATTTAGAGCAACACGTTTTCAGGTCACCTCAACACCCATTGTTTTCAAAACACAGGCGCTTGCTGTGGTGCCGCATAAACCAGCCCCGTGTGGTCTTGAGATCCAGCACCACTCCAGTTTACCTCCATGACGTCATCCTCCAGTTTCAGTTGCATTGAAGCTCATGAGCAATTACCACACAGAGCGAAAAGAATTAAAGGGGGGGGGGGGGGGGGGGGGGAGAGAGAGAGAGAGAGAGAGAAAAAAAAACCCACTAAAAGACAACTCTCCGATTTTTTTTTTTTTTTTTTTTTTTTTTTTGGGGGGGGGGGGGTATCAATTCATAGCATGATTATAAACTGTTGATATCCATGAGGGGGATACAACAAGGCCAACCTGAGGGCCTTGCCATTCCGCATAACTTGTTACCTCCACATTCCAAAATTTAGCGGTGAAGAATACAGCGGTGTCACAAAAAAAAAAGAAAAAAAAGAAAGAAATATGGAGAGAGAGAGAGAGAGAGAGAGAGAGAGAGAGAGAGAGAGAGAGAGAACTCAGAAAACTTTCATTCGATCAAAGATTGAGATTTTAGGCAGAGCCTATTTTTCCAATCTGTCCTTGCTAATCTAAATAATGCAATAAGATTCAAAGACCAGAGAGAGACAGACAGACAAACCGACAGATATACAGACAGACAGAGGCCCATGAAAAGCCAATATAGGCAGCTAGAGACTGCTGAATGGACAGCTAATGTTCGCTTTGGGGCGGTGTTTTCAGTCTCACTCCACATAATATAGTCACCATGGCTACCACAAACAAGCTGGGATTGTATAAACTGCGATGAGAGTGAAAAATATGAAGGCTGTTCAGACCAGACAGCTGAAAGAGCGACAATGAGAAGAAGAAGAAAAAAAAAAAGTAAGAAAGAGAAGAAAAAAAAAGTCCACCTCTCCGAGCCCCTTAGAATTCCTTCCTCTACTTAGATATAGGCAGCCAACGTCAGTGTACTGACGAATTTACTGCGCAAATTTCTGGGGAAAGAAGGGATGGGGGAGAGGGAAGTTTCTGGTCAAAAAAGAAAAAGAAAAAAAAAAAAAGAAAAGAAAAAAAGGAAAAGAAAACTACTTGCATGGAGAGTTATTCGCAAAGTGAGGCGACTGCAGGCGGAAATCTAAACAAATCTTTTAAAGTTTAAGTAGGCCTAGTACATCCGCCAAACATGAACAAACGAATCACAAGACAAAACACGACGCGTTTCGACCTCTTAGGTCTTCTTCAGGCAAGAGAAACAACTCTCAGAACAATGAAAATGAAGAACGATCTAGATGAGTGATTGCACGTTCTTCATTTCATTTTCGTTGTCCTGAGTGTTGATTATCTTGCCTGAAGAAGACGTGAGAGGTCGAAACGCGTCGTGTTTTGTCTTGTGATTCGTTTGGTCATGTTTGGCTGACATAGTACTTAAACTTTTAAAGATTTAACTTGAGAGTGAAATGCCACAGTATGTAGTACTTAAACTTTTTCAGATTTACTTGAAGAGTGAAATGCCACAGTATGTGCAGCTGCTGACGTGTGCATCCTCGAGGATGGAATATCATCATTAAACGACGGATGGGACTGGCTGCGTGCACAGTCTCTAGCGACAGGGGGTGGGGAGATGTTTCCAGCTAATGCAAGTCAACCTATGATATGATGGAACTTGTACGAAGCAGTGAGTCTTGCTCTCCTCCTCCTCCTCGTAACCAAGGTGACCTTTTTTCTTTTCTTTTTTTTTTTTTTTTTTTGGTAACGAGATGTATATGCCTTATAAGGCAACTTCAGGCCATTTGTGATAGCTGCCTGATATTTGCTTCGTGTTGTTTGTATGCAATCCTAAGACGTCTGAAGTAGTCAGCCATTCTCCTTCCACTTGATTTCGCTCAAGATCTTCGGTCGGTGTGCAGTTCTGGCATCTATCGATTAGTCCTGTTATATATGATTACACACTGTCGATCGCAAACCGCAAAATATGGGTTATGAGTGTCAACAACTACAGATCTCAAATTATGACCGTTTGGTCCCAAGTTATGGCAATGAAAGAGTAACAATTACAAATTTGTATTGAATCCCCGTTCTCTCTCTCTCTCTCTCTCTCTCTCTCTCTCTCTCTCTCTCTCTCTCTCTCTCTCTCTCTGGCAATATGGAAGGATGTTTTCTTACTATTCGTTATACTTATTTCCATCGACGGATTGTTTTCCTGTGCGGAAGAGAATGCATTTGTTGCCCGTTCTCTCTGTCGAAACTGTCATTTTAGAGTTGGTTTCTTCTTCTTTTTTCTTTATGTACATAATATATACTTTTGTTTATGATATATGTGTAGCGATTGCTATATGACCTACCACTCCTCCATTCACCGCCTCCCCTCCCACCCCCCACCCCCTCCGCCCCGTTCCTCATCTATTTCTTCCTTTCTTCACCCTCTTCCCGTCCTTTTTCTCCATTTTTTTTTTTTTTTTTTGGATTTGATCAATTATTGAGATATTTATCTGCCCCTCCGCCGCACCCCACCCCCTCCCTAAAAAAAAAAAAAAAAAAAAGAAGAAAAAGAAATTAAGGACACTTAAGTAGTAGCAGCAGCAATAACAACGAACTTCAAACGATTAGTTTTCATTCAGCGTGTGCCTGTTGATTGACAACTTGACCTAGATAATTGAAGAGGAGGGCATAACCCTTACTGGTTCTTTGTTTCAATTTTGACTGTTTAATCGACAAATGTTCCACTCAACTAGTTACAATATGAATACCTTGCAGTGTGCTTGAACAAGATTAAGCGGGCCTGGGAGACTTGTTCAGACGACAACAAATTCGGAACAAAGACAGGAACCCAAGGTAATTTCTCCGGTTTTTTTTTTTTGTACTTTTAAGGTAAAGTGAAGATCTAAACCAAATTAAATATTGAGTCCTCAACATTTCTCTGTGTTTCCTACATGATTCAAATTTTCATGAAAACAGTTTCTTTCTGAATGAATCCATTAATCTTCTGCCTCATTAATAATCAGTGGTTTGTGTGTTTATGCCAGTGACCGAATCAGAACAAGAATTGTATATTTTGGCAAACGTAAAGCTCATGGACCCCTGTTTTGACGTTCACTCGCCTTTTATCATATATGTACACACACACACACACACACACACACACACACACACACACACACACATATATATAGATATATATATATATATATATATATATATATATATGTGTGTGTGTGTGTGTGTGTGTGTGTGTGTGTGTGTGTTTACAAGAATGAAAACGACAATCTTTTCATGTCTTTTCCAGACTGTTGTGTTTATTCTTGTATTTTACCGTCACTTATATTCTTTATGCTTTTATTCTTGTATTTTACCGTCTCCGGTTTTTACTACAGTTTATTCTACAAGGTGTGGAGCTCAGGACAAGAGAGCATTATATGTGTTGGCAATGCAGTCCCGGAGGACAATGCTTGATGCGCCAAGTGAAGTTTCTCCTAGGGTTGTGAACGGCGCCTGGTGTGGCTGTGTAACCCAATTCTGGAGTGACAGTCTCTGTTGCAGTTGGTGCAGACGAAGCAGGACGACTGGGAAGAAGCAGAGGCTGCTCGCTGTTTGCGGCGTGCTCGTTTCTCTGCTGCCTGCTGGGTTCTCTCCTCCTCCACCTGTCTGATTCCTCTCTGCACCATTTGACGCCAGCAGTCACGGTCGTCGCCAGCAGTCACGGTCGTCGGCAGCTGTTTCCCAGGCATCAGGGTCAATGTTGCACACTTTCATGTCACGTTTGCACACATCCTTGAACCTGAGAGTGGAGCGTCCTGTGCGTCTGGTACCAGTGGCAAGTTGGCCGTAGAGTAGGTCCTTGGGAATAGGCCCATCTTCCATGCGCCTTACGTGCCCAAGCCAGCGTAGACGTCTCTGGCTCAGCGTGGCGAACATGCTTGGGATTCCAGCCCTGGCCGGGATGTCGCTGTGCCGTACTCGGTCCTGCCAGGTGATGCCCAGAATGCGTTTGAGGCAGCGCATGTGGAAGGTGTTCAGACGATGTTCCTGCCTCGCGTAGGTGGTCCATGTCTCGCTGCCGTACAGGAGAGTGCTGAGGACGCAGGCCTAATAGACACGCATCTTGGTATTCTCTGTGAGCTTCTTGTTGTCCCACACCCTTTTGGACAGCTTGGCCAAGGTTGCTGCGGCTTTTCCTATCCGCCGGTTGATCTCTATGTCAAGTGACAGGCTGGTAGAGATGGTCGACCCAAGGTACGTGAAGTCCTCAGTCACTTCCAGGGTGTAGTCGTTGATGCTGATAGAGGGTGCGTGGCTTGCATCCTGTGCGCTGACGTTGGTCTTCTTCAGACTGATCGTGAGTCCAGATTCTTTGCATGCATCAGCGAACCTGTCCATGAGTCTCTGCAGGGCCTCTTCAGTGTGTGAGGCAAGCGCTGCATCGTCAGCAAAGAGCATCTCTCTGGTGAGGATCTGGGACACCTTGGTTTTGGCTCTCAAGCGGGCGAGGTTGAACAGCTTTCCATCAGAGCGTGTGTGCAGGTAGATTCCATCTTGCGAGGAGCTGAAGGTGTACTTTAGAAGCATGGAGAAAAAGATGCCGAAAAGAGTCGGCGCGAGCACACAGCCCTGTTTTACTCCGCTTGTGATGGAGAAGGGTTCTGCGCAAAACCCGTCGTACATAGCTGTGCTCTTCATGTCCTCGTGGACACACACACACACACACACACACACACACACACACACACACACACACACACACATATATATATATGTGTGTGTGTGTGTGTGTGTGTGTGTGTGTGTGTGTGTGTGTGTGTGGAATGGTTCTGTCTTCAAGATTGGTTACGATTGTCCCCATAAGCTACTGGTGAAAATGTTATATTCATAATATATTTCCCCGATTTTTCATTCTCGTTTTCTTTCTATTTTCATTTCCCTATTCTGTCTTCAAGATGAGTTACGTTTGTCCCCATAAGCTGCTAGTGAAAGATTTTATGATATATTTCCTTGAGTTTTCATTTTCATTTTCTTT
Source organism: Conus canariensis (assembly GCA_033310375.1). NCBI lineage: Eukaryota > Metazoa > Mollusca > Gastropoda > Neogastropoda > Conidae > Conus > Conus canariensis. The sequence goes on from CM065715.1 coordinate 97,010,418, forward strand.
TTCTTTTCTTCTATTTCCAACCCACCCCCTCTTCTTTTGAATCTTTGCCAAGTCCTTAAAGTAATGGTGGAGAAATTGTTTTTCACTCACTAATAAATTGTTCAACACACAGACACACACACACACACACACACACACACACACACACACACACACACACACACACACACACACACACATTATGTATGTTGATGCGATGTGTATGAGTGGGTAGAGGAAGGGTTGGGAAGTATGAATAACAGTGCGGGCGCAAGTGCAACTGCATGATTATGTGCTTGAGTGTGTATGTGTGCATATAAATATATATATATATAGAGAGAGAGAGGGGGGGGGGTTGTTTGTTTGTTTGTTTTTTTGGTCATGTCTTCTTCCAGTTAAAAGTGAACGGAGAGAGAGAGAGAGAGTTGTTTTCTTTACTTTTTTTTTTTTTTTTTTTTTTTTGTCATTTTTTCTTCTAGTCAAAAGTGAATGTAGGCTAGTTGAAAAGCATCCTGAATGTAGTATTACATCTTAACAAATTCGCACGTCGGTACACGTTTCAACTGATTCGGCCTTATTTGACGGGAATAAGCCAAAGGTAATTTATTCGGTAGAGTTTCTATATTCCAGAATTTCCTGTTACATTTGTTTGTAACATATCAGTTAATGCATGGTTTATCACTGACAGCGTTTGTTTTGTTTTTTAATATCATAAGCTTCTGGAGAAAATGTTTCTTAGGGAAATTTTGGCTGCTGAGCTGTCCAGTGTGCAAGCAGTTACCACAATGAAGCACCAAATCCAATATTTCGTCAGTGGATTTTTTCATCAAAGTCTTTTGTTGTTGTTGCTGCTGTTGTTGTTGTTAACCAACTTCCGAGTATTTTTTTATATACTGTGCTAAATGCATAACGCCCACAGGACCTCGATGTCTCCTTTTCCTCTGAAAGTGTAGCACCCAGCAGATCTTGTGAAAGGTGAAGGTATGGAGGAATTCTGTTCGTAATTCAAACGTAATGTCTCTGCCGGGCTGGTGTTTAATGCACTGGTTTTCCTTCAAACGACCACAACAGATCAATGCTAAACCGCTGAGAGAGAAATGGGGGTATGTTATATGACATCGCACTTATGAGAATCTGCATACGTTGCCACTTTTTCATTCAGTGAAATACCAAACTGCAACAGGCGAGAGAAAGTGGCACCTTAAATAACAATTTAACATGAAATGCAGGCTCAAATTTATGGTAGGTCTCAAAATGCTTCCATGGATTGTACAGTGTTTTAGAGCACGATCGTAATTGTGGCGTGTGGCCTGTGGTAGTCGGACGGCAGTTCAGCCAGCTGAACTCTCTCTCTCACCCGGAAGAGGTTACTGACCTTCGCGAGCAAACAGGACTCGGAGGTGAATTCGTATTTGATTGGACGAAGTCGAAGATGAATCATTTTCGTTTATCAGTGGCTTTCATATTTTTATCATCAAAGATTTATCTGTTTGAGACTTATTCGTCCTATCTGATCCCCACAAAGGCCAGATATGAATAAATCTTGTTTCGCTTTTTTTTTATTTATTTTTTTTTTTACATCTATTGTTGTCTTTTCTCCTCTTAGTCATTGTCATCAATCTTCTGAGGATATGATGTGTCACACAGCAGTGCCGAAAGCATTCCTGCATCTCTCTCTCTCTCTCTCTCTCTCTCTCTCTCTCTCTCTCTCTCTCTCTCTCTCTCTCTCTCTCTCTCTGTACCTCCTCGTCCTATGATTTTTGTCCCCTCTATGTTTTCTTCCTTGACACCTTTTGCTTGTTCCTCTTTTGTTTGCATCTCTTTCTGCTTTACATTTCTTCACATGTTTCTTCTCCATCTTCATCTTTTCACCACTAGTAGTAGTGGTAGTAGCAGCAGCAGCAGCAGTAGTAGTAGTAGTAGTAGTAGTAGTAGTAGTAGTAGTAGTAGTAGTAGTAGTAGTTGTTGTTGTAATAGTAGTAGTAGTAGTAGTAGTAGCAGCAGTAGTATTTCTTTTTATATGTTTTTCTACCTCTTCATATTTTTTCTCTCCTATCGGGTTCTCTTCTCCCTATCATCTTCTTCCTGTTCCTTATTTACTATTCTTATGCTTCCTGTTTCTCTTTCTTCCTTCCTTTCCACTCCCTCCCACCACCACCCCCCACCCCACCCCTCACCACACTCTCCTCTACTCCGCCCGCCAATCCCCTGTCTTCTTTCCACTCTTCTTCTTCCCTTTCCTCCCGTTTCTGCAGCTTGATTCTCGTCTGTCTTCGACTAGTTTCTCCTCTGCCTGATCCTTTTTCTTTTTGTTTGACTTCGTCATCCTGCTGTTCCTCTTCATCCGTGTGTGTGTGTGTGTGTGTGTGTGTGTGTGTGTGTGTGTGTGTGTGTGTGTGTGTGTGTGTGTTGTGTGTTTGGTTGGTTTTTTTTTCGTAGTTTTGTTTTTCAAGTTTCGCTTGCTTTTGTTTTTTTTGTTTTTTTTTTTTTTCCTGTTCTTCGTTTTTGTGCACAAAAACTCCTTGCTATTCTTATTGTTCTCTCTTATTTTGTCGTTAGTATTCTTATCATATCGATAGTTTTGAGTTCTTAATGAGATTTTTAGTCTTTCTTCGCCATCTCCGCAGTGTCCCTCTTCCTCCAGCTGATGCCATTGTGTGTGCAGAGCCTCATGTCATCCTGGGGGGTGGTCTACACGCTGCAGGCTGGGATGGTGGGGATGGGGGTGCTGGCCCTGTACTTTTCACTCACCATCTCCACCCTGACCTGTGTATTCGTCTCGTTCCTCCTCTACGTCCTGTACTGCCGGCAGCGGAAGAGAGCGGCTGGCTGCCTGAGTCTGCGGGACAAGACGGTGCTCATCACTGGATGTGACACGGGTGAGTGGTCCTGAATGTGACACGGGTGTGTGGTCCTTACTGTCATACGGGTAGGTGATCCTCACTGTGACATGGACAGGCGATCCTTACTGTGACATGGATAGGCGATCCTCACTATGACACGGGTAGGTGATCCTCACTATGACACGGGTAGGTAATCCTCACTATGACACGGGTAGGTGATCCTCACAGTGAGAGGGGTAGGTGATCCTCACTGTGACACGGGTAGGTGATCCTCACTATGACACGGGTAGGTGATCCTCACTATGACACGGGTAGGTGATCCTCACTATGACACGGGTAGGTGATCCTCACGGGTAGGTGATCCTTACTGTGACACGGGTAGGTGATCCAAACTGTGACATGGGTAGGTGATCCTCACTGTGACATGGGTGGGTGATCCTAACTGTGACATGGGTAGGTGATCCTCACTGTGACTTGGGTAGGTGATCATCACTGTGCCACGGGTAGGTGATCCTCACTGTGACATGGGTAGGTGATCCTAACTGTGACATGGGTAGGTGATCCTCACTGTGACTTGGTGTAGGTGATCTTCACTGTGACTTGGGTAGGTGATCCTTACTGTGACATCAGTAGGTGACCCTCGCTGTGACACGGGTAGGTGACCCTCGCTGTGACATGGGTTGGTGATCCTCACTGTGACACGGGTAGGTGACCCTCACTGTGACACGGGTAGGTGACCCTCGCTGTAACATGGGTAGGTGATCCTCACTGTGCAACAGGTGGGTGATCCTCACTATGACATGGGTAGGTGATCCTAACTGTGACACGGGTAGGTGACCCTCACTGTGACACGGGTAGATGATCCTTACTGTGACACGGGTAGGTGACCCTTACTGTGACATCAGTAGGTGACCCTCGCTGTGACATGGGTACGTGAACATCACTGTGCCATGGGTAGGTGATCCTCACTGTGACATGGGTAGGTGATCCCCACTGTGACACAAGTAGGTGATCCTCACTGTGACACGGGTAGGTGATCCTCACTGTGACACGGGTAGGTGATCCTCACTGTGACACGGGTAGGTGATCCTCACTGTGACATGGATAGGTGATCTTCACTGTGACACGGGTAGGTGATCTTCACTGTGACATGGGTAGGTGATCTTCACTGTGACACGGGTAGGTGATCCTCACTGTGTCATGGGTAGGTGATCTTCACTGTGACGTGGGTGGGTGATCCTCACTGTGACGTGGGTGGGTGATCTTCACTGTGACACGGGTAGGTGACCCTCACTGTGTCATGGGTAGGTGATCTTCACTGTGGCACAGGTAGGTGATCCTCACTGTGACATGGGTAGGTGATCCTCCCTGTGTCATATGTAGGTGATCCTCACTGTGACATGGGTAGGTGATCCTCACTGTGTCACGGGTAGGTGATCTTCACTGTGTACGTAGGTAGGTGATCCTTACTGTGACATCAGTAAGTGATCCTCACTGTGACATTGGTAGGTGATCTTCACTGTGACATTGGTAGATGATCCTCACTGTGACATGGGAAGGTGATCATCACTGTGTCACGGGTAGGTGACCCTTACCGTAACGTTGGTAGATGGTCCTGACTATGACACGGGCAGGTGGCCCTCATCGTGACATGGGTTGCTGGTCCTCACCATCACCATGATACTGGTAAGTGATTCTGACCATATATGGGTAGGTGATTTTTACCATGACATGGGTATGCGGTTCTCACCGTGACACGGGTGGGTGATTCTCACCATGACACAGATAAGTGATTCTCACCATGATACGGGGAAGTGATTCTCACCATGATACGGGTAAGTGATTCTGACCATATACGGGTAGGTGATTTTTACCATGACATGGGTATGCGGTTCTCACCATGACACGGGTGGGTGATTATCACCATGACACAGGTAAGTGATTCTCACCATGATACGGGGAGGTGATTCTCACCATGAACGCTAGGTGGTCATCACTGTGACATGGGGTAGGTGGTCCTCACGGTGACACGTATCGATGGTCCTACCCGTGACATGGGTAGGTGGCCTCATTTCGACAGGGGTAGATAGTCCTCACTTTGACATGGGTAGGTGGCCTCATTTTGACATGGGTAGATGGTCCTCACTTTGACATGGGTAGGTGGCCTCATTTCGACACGGGTAGCTGGTCCTCACTTTGACATGGGTAGGTGGCCTCATTTTGACATGGATAGATCGTTCTCACTTAACATGGGTAGGTGGCCTCATTTTGACACGGGTAGATGGTCCTCACGTTGACATGGGTAGGTGGCCTCATTTTGACATGGGTAGATGGTCCTCACTTTAACATGGGTAGGTGGCCTCATTTTGACATGGGTAGATGGTCCTCACTTTGACAGAGATAGGTGGCCTCATTTTGACCCGGGTAGATGGTCCTCACTTTAACATGGGTAGGTGGCCTCACTGTGACACGGGTAGATGGTTCTCACTTTGACATGGATAGATAGCTTCATTTTGACACGGGTAGATGGTTCTCACTTCGACATGGGTAGGTGGCCACATTTTGACCCGGGTAGATGGTCCTCACTTTGACATGGGTAGGTGGCCTCATTTTGACACGGGTAGATGGTTCTCACTTTGACATGGGTAAGTGGCCTCATTTTGATACGGGTAGATGGTCCTCATTTTGACAGGGGTAGAAGGCCTCATTTTGACACGGGTAGATGGTTCTCACTTTAACATGGGTAGGTGGCCTCATTTTGACACGGGTAGATGGTCCTCACTTTGACATGGGTAGATGGCCTCATTTTGACCCGGGTAGATGGTCCTCACTTTAACATGGGTAGATGGCCTCATTTTGACACGGGTAGATGGTTCTCACTTTAACATGGGTAGGTGGCCTCATTTTGACACGGGTAGATGGTCCTGACTTTGACTTGGGTAGGTGGCTTCATTTTGACACGGGTAGATGGTCCTCACTTTTACTTGGGTAGATGGCCTCATTTTGACACGGGTAGATGGTCCTCCACTTTGACATGGGTTGGTGGTCCTCAGTGTAACACGGGTATATGGTCCCTGCTTTCACATGGTCCTCACAGTGACACGGGTGGATGATCCTCACTGTGACATAGACAGATCTGTACTGTAGCATAAGTAAGTGGATGTCGTAGTAAAACAGACGGGCGAGGCTATAAGAAGGGATGGTACACTCAGTCACACAGATAAGTGAATATCACTTCGACACCTATAGAGGATTATAACAGTGACACGGGCATGTGATTATCACTTCGACACCTATAGAGGATTATAACAGTGACAGTGGTAGGTGATTATCACTTCAACACGCATAGAGGATTATAACAGTGAGACGGGTAGGTGATTATCATTTCAACACGTATAGAGGATTATAACAGTGACACGGATAGATGATTATCACGATGACATGGTTTGGATGATTATCTCCCTCTTGACATGGGTAGATGATTATCACTGTGACACGGGTAGGTGATTTTGACTATGACGCTGACAGGTAATTAGTACTATGGACAAGGTGTTATCACTATGACACTGTTGGGTGATTATCATTCCAACATGGATAGAGTGCTACCACTATTACACGGATAAGTGATTATCACTATGACACAGATAGTTGATGATCACTATGACACGGAGAGGTTATTATCTTTATGAATGGCCTTTGCGGGTGATTTTTAACCATCGCTTGTCATTTCCTCAAGGATTTGGTCACAGTCTGGCTAAAGCTTTATTCGAGCATGGAACCCGCGTCATTGCCACGGTCTACAGAGCAGAGGGAGAGGGCGCCCAAAGACTGCGTGACGTCAGATCTGAGCGGATGATGGTGCTTCCTCTTGACGTCAGCTCTGACGACAGCGTTGCGCAGTGTCTACGTCAGGTCAAGGATCTCTGCCAAAAATCAGGTGTTTATCTTGAAAGCAGAATGGATTTAAATTGCCTCAATGTTTTACATATAGCATGCTTCTGTCTAATGGTCTCTGTCTGTCTGTCTGTCTCTCTTCTTTTATTCGCTCGCTTGCTCTCCTACACACACACGCTCACACTCACCCCCCCCCCCCCCATACACACACACACACACATACACACACACACACGCGCGCGCACATACGAACGCACGCACGTACGCACGCACACACATATGCTATATGGGTCGTCTATCGCGTATGTTTACTGTGCTGGAGTTTGTGATAGACAACATTATTATATTTGTCACCTGTGTGTGTGTGTGTGCGCGTGGGCGTGTGTGTGTGCGTGTGTGTATGTGTGTGTGTGTGTGTGTGTGCGCGCGCGTGTGTGCGTGCGTGCGTCCGTCATGCATGCGTGTGTGTGTGTGTGTGTGTGTGCGCGCGCACGCGTGTATGTGTGTTTGTGTGTGTATGTGTGAGTGTGTGTGTGTGTGTGTGTGTAGGTCTGTGGGGGTTGGTGAACAATGCGGGTCACAACTTTGTGGGGGAGGTGGAGCTGACGACGATGGCCCAGTACCACATGGTGGCCAACATCAACATCTTCGGCATGGTCAGGACCACCAGGGCCTTCCTGCCTCTCCTCAGGCAGGCCACAGGTCTGTCTGTCTGTCTGACTGTCTGTCTGTCTGTGCACGCTTGCGCACGCGTGTGTGTGTGTGTGTGTGCGCGCGCGCGTGTTAGAGTGCGCGCGTGCGTGAGTGTGTGTGTGTGTGCTTGATAGTGAGAAAGAGGAAGAGAGCGAGTGTGTGTGTGTGTGTGCGCGCGCGCGCGCGCGCGCGCGCGCGCGCGTGTGTGTGTGTGTGTGCTTTCTGCCTTTTGACTGACTCGGGGGAAACGCCAAATGATCGTGAGGAAAGACCCACTGCCCACAGGGAAAGTCCTGTTGCCAGCGAGAAAGACTACTACACGATATCCTTCTTAGCAGGATCGTAAGACTGGTGAAAGCTTGTGCGTGTCTAGAGTTGTGCTGGTCTCATCTATCAGCGAAACCGGAACGAGTGGGGCTGCGGAAGACGCAGCAGTTTGCTTGGGGGTGGCATGTTTATCGGGTGTGTTCTGCAGTCATGAGATACGGCTGATGCACCCATCGGGACGTTTCCGTAGATGTTCTGTTGAGTTGCGTCCAGTGAATGTCACACAATGGCATCTGCCGGTGAGAAGTTATGTCCCTTGAAGTCTTACTGGAGTGCCTGAGTGTGCCTGCACTCTATGTCAACTCAGCGCAGGCTCCCATGGAAAAATAGTATTACGTTGGTTCCTTTGCGTGTATCTGTTTCAAATATATATATATATATATATATATATATATGTTTGTGTTTGTGTGTGTGTGTGTGTGTGTGTGTGTGTGTGTGTGTGTGTGTGTGTGTGTGCCTGCGCGTGTATGTGTGTGTGTCGTCCCGAATCCCAAGACGAAAACTAGATTACACCTTATCATGAATCTCGACATCACGAATCTTAGATTACAGCAAACCGACATGTGACGTCATAGTAACATCACCAGTTTTAGGTCACAGAAAAATCAAGAATTTAAGTAACATCAAGTGGCATCAAGAATCTTAGGTGATAGCAAAATCACGGATCTAAGCAACTGTCACACCAGGAATGGCACATTACAGTAGTATCATAATTGTTCCTCACATAGTGACATCATGAACTTCGGATCATAATGTATCCACGAATTTCGATTTGTCAGAACCATCAAGAAGTTTAAGGTATGTTATAGCGCCTTCTAGTGTTTTATGTCCTTACACAGAAGGAGTACATCACAAAACAAATAGCATAAAGTTGTTCGCTCTTCCAAGCAGCCTATGGGTCTGAGAAATCCATGTCCGGCTGACCAGCTGTAGGGGGGTGTTCTCAGGACGCATTGTGAACGTGACCAGCATCAAGGGCCAGTTGTCCACCCCGATGAACGCCGCCTACAACATCAGCAAGTATGCGGCAGAGACCTTCTCCGAGATCACCCGTATGGAGGTCAAGCGGTTTGGGGTCAAGGTCATTGTTGTAGAGCCTGGAAACTTCGGGGGTGCGACTGGCTGCATCAATGAAGATGGAGTAAGAGCAGAGAGTTGTGTCACTCTAGAAAAATTTTGACAGCTGCTCTCTCTCTCTCTCCTCTCCTCCTCTCTCCCCTCTCTCTCTCTCTCTCTCTCTCTCTCTCTCTCTCTGGCATCTTTCCTCTTTTTCTCTTTCTGGTGTCATGAAATAGGGTACACTCTCTCAACTGGCTCTATTCTCTTGGGCTGTTTGTTTTCACACACTTAGATCACAAAACACGACGCGTTTCGACCTCTTATTGTCTTCTTCAGCCAATATACAGAACACCCAGGACAACGAAAATGAACGAGCAATTACTTAAGGTCGAAACGCTTCGTGTTTTGTCTTGTGATTCGTTTGTCTTCGTTTTCTTGGCGGTTCGCTATTAATTACATTTAAAATTTGTTTAGATTTTCGCCTGCAGTCGCCTCACTTTGCAACTAGATTTAATCTCAGGAGCTTTCTCTTACCTTTCCAAGTCTTTGTTTAATCCAGGATCTCTCTTCCTGACCTTGTGTTAAGATCTCCCCCCTTTCCCTTATTCACTGTTCATTGCATGAGCTCCCTTCCTTAATTTGTGTTAATGTCAAGAGCTTTCCTCTCTCCCTTAGCCTCTGTTCATTCCAGAATCTTTCTTCCCTACCTTGTATTTATGTCAGCATAACATACCCCCACCCCCACCCCGCCCCTTCCTTATCCTCTGTTTATGCCATGATCTCCCTTCCTTAACATGTCTTAATGTCACCATTTTCCGCTTTCCTTATCCTCTGTTCATTTCAAGATCTCGCTGATTCACCAACAGATTTTTCCCTTCTTTTTCGTATGTTCATATAAGGATTTTCCTTCCGTATTTGTTCTCTCTTCAAATCGGGATCTTCCTTCCTTATCCCCTGTTCATGTCAAGACCTTCTTTTCTTCCCTCCTGTCTCATCCTTTTTTTCAATGGTAGGATTTTTCTGTGTTCTTCTTCCTCTGTTTATTTCAGGATTTTCTTCTCTTGCTTGTCCTCTTTTATATCAGGATCTTCCTTCCTCACCCACTGTTCATCTCAGGATCTTCCTTTCTCATCCATTGTTCATCTCAGGATCTTCCTTTCTCATCCACTGTTCATCTCAGGATCTTCCTTCCACATCCACTGTTCATCTCAGGATCTTCCTTCCTCACCCACTGTTCATCTCAGGATCTTCCTTGCTCATCCATTGTTCATCTCAGGATCTTCCTTTCTCATCCACTGTTCATCTCAGGATCTTCCTTCCTCATCCACTGTTCATCTCAGGATCTTCCTTCCTCATCCACTGTTCACATCAGGATCTTCCTTCCTCACCCACTGTGCATCTCAGGATCTTCCTTGCTCATCCATTGTTCATCTCAGGATCTTCCTTCCGCACCCACTGTTCATCTCAGGATCTTCCTTTCTCATCCACTGTTCATATCAGGATCTTCCTTCCTCATCCACTGTTCACATCAGGATCTTCTTTCCTTATCCACTGTTCATATCAGGATCTCCATTCCTTCGTTATCATTAACACATTTCTCTTTCGTCCCTATTTTGTCTTCATTTCAGGATGTTCATTCCTTCCTTATAATTTATGTCAGATTTTTTTCATATTCTTCCTTATCCACTGTTCATTTCAGGATATTCCCTTTTTTTCTTCTCCTTTGCACATGTCAGGATTCTTCTTCTTTGTCTTCTGTTTATTTCAGTATATTTCTGCCTTCCTTATCCTTTGGCCATGTTAGGATGTTTCTTTTTTTTTGTCTTATCTTCTTTTGCTGTCAGGATTTTCTCTTCTTCCTTTTCCTCTGTTCATGTCACGAATTTTCTTCCTTGCTTATTCTTTCTTCATGTCAGGATGGGTTTTTTTTCTGTTTTGTCTAGGTATTTCTTCAATTCTGATTCTCTCTTTATATCAGGATCTCTCATCCCTATCCTCTGTTCTCATCATGATCTTCCATCCTTAATCCTCTGTTCATTTGGGATCTTTCTTCCTTCATTATACTCTTTTTATACCTGGTTCTTTCTTCCTTTTCTTATCTTCTGTTCCTGCCAGATCTTCCTTCAGCCCTTTCTTCCTTGCTTATCCAGTGCTCATGTCTTTCTTCCTGTCATATCTTCCGCGTATGTCAAGATGTTCATTTCACTGACTCACTTCCTGTCATGTCAGGATTTCCTTCCTCCTCGTTGTCTGTTCAAGTCATGATTTTTTTTTTAATCTTTCCTTATTGTCTGTTCATGCCAGGATCTTCTTTTCGTCTTTATTCTCTGTTCCTGACAGATCCTCTTTCTCGACTTACCTTCTGTTCATTACTGGATCCTACCTTCTGTTCATTACTGGATCTTACCTTCTGTTCATTACTGGATCTTATCTTCTGTTCATTACTGGATCTTACCTTCTGTTCATTACTGGATCTTACCTTCTGTTTATTACGGGATCTTCCTAACTTATCATCCTCTGCTTATTCCGGAATCCGGGTTTATCATTCTCTATCAGAGACAGTGCCTTCCTTCCTGACTTATCGTCCTGTGTTCATGCCGAGTTCTTCTTTCCTGACTAACTATTCTTTGTCCAAGCCAGGATCTTCTTTCCTTGTTTATTATCCCTGTTCATGTCAGGATCTTCTTTCCCGTTTTACCATCTTATACTTATGCCAGGATCTACTTTCATGGCACGCCATCACCCTCTGTGCATGCCAGGATTTCTGTACTGACTTCCCATGCTTTGTTCAGCCAGGATCTATTTTCCGCATTTTATGTATCCTCTGTTCTTGCCAGGATCTTCTTTCATATTTTACCATCATAAGTTCATGCCAGGATCTTTTGTTCCTTGTTCAGTGACCTTTGTTCGTGCGAAGATCGTTTTTTTTCCTATTTCAAAAACTTCTGTTCGTAGTACGATCTTTTTCTTACTTGATCACCCTTTGTTCGCACCAGAATTGTGTTCGTTGTTTTTCTGTTCATGCAAGGATCTTCCGTCTTGTATTAGTATCTTCTGTTCATTCCAGGACCTACTTACCTGACTTATTGTCCTCTTTTCATGTCTGGATCTTCTATCTTAATTCATTGTCCCTGTTTATGCTATTCTTCTTCTTTTTCTTCAGCGTTCCAGTATCTGGTCGCGTGTGAACTCGTTTTACCCTGTTGGGATACTCACACTATACTCGAGAGTATAGTCACTTCACTCCGACTTCGTTGAGTACAGAAATTTTTGGGAAGAGGTGGAAAAAGATAGATAAAAGATATGGTAGACAGAAAGGACAGAAGACGACAGTACAGCAAAGGAGGAGACAGAGTTACTGAGAGCAAAAGGAAAAAGGGACGTTACTAGCACAGAATGTCCAGAAGGAGGGGAAACTATTTGTACAAAAGACCCCCCGATATCCCCATGGAGGTTGTTTATACTATGATCTTCTTTCCTGGTTCATTTTCCTCTAATCATGTCATGATATTCTGTCAGGGTTGATCGTCCTTTGTTTATGCCATGATCTTCTTTCCTAACTTGTAATCATTCTGTGTTCGTGGTAGTGTGCCAGGATCGGTCGTGAGATGCAAGAGATGTGGGAAGAGGCCTCAGACGACGTAAAAAAGATCTACACCACACGCCACCTGGATGATATCTTGCGAGCAACACGGCAAGATGCCACCCTCACTCACCCCACCTTGACCCCAGTCACCCGGACCATCACCGAGGCCTTGACCTCCGGTGACCCGGATTTCCGCTACATCGTGGATGGATCCAACCGCCTGTTTGATATCGGCTGTGTAGGTTTCTGTTTGCCTTGGGGCTTGCATGATGTGAGACATAAACATTTTACAGCAGACTCCGTGAAAACCTTGCTCAGAGATGTCCCATCTGATATGATCTTTGAGTTTCTAAGGGAGATCAACATTTGTCATCTAATCTAAGATTTTACAGAAGAAATATTTTGAACAAGATTTCTGGTGTGTTTTTAGAAGGTGTATTTTAAAGGGTTGTGTGAGTTGACTTCAACGCGGTCGACTGGGCTATAAGCAACATTACCTTACCTTACCTTGTGTGTTGGAAATGTCTGCCACAAATCTGCATTTGTACTACGTTGGTATTGTAACATATTGGCTTTGTGGAAGATGTCAAAGTTTCTGAGGACAAACAGCTATGTGATAGTACAGAACAATGAATTAGGAAATACTGATTTCAGGATTAGATTTCGTCGGTGGTGGTGTAGCTGTTTGTTTTTGATGTTGTTGTTGCTGTTGTTGTTCCTGTTCTTGTTGTTGTTATTGTTCTTGCTGTTGGTGTTGTTGTAGTTGTTGTTGTTGTTGTTCTTCTTCTTCTTCTTCTTCTTCTTCTTCTTCTTCTTCTTTCCCCCTCCTCCTCCTCCTCCTCCTCCTCCTCCTCTTCGACTACTACTACTACTACTACTACTACTACTACTACTACTGCTGCTGCTACTACTACTACTACTACTACTACTACTACTACTACTACTACTACTACTACTCTACTACCAGTACAAATATTACTGCTACTTCTTCTTCTCCTCCTTCTTCCTCCTCCTCCTCCTTCTCCACCCCCGCCCCTTCCTTTTCTTCTTCTTCTTCTGAAATTCTGACCAGCCATCATGAGACCCTTTTCCCCACTGTTTCATTATGTGCTCACCTGTGCCCTTGCCACATTTGTGACTAGAGGCTCAGCAGACAGGCTGTAGCACTTAGGAACAGTCCCCACGTGATGATTCCTCTTTGATGAAACTGAAACTCTGTTTTATTCTTTCATCCGTCTTTTCGACGTCCCTGTTACAGCTGTTAATGCTGCTGCTGGCTTTAACACTGCTGATGCCATTATATCTGCTGCTGCTGCTGCTGCTGCTGCTCTTTCTTACCTGATTTGTGTGGTAGTGGTGGTGGTGGGGATAATGGGGTACATGCGCCCGCGCGCGCGCGCGTGTGTGTGTGTGTGTGTGTGTGTGTGTGTGTGTGTGTGGTGTGTGTGTGTGTGTTGTGTGTATGTGTGTGTGCGCGCGCGCGCGTGCGTGCGTGTGTGTGTTGTGAGACACAGAAACTGACAAATATTCAGACGGACGTGGGGACTGACAAAACGACAAAAACTAATTCGAACTAATTCTATTATTATATACATTTCAGACGCTGGTTCGTCTCAAGCCTTTTTTGTCAGATCGATACTTCGAGCAAGTGGTATCCTACTTCACACCATACTCCGTCGAGAGCGTGGATCATCACACACGCCACTGACATGTCTGATTGCAACGATGATTGATAGCATCAGCTATGCCGATCCGCTGACAGTGGTGATCATTTATGCTATACTCCTGTCCTTGATGATTTGCCTGTACCGTTAACTGTTGAATACTACCATCGATGGTGACTGGCATGTGGGGAAAAGACTGATGACTGAAAGGAATGAATTGTTTGGTTTCACCTGATATCTGCCTTTTTGTGTGTAAATAAATGGGAGTCTTGCCATGATTATTTTCCAGCATTGTGTCTCCCCCCCCCCCCCCCCAATCTCCTCTCTCTCCTCTCTCTCTCTCTCTCTCTCTCTCTCTCTCTTTTTATGTCTTTATCATTTTAGGTTGGATGAACCGAGGTTTGAAAGGAGTGAACGAATCGCTACAATTTAGATCATACACCTGGTGTTTAGACAACCAGAACACCACATACAATCACAGCGGACGCAAGGTAAAATTTGCATCTGAACGGAGTATTGTAGTGTTATCTGCATAGGAGGAAAGGCTGGCAAACATAAATATGCCCCATGATCGTGGCAGATATTTATAATTCTTCGGTAAATTATTCATTCTCCTAAAGAGCAGACACCAATCAAAAGCTCACGAAACAATGAGTTTTAAGTTTATTGTTACTGTTATATTATTATTCACCGCGTTTGCCACAAGCAGTCTCCAACTGACAACTAACTGGGAACTATTGTTTTATGCATTTTTCGTGTCTATTATTTTTCAAATTTTCATTTGTCTATTTTCTTTTGTGTATTAAATCATCCTTAGTTCACACATTGTTTTGTACGTTTCTTTGTATTTTGGCTGATATGCCATCTATGCTGTCCCTTTCCAAGTTCTTTCTTTCTCAGTGCATAAAATGTTAAACTTCAACTGTGTATGTCAATTGAATGAAGCCTGTTACGATAATGATAATCGTACAGCTCAGCAAAGAAGACCCATATGAAGTTCCTTTGAGTTCTTTCAGCCAAGGACGTGGGAATTTGACCAGGATCATGTCGAACCGACAGCTGGCTTAGTACATGACAACTTCGCGTGAACAGACATTGACACCATGTCGCCTATAGAGACACTATGCCGCTTACAGTGACACAATGAGGTTTACAATGACTTCATGCCACTTACTCGATATCTGTTCGTGCGGTCTTGTAGGAGCCTAAATCCGCCGTTAAGGAATTCGAATGAAAGAGGTGTGTCAGGTTCCCACAGCAAAGACAACGCTACAAGTCACTGGTGGTGTCTGTCCTTCTGTATGACTGCAAGTTGCTGACGTAGACTGCAAGTCTCTTACAAACCCAGAGCGTTGGAGAATAACGTATATATTCCACCATACAAATAGGAAGACTGGAACTACACAGTCGAATTTTGTACACAAACTGGAAGTGTGTCCCTGAGATCATTGCTCAGATTTCCGGACGAACACATTTAGAGGCTAACTGTACCTCTCTGGCCTGGTTGACCAAGGCAGATGTATTCATTATCATACACAAGGCACAAGAGTATTGTATTAGTATGTAGTTCCAGACCAAAGCGGAACTCTGTAACGTTATCGCCATGATCTTCATCCTCATGATCCCAACAAATAAGGAAAAACGAATCAAAGTTCTGTATGATCCTTCATGTCCTGCACCCCGGGTGGCCTCAGTTTCTGTTTCCCTTTCAGGTCCCTACCTGTGGTCTTGTTCTTGT
Source organism: Conus canariensis (assembly GCA_033310375.1). Lineage (NCBI taxonomy): Eukaryota > Metazoa > Mollusca > Gastropoda > Neogastropoda > Conidae > Conus > Conus canariensis. The sequence continues at coordinate 97,026,201 of CM065715.1, forward strand.
CACACTTCGGTGTTCACGGATTCGTGGTGACTATCAGTGGAGATGTGTGCATGATGGTGATCTCCCTTCCACCTTATAGAGATGCTCATGCGGTCCGGTTCTGTGATTAAAGCCTCATCATTCGATCCAGTGAATCGGGTTTGTAATTTACACGTGATCCCACCAACAAAGGAAGGAGTGAAGCACACCTGCACGCAGTCAGGGAAAATCTGCCATCGCTGAGATGCATATAGCAGCCAGAGACTCTTAAGCACACGTTGTCAACTGCAGCAAACTGCAGCTGGCGTAGACAGGATAGAGTGGCAAGGTTCATCTGGCGTTGGCAGATGTGAGAGTCTGGCTCCAGACTGGGTTGGTCCAAGCTTGATGTTGTTGTCGTTGCAGACAGGAGCCCAGGTCTTCTTTTCCTTCCTTCTGAGTAACCAGTTGTTCTTAGTCCGCTTGATGTGATGTCCAAACATGGAGGTTGGAATTTAGCCGAAGGTGGATGTTGCCATTCGTCACTCTAGAGTCTCTGTAAGGCTGTCTTTGGAGTTACCAAGCGGCTACCTTCATGTTCGAGTAGTGGTAATCCTGGGCCGCGTGAGGCCGACTCAAAGAAGTAGCAGGACGGACGTTGCTGTAGTGAGTTCCTATCCTTAGAACACGCTAACTAAGGCCAAGAGGGCCCAGCACCCCCAAGAAGGTGTCCACCATATCTGTCCAAAACATGGCACTACCAGGCCGCAGGTACCACAGTCAGGCAGCACTCTACCGCCGATCCACACCACGTCGCCAGGGGCCGTCTCCACAGGCTAGACCCGCCGTTAATCAAGTGGTGAGGAAGGTCACCTCGACATTCATGAAGAGTGAGTTCTTACCTTACTCCCGGCACTTGCCGCTAGGCCACCTGGCAGCGGCGCCTTTGCTCCTTTGGTAAACGGCGAAAGGTTTTCTCATTTGTTTGAAGAGAACCCAGAGTTAACGCGCCTTTGCTGCTGGATGCTCGCTTATATACCCTCGCTGTGGATTTACCGAAGGTTAGGTCCAGGACGCCAGATCGTGTCTTGCAAATGTTAGAACAGACACTGTTGGGGTCATCTGAAGCGACCCAGCAGCAATACAGTGTCTTTTCTGGACTTTATAACAACCTGATATTGACATCTCTCTGAAGACTGGTGGGTACTTAAATACATACAGTAAAACAACAAGTAAAGAGTGCGAGACAGAGCTAAACGGTCTGACGGCATTATCCAAACACAAACAGAAAGCAACAGACAGTATCAGGAGATTTTGGCGTCTGACCTAAAGGAAGGACTACGTTCTCAGCACGGCCTTGAGTTCTTCACCTGACAGATGTCAATTATTGAGCTGTCAAGTTATTCTTTTTTTTTTTTTCTTTTTTTTTCTTTTGTTTGCTGTCCCATCTTCTGTGCCACCTCAGTGGCAGCGCACCCACGCCGCTCATTCCGACACCCCGTCCACAGCCACAGCCCGGTCAGTCCCGCCGCAGCCCCGGCACCGGCAATTCACGGGGAGCAGTAAATGTCAAGTCGTCAAGAGGCAACCCACCGGAGGAGACACTGCAATGTTGCTGAGTCTCTTCGGTGGTGTTCATTGGCGCCTGTTCTGATCCAACATACGCAGGACACTACCTACTACGCCTCCTTCTGACGACGATGATTGCTTAGTCGTGGAGCCAGCGTGAGTGAGTTCTTCCTCTGTCCGTCCAACGACAGCACCCTGGACTCGCCGATACCGGTGTCTCCGACGAAATCAAACCAAGGCCACAGACATGAAGAGGACATCGAAACTGAGGTCACCCTGACAGCAGGGCATGAAGAGAATTAGAGACTTTTTGTTTTATATGCTGATCGATGATAATGAGGATGATGAAGATGATGCTACGTATTTCCATTCCGGTCTGAGACTACATGACAGGGCTGCACTTTAAACTTCCTTTCATAATATAGTCCGAGAGATACAGACACCTGCACTCTTGGTCAGGAAATTTGAGCAACACTCTCAGAGAGACGCATCCATTAAGTGGATGAAACTCGACGGTGTGGCCCCAGTCTTCCCAGCTGAGCCCATAGCAAACTCAACTTTTGGTAGGAGCTGGTCGGGGCAGAAAAATCCCACATGACTGATGGGAATCGAACCCACGACCTCCCAGCCGGGAGTCCGCGACGCTAGCTGTCATGCTATTCATTGACGTAGACCTATAGGCCTATACTTTAAAATTAGACCATCGACACGGTAGACCTACAGTTTTGTTGCTGGATTGTTGTTGTTTTTTTCACGCCTTAAGGATGCCTGTAATTAAGCCATCACGTTATTTATTAACGTAGGCCTACAGGCCTATGCTTGAAGATAGACCCTCGGCACGGTAGGTCTATACTTTTATATGCCTTGAGGATGCCAATAATTTAGCCATCATATTATATGCTTTAAAGATAGACCTTCAGCTGGTTTCATTTGCCTAAAGAATGTCAACTATTTAGGTATCATGTTATTCATTGACAAAGGCCTATGTTTTAAAGATAGGCTCTCAGCACGGTAGGCCTATATTAGTTTTATATGCCTGGAGGATGCTTATAATGCAGCCATCATGTTATCAGTTGAACTATTCATTCCATGCATAAATCGGTTACATTTATTGTTTCCGTAGGTGTTTCCTTACGTGTTGACCCTTGGGGTCGCCTCGGCTGGGATACTCTGACACTGAAACCTGAACTTATAGTGAAGCTCCTTTTTGTGGAATAGATCGAATGTATGGTGGACCAAACGTATCATTTATCCCCATTGTTTACATCAGGAATATTTTGATTTAAATAATGGTTTCAATTCAGTTTACATCATTCTTCTTCTTCTTCTTTCTTTAAGTGTCCGCCTTCATCAAGTTGAAGATTCTGACACTATAGTAGGGGGTTTCCGGATCAACGGTAGATCAAAAACTGCTGCCTGGGTCATCAGCTTATGAATAAGTGGGCCTTACACTGGAGTGAGGGGGACGGACTAAGGTGAGGATGGGGAGGGACAGGTGGGGGGGGTGGGAGGGGCGAGGGGGCCGGGAGAGGGAGCGAGAGAGGGGAGGGGAGCGGGGGGGGAGGGGGTTATATCCAGGATCTGAAGTCCTCCAGCGAGGCCGATGCCACTGCCTCAGCTGGAAGATTGTTCCACTCCCTCCCAGTGCGTGGGAAGAAGCTGTTCTTTCTGTAGTTCCTGCAGCAGGGTTCTACATGGTACTGCTGCTCGTGAGAGTTTCTGGTGTTGTACTGATGGGTGTAGCGCGTAGGGATGTGCGCAGAGTTGATCTTGATGTCGCCGTGGTGAAACTTGTAAAAGGTGGCTAGCCTGATTTGCTGACGTCGTTGTTCTAGAGGAGCCCAGTGCAACTGCTTGTACTTAGCACCTACGCTGGATGTCTGACGGTAGCGATTTACAACCCAGCGCGCCGCCCTTCGTTGAACCTTTTCAAGTGCTAACTTGTCCCCTTCTTGATGGGGATCCCACACCTGGCAGGCGTACTCTAGGGTTGGGCGCACAAGGGCGTTGTAGGCTCTCTCTTTGGTTTGGATAGAAACTAATTTCAGGTTTCTCTTCACAAAGCCGAGGGTCTTAGAAGCCTTGTTGACGATGTTGTTAATGTGGGGTTCCCATTTCAGATCTGTGGACAGGGTAACCCCTAGGTATTTTTCCTCCTTGGTGGGCTGGAGGTTGTGACCATGCAGATGGTAAGTGGCCTTGTGTCTTGTGCCAAAATGTAGAGTGTGACACTTGTCCGGATGGAAGGACATGAGCCAAGTGTGTTCCCATTTAGCAAGTTTGTCAAGGTCTCTCTGTAGCGTGGCTTGGTCACTGGCCTTCCTGGTGGTCTTGTGGCAAGCAGTGTCGTCTGCAAAAAGGCGTACGGTTGAGGAGAGGCCCATCGGGATGTCGTTAATGTAGAATAGGAAGGGGCAGGGTCCCAAGACAGAGCCTTGGGGGACTCCAGACTCAACCCCTACAAATGCCGATGTAACTCCTTCCACCACCACTGCTTGCTGCCTGTTGGTCAGGAAGTTCCTTATCCACCTGTTCAGGTGGCCCCGGATTCCATAGTGGTGGAGCTTGTGAACCAGAAGCGAATGAGATACCTTGTCAAAAGCCTTGGAGAAGTCCGTGACCAGGACGTCATGCTGTCTTCCCTTCTCTCTATCAAGTGTGATGTCGTCCACGAGTCCTAGCAGTTGACTCACACAAGAATGCCCTCGACGGAATCCATGTTGTTGCCGGCAGATGATGTTATTTTTCTCTGCGAAGCCCATCACAGTGTGGACCAGGATGTGTTCTAGGACTTTGCCAGGAACACTCGTCAGTGAGATCGGACGGTAATTTTCCGGCCTGTAGCGCTCTCCCTTCTTAAAGATGGGCGTAACATGCGCTGTCCTCCAATCTTTCGGTACGATGCCCGTGTTGATAGACGACTGGTAGAGCAGGGTGAGGGCTGGGGCGTGTTCTTCTGCCAATTCCTTCAGGATACGAGGGCTAATGTTGTCTGGTCCTGGCGCTTCCCGGGGATCCAGATTCCTCAGAAGCTTACGCACACCTCCTTCTGTGATAGTGATGGTGCTGCAGGTTGGCCCGGGTGCGTCTGTACTGAGTCCTGTTCTTGATGTGAAGTCATCAGAGGAGCATGGGAAGCTCTTGCTAAAAGCAGACTGGAACTGCTGGTTAAGTGTCTCTGCCTGGTCTTTTGCGTCAAAAATAAGCTTGCCGTTGATTTTTAGAGGAGAAACATTTGCTGGTTTGTGTTGCTTTGACTTGATGTAAGTCCAGAAGTGTTTTGATACTTTAATGTCCCCATCACCTTTGTCTCTAACATTTCAGCTGTGTGGACCCAGTAGTTCCCGCTGAGCTGGCGCTGAACTTGATGCTTGTACTTTTTTAGTCCTGCGTGTATATCCAGATTGCCTGATTTCTTCCAGCAAATATATTTCCTGTCCCTTTTCCTGATGAGCCGTTTGGTAGGATAGTCCACCCAGGGCTTGTTCCTAGGTCTAAGGGTGGTATGGGGGATGTGCTCTTTGACGATGGCCTGAAGGCCTTCCCTGAAGCTGCTCCAGATTTCCTCAGTGTCACTATAAGAGTGATAGGTCTGGACCATGGAGTGGGATAGATTCACCGCCGCCTCCCGGAGGGCCAGCCAGTTCGCTCTATTGTAATAATTCGTGTATCAAGCCTTTGAATGATTCGTAATGTATGACTCATCCACCGTGCATCTAAACAAGCAATGACAGAACGGAAGACTATTTCGTAATTATTACAACGAGATCAGGCCTATCTATAAAACATAAGTCATATCATTAGATTAAGTCAACGCTACCCACGAATAAGCTAGCTGCTTTCGACGGTTAACCAATGGCGTTCATCCAGACTTGAAAACCAACCTAATACATGAATAAAGGAATAAATGATGAGCCGATTTGTTTTACAACCAACACTCCCGTACTTTTTTTTCCGTTCCATGTTCAGTCCGGCTGGTTTCTAGGAGCAGATTTAACGTATATGACCATCTGTAGCCCCGCCATTTAGCCAAACGTGATCCATCATGGTGACGCGAGCTGCTGTTCTACAGGCAGCTCATTTTCCAAATCAGAATGTTTTCTTTCAATACGGGCTGACCGAGTTTGCCATGATAGTACTTAGATAGGTATACACCACAAATTAATCCCCCCTGTATTGGAGATCAGGCTGTACTGGCATTAGGACACACACACACACACACACACACACACACACACACACACACACACAATATATATATATATATATACATATACATATGTATGTATGCGTGTGCGTGTGTGTGTGTGTTCCTTTTGTGAATTTTCCAACATAACAATGCTAACACACGTTTCACACAATAATACAACCTCAAAGTTAATATTGTACTCAATTAAATCACGACTGACCCCAATGCTAGCAGTAGTAGTGGTAGTAGTAGGGTAGCATGGGGTAAAACGCCCCCCTCAAGCAAAAAACGCTGCAACTTTCCTTGTTGAAGGCACAGAGAAATGAAAGTAGGCTCAGACTCTGGAGAAATGCCTTGCTACAAACTGCCACTGACACAAAGTAGGCTCAGACTCTGGAGAAATGCCTATGCTACAAACTGCCACTGACACAAATTGATACCAATAAAAGAAAAGTACTGGTAGGTGAAAAATGAAAAAAAAAAATTGGCCTTGCCCCACACACGGGGCAAAACGCCCGAACACATGGGGCAAATCGCCCATAGTAGGCGTTTAGCCCCATGAGTGTAGGCGTTTTGCCACGCAATTAAAACTTACGGGAAACCATCAAAAACTGCCACCACTAAATAATTGAAGGAATTATATGCATGTTTGTACAGCTATCATGTCCTTCAGCTGTTAGTATCATGTCCGACAGATCAGTCATCTGAATAACAGTTGGGGCAGATGAATGTAGGAAGTCCTTCAGTGCATTCCTCATGGGCCCAGTGACGGCAGGACTGGCATTCTACCCACACTTCTTCTGGTCTGCTGCAACTGTGTGGTTCACAGCAGATGATACAGGGCCAGTCCTCCTCTTCCTCACTGGTATTTTCCTCAGCTGTCGCTGGCCTTTTCTTTCTATCCTGTCCAGTCTTGGCCTTGCTCCTCAGTTTCCACGATTGTTTTTTTTGGCTAATTTCTTCTCTGCGTGCTTTTCTGCCAGAGCAGCTTTGCATTGCGATGAGGTCAGCAGTGCTGCAGACTCTGTTTTTCTCGACCTTGGCCTCTTCACTGGCAGCTTTGGAAGAGGGGATAAGCCGTGGATGGTTTCCCTTATACCCTCAGAGATTGCTGAGGCAGAGAGCTGCTCCTTTTGGACTGGAGAGTAAAGGTAAGATGCGGCCGTAGTCGGGGTGTTTGGTTCTTCCGTATGCGTTGATGGTTCTCTAACTTGAGGCAGATCACAATTGTGGTGGCCAACATCGTGGCCAACGCGGGTAAAATGGACGGTCAGGTGTGGTGCGAGTGGTTGGTTTGTGGAGTTTCCATACTGTTGTACCACCTGGTGCTGATTATCTGTCACCACAACGGACCTGTTGAGAACTTTGCTGGCTGCTATGATCTCCAACTCCCCAGGCAGGGAGGACGGCTCTGCCATGGCAGTGATCCATTTCTCCAAGGCGGAATACCACAGCCATGCGGGTAGATCAGCATTGATGGTGAGCATAATCATTGTAGTGGTCACACATGTAGTTCTTCATCTGGCAACAGTCTAGTAGAGGTTTCGTTTTCTGCTGGAAAGTTGTCTGTTGAACAGTCTGCACTGGGTGGCTGGCTGGAAAGGGAAATGTTCTCACTGGAGGCGTCAGCTGTTGTTTCTGCTGATTTGTGATTGGAGGGCTCCTCTTCTTGCTCATCTGTTACCAGTGCCCCTTCGTAGTCGGCGTCAGTGAAGGCGTTGGGATCAAACGGCCACAGACCGCAGGTCTTGAAGCCGTGGACGGCTCTTTCAGGCAAAGCTGTCCTCAGGAAGGCCTTTCCAGAAAGACCAGCCATGTCATAGATCGAGATCCGTCGTCCTGGATTTGACACCATCCAACTGTCAGTTTCAGCGTTGAAAGCACTCTTAGAGGCTTGAAAACAGGGTCTGTCGAACGGTTGTAATTTGTGCCTGCTGTGACGGGGGAAGAGTTAGCAGTTCTATTCTATGCTCTCGACAAAACTCTATTGCTTCCAGAGTCTTGTGGCTATGGTGTCCGTCCAGCAGGATGAGGTGAGGGTCATGGCGAGAGCAACCAGTGACCTTGGCGAAATGATAGAGCCATTTTAAGAACAGTTCAAGAATCTGTCCATCCGCTTCTGGTGGTGCGTCTTTCAAGAGTGTGTCCACTATTCGCTTTCTAGGAAAAAATACACAGGTGGCAGAAAGACGCCTGCTGCGCTGCAGGCGCACACGACGTCATCAAAGTTCCACGTTCAGCACTCGTGGCTTTCCCGACCTGCCACATGCCTGTCGAGGCCAGTGTCTTCCTGGGCTTTTACACGCTTGTTAATCCAGTCTCATCCATATTCCTAATTCAGGATGGTATGTAATCATGATTTGCCAAGCATTCTTTGTACAGTTGAAAAAAACTGATGCACTTGAGGCTTGTTGAAACCTACAGCGCGAGCTAAGCTAGTTGCCTGAGGCTGCCGAATGCTTAGTCCATGGCGCATGAGAAAACCCTGCACCCAGTCTTGTCCTGCCATTCGTGACTCCTTGTGGAATGGGTGGCTGAGCCCCACTCTTTCTGCGACATCAACGGCAAGACGTTGCATGTCCCGCATCTTCAGACCAGAGAGTCGTCTAGAACATGGGTCTTCAGCTGTGACTCCGCGTCAGACGGCAGGCCACTGCGATATCTTCCAAAATTCAGCGTTCCAGGCTCAGCCACTTGACGGTCCCTGTGACGCCGAAGATTACGTGCAGGAACACCAAACTCTTTACTGGCTCGAACCAGGGGAAGTCCCTCAGAGACGGCTTTCAGTGCTGCTCCCAAGTTGTGCTGGCCGTACATGCCCCTCTCAGATTTCCTTTGGTAGTGTCTCACCATTTTCATCTGCAAAAACAAAAACAAAAACAAAAACACGTAAGCAACACTTTCAGTATTGTCGTTACCACAAAACTAGTTCCATACAAGCATACATACCTAGACACTCAGATGCATATATTCATAGAAACACGCATGCTCAGGCATACACACATACAGACACACACAAGCATGCACACACACACACACGCGCGCGCGCGCGCGCGCGCGCGCGCACGCACACACACACACACACAGAGTGACACTTTGACACTTTGATATTTTATTGTCATTACCAAAGAGGTCTTTTGACAAGGGGGGAGAGGTAACAGAACAAAAACATTTCCCTCTTCCTTTCCTGCAAACAAATAGTACACTTTCATTCCTAGTGTGTATCAAATCCAAAGTTAACAAAAACAAATAAATTCGTAATGTCACGGTCGCTAAGCCGGACGGCCCTACCACCCTTACCCACGCCTATCAAACACTAGGTCAGACAACACAGCACACTAACACAGTTTTACAATCACGCACGCTTCTTTATTTCACACACACTCCATGGCGCTACCACTCACGCACATCCACAACTGCACACAAGTATCCCAATTCCCGCTGTCTCACCCTACTCTACTATAATGACCTGGAAGACCCTAACCTAACCTAAAACACCAGTTACAGTATACCACTGTGACCTGGGGACACAGCGATAGCCCGCACACGTGGTGACTAACTACTAGGGACAAGGATTTACCAAAGGGACTCTAATCTCTTAACGACCGCTACCACCCACACCTCTCCCAGGACTCACCCTTCTCTTTTAACCCGGGACCACTACCAAACTGGTCGCTGCGTCCCTAAGGGAGGCAACGACAAGTACCCTACACTGTGCCGGCCACTACGTCCTAAAAGGAGGCAGTAGCTAACACCCCTAACCCTACTGCCTAACGCTACACCCCTTCTATCACAAACATGGGACAGCCCATCCCGGCCCGGAAAGCTCCAGTCCTCGGCGCTGTACGTGGCCCCTCACAGGCTGACACCTCCCCGGAAGACTCTGCACCCCGGCGCTGTCCGTGGCTCCTCCGCGGGCCGACACCCTCCCCGAAGACTCTGCACCCCGGCGCTGACCGTGGCCTCCCGCAGTCTGACTCCTCCCCGCGATGGGCACGACACCCAACGCACACACACCAGACGCCCTCTCGACGGGTCCGGGGCTCGTAGGACGCCTCCTCTGAAGGCCCCACCGGACACCAAGGGTGGAAAAAGGCCTGGTGCAGCGCCCTCTCACAGGACGCCTAAACAGGGACGAGGAACCAGTGCCGGAGAACTCCCGGAAGAGCACCGGTAGCCGGAGGAGAGCTGCCCACAGAAGGCAGACGGCCTGGGTGGTCTCCCTCTCCCGGGGAAACAACAGGCACTGGAAAGCGCCGCTCACCTGCCGGCACGCGGCAGTAGACTGCGGTGATCTGGCCCCAGCCTCAGGACGGAACAGGATACCTGCTGACACAACTGGACATACAGACGATCAACCACACCAGTTCTGCAACTGGCTGACAGTGGCTGCCAACAAGGACGACACCGACTCAGCACAGGCCAAGGGCACCCAAACCCGACGAGGACCTGGCCCTAACTATGACTTGAAGTCACTCTTCAAAAACTACCGGCGCTGCCGCCGCATCTACAAGGCGTACGTCCACTCCGACGAACACCAGGGACCGAAGTGAAGCTACCCCAACGCATTCCGCCCTGGTCGGAATCAAGCGAACTCTACTCACCACACAAAACAACGATTGGTCAGAGCAGTGTATCCCTCCGCAGAGCTGACACACCTGACCAACGCACTAGTTGTTGCTCGTGCAACAACACGACAATTTACCACAACAACTCACAGACTTGACAACACAACAACAGCCGATATCCTGCCCCGCCTTCTCTGGTGTAGAACCAAAGTAACAAAAGGGTAACAATCGGGAACGAAACCAACCTCCCGCTTCCATTCCATTCCTTCAATAAGTGAAGACTGGAATGAAAGAATATTGTATGTCCTATTTCACCTGCCCCCCTACCTAGCCTAACCTTACTACCTAGCCCCGAGGAACTTAGCCTAACCCCAGCTAACTAAACCCCAGTCTTACCCCGCGCGCGCACGTGCACACACACACACACACACACACACACACACACACACACACACACACACACACATACACACACACTCGCACGCATACTCGCACACGCTCTCTATCTTGAACCACCACTACTCTTAAACACATGGACATACTGATTTAGTACCGCCGATCGGTGACACACCCCCCTGCCTAAGTTTTAACTACAGGTTAAAACAAACAACTTCTCACTCGATCGGCGTTTTAGCCACACCCTACCTATGAGAATCCAATTTCCCATCACTCATTCTGTCCTATTGTTACTTTTGATGCACTCCAAAACTTCCATCACAACAGCATCAACTTTTAAATACATCAACAATCACAGGTTACATTAATCAACCTGGTCTAACGCTGCCACATATGACCTTAATGCAGGCACTTACAGGCAGCCGTTACACTACGCACTACATATAAATTTCATAACTGACGCTGCTCTGGCTATGCACGACCGCTGTGCGACACGTGCTACAAACACCACACCCTCAGTAACACATGCTACGTCATTCTCTTCCCATGACACATGCATAGCTTCAATAATGTCAACCTCTAATGACTCACGTAAATGGAACTTAAGGTTCTCTCTCTCTCTCTTTCTCTCCCCCATCTCTCTCTCTCTCTCTCTCTCTCTCTCTCTCTCTCTCTCTCTACGGCAAGCGACTCAAGAAGTCTGCCGCCACATTGTCCTTCCCAGACACTGCCTGCACCGTAAACTGGAATGGCTGCAGCTGCAGTGCCCACCTTGTGATTCTCCCACTAACAGACTTCATCTTTTCCAGGTACTGGAGTGGGGAATGATCTGTCTGGACAATGAAGGGGGTCCCATACAAATACACCTGGAACTTTTGTATTCCCCACACCACTGCCAGACACTCCTTCTCTACTATAGGGTAATTCTGCTCTGCAGGGCTTAATTTTCTACTGGCACATGCTACAGGGCGCATCTCTTCAGGGTACTGCTGACAGAGCATAGCTCCCACTCCCACTTCTGATGCATCAGTCTGGAGCACAAATGTCAACCCGGGCACCGGCAGGTTACAGACGGGAGGTTGGCAGAAATGCTGCTTCAAAGCTTGGAACGCACGTTCGCACTCGTCGTCCCACTCCACCTGCCTGGTTGTTCCCTTAGTGAGATCAGTAAGGGGCTTGGCAATGTCAGCAAACCGGGGCACAAATTTCCTGTAGTACCCCACTAATCCCAGGAATCCCCGCACCTGCCGTTTGGTCTCAGGCCTAGGCGCATCCATAATGCGGGTCATTTTATCCTGCTCAGGCCATATTTTCCCTGCACCTATCCTGTGCCCTAAGTAGGTGATTTCCCTTCCTCCCAGCTCACACTTTGAAGGCCGGGCCGACAAAGAACATTCCTTGAGTCTCTGGAACACACGCCTGAGAACCTCTATATGGCTGTCCTGATCAACTGTGGCCACCAGGATATCATCAATGAAATTATCGACATCCGGGCTCTCAAGTGGCTGCAATAGTTTTCTCATCATGCGCGTGAACACTGCCCCTGAAGTACACAGTCCAAATGGCATAACCTTCCACTGGAATTGTCCTTCCGGTGTAGCAAAAGCAGTCTTCGCGCGGTCCTCTCTACTCATCGGGATCTGCCAATACCCCTTAGCGAGGTCGATCTTGCTGAACACCTTCTTCTCTCCAAGCTTGGCGAACAGGTATTCGATATCCGGCATGGGTTCAGCATCGAACTGTACGATGCGATTCAACCTCCTGAAATCCACGCAAAACCTGATCTTCCCATCCTTCTTCTTAACTAGTACGATGGGTGAGCAGTATGGCGACGTCGATGGCTCAATCGCACCCATCCTGATCATGGCTTTAACCTCCTCCCTAACCGTCTCTCGTTGCGCAAAAGGCACTGGGTATGGCTTCGACCTGATAGGGATGTCTGACGTCAACTTGATGCTGCACGTTTCTAGGTTTGTGCATGAGGGCACATCAGTCAGTACTTCCTTGAATTCGGCCACTAACTCGTGCAACTTCCTAGTAAAGTGCTGGTCTTCAGCAAGTACTACCACATCTTTAGGGCCTTCTGTGGCCTCCAAGGGAATGGTAGGAATGTCCTTGCTCATCAAGGGAGTTACTGTTTCCTCTTCAGGCTCCTCCGGCACAACAACCGCAGCTACCGAGGCTGTTGGATCTGCAGCGCGCTCGATGAATGACTTTAGTAGGTTTGCGTGGAAAATCTTCGTCTTTCCCCCTACTGCTATGCGGTAATCTGCTTCACCCACTCTTTCTAGTACTGTATAGGGACCCCTCCATGCCAGTTCCAATTTGTTCTGCTTGGTCGGCCGAAGTACTAGTACTCTGGACCCCACAGCTATCTTCCTGGGTTTCGCCCTCAAGTCAAAATGTCGCTTGTACCTATACGCTGCCCTTGCCAAGTTCTCCCTTGCCAGCTCGCATGACTCAGCTATCTTGTTCCTCAAGTTGACGACGTATTCTGCCGCTGTACGGAGCTCTTGCCTTTCCGGTTGTAACCACAGATCTCTCAATATCTGCATCGGCCCGCGCACCTGGCGTCCATATAGCAGCTCAAAAGGCGAAAAACCGGTACTCTCTTGTGGGACCTCTCGGTACGCAAACAGCAGTGCTGGTATCCACCGATCCCAATCACCTGGTTTCTCCTGACATAGTCTGCGCAGCATCCGCTTCAGAGTACCGTTGAAGCGTTCCACCAATCCATTGCACTGCGCATGGTATGGTGTGGTAGTCAGACCCCGAATGGCTAATAGTCGGTAGACCTCCTGCATGATCTGACCAGTAAACTGGGTTCCTCTGTCAGTCAGTACCGACCCAGGGACTCCCGTTCGTGTCCACATGTTGAACGCTGCCTCTGCCACCGACTCACTCGTGATCTGGCGAAGAGGGACTGCTTCCGGATATCTTGTCGCAAAGTCGACCGTCACCAACACGTATCTGTACCCATTCTGGGATGCTGGAACGATGGGACCAATGATGTCCATCCCAACCCGCTCGAACGGCTCACGCATCAGTGGCATCCTCACGAGGGGAACTCTTGAGACTCTTCCCTTGTCCACAGTACGCTGACACTGGAAGCATGACTGGCAGTACCGACGAATGTCAGCATGCATGCCTGGCCAATAAAAATGGCGACCAACTCGCTCCTTGGTTCGGGTGGTACCTAAGTGACCAGACATGGGTACGTCGTGGGCTAGCTTCATCACCGTGGTCCGTAGTTCAGCTGGGACGCAGATCTGACTCGCTACGTCCTTGGGACCCTCAAACCGCCGGACCAGTACACCAGACTTCCGAGCGTACTCGACTCGTCCAAACTTGGTGTGGAAGTGCGTCCCTGCTTCACACGCACTCCGAGCCTTCCTCAGGGTTTCATCCTGGTCCTGCATCTGAATTAACTGCTGGGTAGAGGTGTTCAGAATGCATTCCTCGACGGGCAGTGGTACGGGTTCTTGCTGCTCCCTGGCTCTCTGCGCGCGTGTCTGCACTGCCCCTACCAATGCCGGGTCTGCGTATACAGGCACACGTGTCCAACCGGGATCTCCTACTCTCTTTGCGAAGTTTCCGATCAGGACTTCCTGCACAGGGCTATTCATGACCAAAACCTCCAACTTCCCTGCGATGAATGGTGACTTCAACTCTACTACCGCCACAGGCAACACAGACCTACATCTGGATTCAGCCAACACTACTGGGACTGTCTCTCCTGTGTACGCATCTGCCGGTACTAACCACTTGGCCACTACGGTGTGTCCGGCACCAGTGTCCCGTAATCCATTGGCCGGAGACCCGTTAACTTCTACAATGCACGCAGGCTCGTACCGCTGCTCAGCGCATGGGCGACACAACGTAGGGACTACTCGAGCTTGGGGCTGGTCACACAATGAACAGCTCCAACAGAATGGGGCTCAGGGCATTTCCTAGCGATGTGGCCTGGCTTCTTGCAGTTGAAACAAACTATGGTCGATCTAGGCCCTTCTGATCTCCTGTTCAGCTGCTGTAGTGCACCATCACTCTGTTGGGACTCTGTGTGGGCTGGCTCCCTACTGTTTCGCGCTATTACCCAGGTTGGGCTGGTTAACTGTTCGGTCTTGCCTCGCCTTCCTCCCCAGTCTTTTGGCCTCTGCCAAAACAGTAGCTTCCGTTGCAAGTTGTTCCACAGTTTTCGGGCATGTCTTCCGCACCTCAGTTGTGAACTCTGGAGACAATAGCTGATAAAACTGTTCCTGGAACAGCAGATCCTTTACGTCCTCTGCCACACTCTCATCCTTGCCCGCTGCCGCACACCAGAGGGAAAACCACCGCTTCATCCTTCCCAGCATCTGGCCGAAAGTCTCAGCAGCGTCCTTCTTGATGCTCCTGAACTTTTCCCGGTAGGCCTCAGCATCTAGCCTGAAGTGGCTTAACAGGGCGCCCTTTATCTGATCATAGTCGCCTAACTCATCCGCACTTAACCGCATCACCGCTTCTCTAGCCTTTCCTCTCAGCAGAGACATCAGACGTGTGGGCCATGAGGTCTTGCTCCACTTGCACATCTGGGCTACACGCTCAAATTGGGCGATGAAAGCGTCCACGTCGTCGTTCTCTCCTAACGGCTCAAGGTGGACATGCTTCGTTTCCTCCACCTCAATCAAGCGTTTCCTATGCGCTGCTTCATCTAAGGCCTGTCTCTCTTGTATGATTAGCTCTCGCTCTCTTGCCTCTAACTCGGCTTCATCCCTTCGTCTCTTGAGATCTAACTCGGCTTGCCGTGCTTGAGCTTCTATTTCCCTTATTGCCCTTTCCTCCTCCATCTTCTTCCTCTGCAGTTCCAGTTCCAGCTGTCTCGCTGCTTTCTCATCTTCGATCTTCTTCTGCTTCACCTCTAGTTCCCTCTGCCTAGCAGCTTTCTCCTCTTCTATCTTCTTCTGCTTCATCTCTAGCTCCCTCTGCCTAGCAGCCTTCTTCTCTTCATCTGCGTCCGCTGCATTTCTAGCTCCCTCTCATCCTTCATCTTCTGCCTCACTTTCTCCTCTTCGATCTTCTTCTGCTTCATTTCTAGCTCCCTCTGTCTATCAGCTTTCTCCTCTTCTATCTTCCTCTGCTGCATCTCTAGCTCCCTCTGCCTAGCAGCCTTCTTCTCTTCAATCTGCGTCCGCTGCATTTCTAGCTCCCTCTCATCCTTCATCTTCTGCCTCACTTTCTCCTCCATCCGGAGCTCAATTCTGCTTCTCTCGCCGTCTTCTCACCCTCATTACGTACTGAGTCTGTGACGAACTTGGCGAGGTCTCCCCCAGCTAAACCCATCGCCGCTCCCAACTTGGCAAACTTTGCATAAGCCCCCGTCCCCTGTTCTTGATCCACCCCCGCATCCTGGTCACTAACCTTAGGTTTGGTATCCGCCGTAGGGGCCTGTGGATCCATGACACTATCGGGGTCGTACTGCGGATGGGCTCGGGTGTGTTTAGACATAGGGTACCCCTACCACCACAGACTAGCAACGGACAGTGCGATCTGAGCGCAACTGGAGGTTCCTGACTACGCACGAGCCCCTGAAGCAACTCAGCACAAGCACACAATACTCTCAATGAGTCACGCACCAAGCACAACTCCACCCACACTTGTGTACCTCATACATATACCCACATGGGCTCCAACCCATACAATACTACCAATGCACAGTCTGGTCACTAACTGAACCACGTGACACCGTGTGTCCACCGTCCACTGTGCATGCGCACCAGTTACTCACAGTCACAGGCCTCACTGTCTCTGGTAGGCCACACCTACACGATCACAGTGCACTTGCACCCCTCAAGTCCAGGTGCACTCACAGCATACCCTATGCCACAACACTGCGCACCCTCGTGCTTCCCACACACAGTCACCTGGGCTTACTCTGCCCTTAATCCCCACAGGATATCCGAGCACACAGCTTGCACAGTCACGGGCCGGGTACCACTCTACCTACTCACTGGGGTATACCACATGTAAGGGACACAAAAGACACCTGGTACCCTCCTGCACCTCACCTACACTGTACGGTGTAATCACTCACACTTCCAACAACCACTCAAATGTTTATTGACCATTCATACCTCACTCACACGGTAGCGCCAACCCATTCACACCAACACAAGTGCCCTGCCCAATGCCAATGGAAACCTGCCTGAAGTGAACAGGGACACTACGTACCACCTCCCAGGGTACTGGTACGCTCCCACCAACCACCCACTTACATTTCACACAACGTACACACCGGACACAACACCCCCCTTACCTCCCTCCTAGCTACCTATCACCTACCCAGAACCCCTTATGGTACCCCGCATCTCCACCAAAGTGTCACGGTCGCTAAGCCGGACGGCCCTACCACCCTTACCCACGCCTATCACACACTAGGTCAGACAACACAGCACACTAACACAGTTTTACAATCACGCACGCTTCTTTATTTCACACACACTCCATGGCGCTACCACTCACGCACATCCACAACTGCACACAAGTATCCCAATTCCCGCTGTCTCACCCTACTCTACTATAATGACCTGGAAGACCCTAACCTAACCTAAAACACCAGTTACAGTATACCACTGTGACCTGGGGACACAGCGATAGCCCGCACACGTGGTGACTAACTACTAGGGACAAGGATTTACCAAAGGGACTCTAATCTCTTAACGACCGCTACCACCCACACCTCTCCCAGGACTCACCCTTCTCTTTTAACCCGGGACCACTACCAAACTGGTCGCTGCGTCCCTAAGGGAGGCAACGACAAGTACCCTACACTGTGCCGGCCACTACGTCCTAAAAGGAGGCAGTAGCTAACACCCCTAACCCTACTGCCTAACGCTACACCCCTTCTATCACAAACATGGGACAGCCCATCCCGGCCCGGAAAGCTCCAGTCCTCGGCGCTGTACGTGGCCCCTCACAGGCTGACACCTCCCCGGAAGACTCTGCACCCCGGCGCTGTCCGTGGCTCCTCCGCGGGCCGACACCCTCCCCGAAGACTCTGCACCCCGGCGCTGACCGTGGCCTCCCGCAGTCTGACTCCTCCCCGCGATGGGCACGACACCCAACGCACACACACCAGACGCCCTCTCGACGGGTCCGGGGCTCGTAGGACGCCTCCTCTGAAGGCCCCACCGGACACCAAGGGTGGAAAAAGGCCTGGTGCAGCGCCCTCTCACAGGACGCCTAAACAGGGACGAGGAACCAGTGCCGGAGAACTCCCGGAAGAGCACCGGTAGCCGGAGGAGAGCTGCCCACAGAAGGCAGACGGCCTGGGTGGTCTCCCTCTCCCGGGGAAACAACAGGCACTGGAAAGCGCCGCTCACCTGCCGGCACGCGGCAGTAGACTGCGGTGATCTGGCCCCAGCCTCAGGACGGAACAGGATACCTGCTGACACAACTGGACATACAGACGATCAACCACACCAGTTCTGCAACTGGCTGACAGTGGCTGCCAACAAGGACGACACCGACTCAGCACAGGCCAAGGGCACCCAAACCCGACGAGGACCTGGCCCTAACTATGACTTGAAGTCACTCTTCAAAAACTACCGGCGCTGCCGCCGCATCTACAAGGCGTACGTCCACTCCGACGAACACCAGGGACCGAAGTGAAGCTACCCCAACGCATTCCGCCCTGGTCGGAATCAAGCGAACTCTACTCACCACACAAAACAACGATTGGTCAGAGCAGTGTATCCCTCCGCAGAGCTGACACACCTGACCAACGCACTAGTTGTTGCTCGTGCAACAACACGACAATTTACCACAACAACTCACAGACTTGACAACACAACAACAGCCGATATCCTGCCCCGCCTTCTCTGGTGTAGAACCAAAGTAACAAAAGGGTAACAATCGGGAACGAAACCAACCTCCCGCTTCCATTCCATTCCTTCAATAAGTGAAGACTGGAATGAAAGAATATTGTATGTCCTATTTCACCTGCCCCCCTACCTAGCCTAACCTTACTACCTAGCCCCGAGGAACTTAGCCTAACCCCAGCTAACTAAACCCCAGTCTTACCCCGCGCGCGCACGTGCACACACACACACACACACACACACACACACACACACACACACACACACACACACACATACACACACACTCGCACGCATACTCGCACACGCTCTCTATCTTGAACCACCACTACTCTTAAACACATGGACATACTGATTTAGTACCGCCGATCGGTGACACGTAACATTTCGTTATGTCCTCACCTCACGCACAGGAGTAATGCAGTAAGGTTTATAAAAAAAAAAAAATTAAAAAAAAAACAACTTAAGACTGACTCGACCATCCACTCAATCAAATGATGACATTGTATTTTACTGATGTCTTCAACATGAAAAAAACAAACAAACAAACAAACAAAACTTAAGACTGACTCGACTATCCACTCAATCAAATGATGACATTGTATCTTACAGATCTCTTCAACATGCGATGAATGATAACATTCATTCAGATATCTCTTATAATGTATTATCTTCAATTTCACTATCCTTCATCCGTCTAATTTTCAATGCTTCCGCGATGAATTTCGCAACTGATTTAATTAAAAGTTCATCATCTGATGATAACACACCAGCGACATTTTGTCTTTTCGCTATATCTAACTGGAAAAATGAACAGTTTGTCCGCACTTCATTATAAGCAGTACAGTGGAACAGAAAGTGTTCTTCGTCATCAATAATATGTCTACATGCAGGACAAGGAGATTCTGTGGATGTTTCACATTCAAACCATCTTTTGTTCGCATTAAAACCTAAAGTCCTCAACCTAAATCTTGTAAATACATTTGATTTTGTTACTCTCACACACAGAGTGAGTGAGTGAGTGAGTGAGAGCAATTTCGTCCCAAAATCAAAGGGGAGGGGACGGCGGGGGACATATGGGCATATGCCAGATACGATGGAACCATTCGAACCTTCTAACTGAAAACACAAGACAGAGATTACGACATGTTCACAACATTTGTGTTCCCTGGTGATTCTGATATCCATCGCAAGGACACTATTTAAACTAGGGTGTCCATCCACCAGAAGTTGTAGACGTGCCTTAGTGCAGACGTCAACCGCATCCCCAACTGGAAGGCGCCTGGGATTTGCATAAAAGCGAATGAGCTAGGTTCCTTCACATAAAACCTTTCGACCGCTGCTCAGAAAACTGCTACACAACGACCTTTGTGCTGCGGAACGATATCAGTTGCTGTAGAGGCGGCGACATCGCTACCGATAGCCGCTCGGTTGATCAAATGCTAACGGCGAGCGATACGACGGCAAGGTTTCCAATGTCGTTTGTCGGCGGTATGGTACAACTAGCACCCGCGCAACTGTCGTCCCCACACGGTGTAGCCGCCTCAAGGGTAATTGCTGTTATCCCGCTTACTGCTATGTAGTCACCCCATTTTGTATGGGCCACCCACTACGCCTCCCACAGCTCAGAGCTCGCCCACCCCTGGTCCACAGTGTAGCTCACAGCGAAGCTGAATGCAGATACATTCTTTTTTCCTTTTACTTGTGTGTGTATGTGGTCCTTCAACTTCCAGTTTTTTTTCCCTTTTTTCATTTTTTCATTTCATTTTTTTTTGCGGGGGAGGGGGTTTCCATCCTTCTATTTTTTTCCGCTTTGTTCACTTATGCTTCACACTCTCACCAACCACTTGCATACTTGAGCAGTTTTCATAGAATACTGTGATTATCTGTCCACGACGGTCAATGAGGACGACGACGTCAGAGGATCGATGGATCTAGGCTTTCTTGGAAAATGGTTCACGAGGTTGAAGTGGGCTCGGCAGATGCTCGGAAAGAATGGGCAAGGATCGTTGACACGACCTTCTCGACTTCTCTCTGCTGCAGGGTGCTGCTGTGTTAACTGCACGTGCCGCGGCCCCCGTGCAGAGAGAGCAGTGTCATGCGGCGTTGTCTGCAGAGTTCCGCTCCCATGTGTCAGGATGAATATCTACAGACAGAAGTGAAGTCTTCGGTGTGTCTTGGAAACATTTCCTTTGGCTCTCATGAAGAGGTGTCTTTGAGGGAGCTGGTGTTTGGGCATACAGGCTGTATGATCTGCCCGTGGAAGCTGGAGTTGCGTCAGGATAGTCACGAGTCAGCTTCCTCTGATCTATAATCCGGCATCAAGGGTCTGGTCTTGCCAGTTCTGTTTCCCAGCATGGCACTAGTTATCTGTCTACGTTTCACGTGCAGGAGCATAGAAACTATAGAGCCTTTAGCTTTGTCTGGAGACTGTGCACATCTTGTTCCAGGTATCAATGTAGTAATCCTAGTTTTCACTTCATCGTCGATTCCGATGCTCTACGAGTGTGCTGCCAAGCTTTGTGAACTTGTCCACTGATGTAGTCTCTGGTCGTTCACTGTGTGTTGGGTTCAGCGTGTTTCCTCAGGTGCTATTTAATACATCCCTTGCGTTTTCTTCATGTTGACGGCATGCCAGCGAACAGTCTTGTATAACAGCAAGTCATCACAGCCTTTACAAATCAGCAGCAAGGTGAAACAAGTACACTTGTACGGACGCTGTAGCCTCTGTCATGTTTGCTGCTCTGTTAGTTGACACGTTTAGAGATGAAGTGTCGGATTCGGCATCAGATACTGCGCTGATTGAAAGCTGTTCAACGTCCGTAAACCAAACTGATGACAGACACCATCAGATACTTCCTGTTACCAGTGATCGCTTCCTCCGATTAACCAGCTGTCAGTTATCGATCAACGATTCGCTGCCTGCAACAACTTTAGGCTTAACCATCAGCACGTGGAATACTGTCATTCACGCTTGTTCATTCTCTCAGAGTAGGTATACTACCCTAAGTAGGGAAGGACTCGCATCGCAGCGAAACGGAAAAGCTAGTCAGAGTCCAGCGCAAAGGAGCACGGTTCATAAAACAAGACTCGCAGTCACCTCGCTGCGCTGTGCTTCACACATGGGCCTATTCATCGAACTAGACCTGCTCAGCAAAATTACTAGTCACCTCATCTCTATAGTCTGTTGAGCAGACCGCTCATCAAATAGATTTGAACTGCCTAGCAACATTGCCAGTCATGTAATCTAGGCTGTGTATCAGACATGCTCCTCAAGCTAAGCTAAGACCGTGTCTCCCTCCAAGAACGCCAGAACAACACTAACTGATCTTCGCGTTCAAAATCGTCAGATGGTAATTTTCAGGACCCCAACCAAACACTTTAAGTCAGCCAATTACAAACAGTAGGTTATCAAACCAGCAACAAAAAATCATTGCAAAAAGATGGTCATTATCTGTTTACATACTGCCCCTACGAATTAAGAATGGGTTATTTTTCTTTGTGGTATTATTGAATACTTCGCTGTTGCTGGCTGCACACTGCAATATTACATTGTCCACCATGCAGCTGATGAATGTGTGTGTGTTTGATTCTGCAGGAGAAAGAACTGACAAGACCGCATTACGCTACCACCTCATCCACAGACTGGTTCATATAAACAGTTTGTAACCGTCATCTTCGGTCTTGAAAATGGTGAAGGCTTTTTTTTTTTTTAAATGGCATGAATACAAAATAGTGTGTTCCCGGATTGATCAGTATTTCAAATTTGGGAGTTAAATCTGGTTCCCCCCCCCCCCCCCCCTCCTTCTCCTTCCTTCCCCCTCAGTCACCTCACCTCCACAACAGTTCCCCGTGGAGCTGATTTAGCAGCAAGGCCAAAGGATTGTGTTAAGTTGCCATGCCAGTGAAGTTGTCTTTCCTTAACTGATGTCAGTAGACATAGATGTTCGTTCAGTCCGATGCCCAGTGCTGCTTGATGAGTTTTACGCTCTTGCACAGTTGGTAATACGATCAGTTATTTTCATTTTTAATATTTTGCGGCAGCACTTCATTTCATGTCTCTGATTCTTCTCACCAGATCCGCCGTGAGCGTCCGTGTCTCGCACTCATACATGGAGGTGGACTATACCAGTGCAGGCAGGGGTCTGATCTTGTGTCATCAGGGAGACTGTGCTCGTTGTCCTTCCAGCTTTTAGTCTGGAGAGCCCCGCTGATATTGTCACCCAGTCTTTGCTGCGCTTCAAGTTGACAGGATATCTCGTCTGAGACCGTCATTGCTAATGATGGATCCAAGGTTCTTAGAGAGAACTGTTGAGCAGTCTCTAGCGTCTGTGCATGCACATCAGTATCACGATGGTGGGGCCGCCTGGTGTGGCGGCTCTGTGGCCATCAGCTTGGTCTTCCCTGCCGCTGTTTGTTGATTGGTTGGTGTTTTTTTTGTTGTTGTTGTTTGTTTGTTTGTTTGTTTGTTTCCTTTTTGTTTTGTTTCGTTTTATTTTGTTTTTAGTTGCCTGCCACCACATCGAAGTTATGTCATCCAAATCCAATTAAAATTTCGATAAAATGTAACTAAACCAGACGTCCATTGCAAGCGATGATGACGTCAGCAGAGATCCGCAGATGGGCGTGCATCCCAAAGTCAGGTGCACTTGTACTAAATATCCCCTTAACCTTCCTTTAAGTGTGTTTAACGTTATACAACAGTTTAGTCGCTCTCCACTGGAGTTTTTTTAGATTGCTGCCTGACGGATATTGGGGCTATTCTGTGTGTTATTGCGGCGAATGCCCCCGTGGGGATTAGCCCGTTAGTACAGATGCATGAGAAAGGAATGCTCGACTATACTGTCCTTTTTGCCATTACTACTATTTTCTCTTCTCATTTCATTTTCCCGCGCCGAAATAAATGTAAGAAATAAAAATGTCGATGATAACAGCACGTCTTGGCCGATTTAATATTCCAGACATTACAAGGGAAGAAACAACTGCTTCGGCGGACTTGCCACCACGGTTAGAGTTCTTTACCCTGGCGTGAACAAAGGGACATAACTTTCATAAACAGTGAAATCGACACTTCACGTCCAACCAAAGCAGAAAAGGGAACTTGTCTGCAGGTATTATACGAGGGACGCCTTCTGGTTTTAAGTTCAGTCCTGGGGCGATGTCGAATGGCAGGCTTCCGAACGGAGCTCTTGGTTCTGCACCCCGACTAGGAATGCAGGTGAGGACAGAAGTTCAAATTGGTGCCTCTAGCCTAGTCCCAACGCGTCTTCCTACTCAAACCATAGTTTCACTGTGCAAGTAACAGTACGACCACTGCCTGGTACTAATGGCAAAATCTATCATACTGAGGTCCTATTATAGAGCCCCCTCCACCCCGTGTCTTCCGTACCAACCCTTCTTTTTAAATCAAATGGTGACTTCAGTTCGAAGAGAAAGGAAGGGAGAGAATGATTGATGTGATGACCGTGGACACCTAACAGGAAGAAGAAGAAGAGAGAAGGCAGGGGTCGGGGAAGGTTCAAGGATTTGTAGTCTTAGTTCAGATGCCCCCATTTTAGTCAATCTCGTTAATTTGCATTCTCAGTCTCAGGAAGAGAAACCATACCGTCTATGAAAGCAGAAATCAGTGAAACAAAAAGGGGCGTCAGAACAAAATCCTAATGGTCTTTGTGCGGCTTATTCGTCTTACTGTAGATGTTGGCTACCTAAGTACAAGAAGAAGAAGAAAAATGGTCGTAGCATTGTAAACTTAAAAGCTGTACTCTAAAAGTAACACTTAGACCGAGTCAGTGACTTACAGAACTTTATATACTACCTTAAGTAAATGACTTGTGAACATTAAGTATTACTATCGTAGTATCATTAGTAGAAAGAAGTAACGTTTAAGTAGTGTTTTCCCGCAAACTCCCTTTCCACTTTTAAATGTTTGTATATTTTGTTTATCTGATCAGTCTAAAAATTATCATGACAAAAGGCAAGATGTAACCATTCACTAACCAGGTAGAAATTGGTCTCCAAAAGTCAGTGTATTGGCATGTATAATAATATTTATATGACTTAAGTGACTTCCAGTGAAATGATGTCCTACTTAGGGATTCCAGTTTTAAGCAAGAACTATAAAGCGACATCCCGTAACACTGCAACAAACCAGTTTAGGCTGTCACTAGTTTTCAAGACTACATTTTTCTGCTTTCAACATATTTACTCATATTAATTATAATGAAGCACCATGATGGGACAACTATCCTATGGTCATTTTTAGGACTGTATTTCCATCCATATGCACATGCCCTTGTCCTTCCCAACCATTCCTCCAGTGTGTCATTATTAGACATGGAGAAAAGTATGTCAAGAGATAAAAACAATGATGGCTGTTAAGGAAAGATATGCACAAGTTATGAAAAAAATCACAAGAACAGGGTGAAAAATGTAATCCAACCTTTTTATTCATTACTATGCACAAGGATTACCAAGAACTTAAAGGTTTTCTACTAATTGATTTTGACTTGAAAAGAATATATTTGTAAGCAGTCAGATATGTTCCTGTGTGTGTATGCAAGCACATATGCTGCTGCTAACTTTTCAAACATCAGTGTTTGACTTGTAACTGAATGACCATTCAGTATCATCAATTGTGCATGTGCTGTTTTATGAATAAAACCTTAAATGTTTTGATGTTACAACTTTCTGTACAAATACTCATCCCAGTGGCTGTGAAATGTATATGTTGTATAGTAAAAACTTGTTCATGGATGCCACACAACATCTGCCATGTTGGGGGAAGGCAATAGGTTGTGCCCATGATAGCAGGTTCAGTTCACTTTATTACATGATCATTGGTACTGTCTATTGGACTTACAGCACCCTATCATAAATTCGAGTCAGGGGTAGTTTTGTGAGCAGCAAAACAGTTGTAGATAGCAAAACAGTTATGTCATCAGCATTAACATCACTGTTACAAATGTCACAACCATGAAATTATTATTATTATTTCAGGGCCAGGTGAGCTGGACGGATGATTTACCTGTATGTTACCTGTCAGGAGTGGGTCTGTCAACCAATCAGATCTACCGTGAGGATGGCAACAGACGAGAGGAACATGACTGTGAAGACAGAAACTTTCATTTCAGGTTGTAAGTGAAAGAAATTCAATGATTATGAAGTTTATACATAAACTTTTTTTTCAGTGCAAAATACAATTATTTGATGTTTTTTTGTGTGTTTTTGTAGTTTCTGTTTGTGTGTATGTTTAGAAAACTGAGGTCTAATAATTGATTAATCAAAGGTTCATTTTATGTATTGAAAGTGCAAATGTCATTTTGTTGGCTTGTTTAACAGTCTGCAGGTTTCAAGATCATTTTTTTTAATCTGAAAATTGTGTATACTATAAGTACCTGTAAGATGTAAACTATGAATATTTATACAGGTTAATCACTTAACATAAGATCAGTGCATTTAGTTAAACTTTGGAATATGTATTACAACATATGATACCATTTCCTTCTAATTTCTTGATAATTATGAATTCACAGTTCACAAGCATATGGATAAAGTGCTCTGAGAAAATAAAAAAATTTCTTACCTCAAATAGAAAACTGATTATCATTGTGGTAGCAGCACTAGTACAAACAAAGCTTATGTCACAGACTCTGTAGATGAATGTTTTCTTAATTAACAAGTGTTAGAGCCAGGAAACATAATTATTCCTTTTCTTATTATGTGTCAGTGTTGGTGGAAAATTCTCTGAAGTTTGGAGATTGAAAAGGAAATATTCTTGATACTTCTTGTAGGGTTCTTTTTCTGTCTTGAATAATTTGATCACCTCTCAAACTTATATTTCTACAGATTTTTTTCTTTCTCTTAAAACATTATTCCTCATTGACTTAACTGCTCAAGCATCTGGAGCGATATCTTTAATATGTATTGTACAGTTCCCCAAACATGGAGAACATTGAAAATTGTGTGTGTTGTGATTTTTCTCTGCAGTCAGCTCTCAGGTCTGAAGAGTCATTCCAAAACTAAGTGGCATGAATGTCAGCACAGTTAGATCTGACATTGATTTAAATGCTATTACACATTATACATTAGCTTCACTGCAATACAATGTACTGTACATTGATTTTCATACAATCACACTCTTTACTTGCTATGTTGAAAACCCGAAAGTTAGTATTGTATATTTCAGAGTTCTTCAAACTTGTTTTATGGATTTTTTTAAGGGTTTTTGTGGGTGGGGGGGGGGGGGGGGGTTTTTTTTTATTCTTTAACTTGAGTTAGCTGAAGTGGGATACTTTCTTCTTTATCCTTTTTCACCAAGTGATGTTGTGTGCACTTTCAGACATGACAGCAACTGCTTCTTGTACGGAGTGTTTGATGGCCATAATGGCAGTAGGGTGGCTGACTTTGCTGCACAGAGAATGCCAGCAGAGTTGCTGCTTGGGCAGTTACAGAACAAGACCACTGATGCTGAAATCCGCGAGGTGCTCAGGCAGGTAGGCCCTTAAACCCATGCAGGTGCTCGGACAGGTAGACCCTGTAATGGGCAAAATGCTTGGACAGTTACACTCTGTAATAGGCAAAATGATCAGACAATTACTGAATTAGAATCTGTAATGGGCAAAACGCTCAGACAGCTAGACCCTGTAATAGGCAAAGTGGTGGGACAGGTAGACCTGAAATAGGCAAAATGCTGAGACAGACTCTGTAACGGGCAAAATACTCAGACATTTAGATGTTGTAATAGGCAAAATACTCAGACAGTTAGACATTGTAAAAGGCAAAATAGTCAGACAGGCCCTGTAATAGGCAAAATGCTCAGTTAGACCCTGTAATAGGCAAAATGCTCGAACAGTTAGACCCTGTAATAGGCAAAATACTCAGACAGACCCTTAATAGGCAAGATACTCAGACCCTGTGATAGGCAAAATGCTCAGTTAGATCCTGTGGTAGGCAAAATACTCACAGTTAGACCCTGTAGTTGGCAAAATGGTATCAGACAGCTAGACCCTGAAATAGTCAAAATACTCAGACAGTTAGACTCTGTGAAAGGCAAATTGCTCAGACAGATACACCTTAATAGCGCCCGTACATGTAGCAGGCTTTTGGATTTGACAGGTTGAGCCACTCTGGTTGAAGAGTTGGGGAGTTGTCAGAAAGGTTGAGAGCCGAAAGTTGGCAGATTAGAGCAATGTCTTATTTGGGTTGCCTTTCCCTATCAACTTTGCTTGCAATTGTCCAGTTAGATTCACTTTCCAGGTTTAGAAGTAGATCACCCAAATGGTATGGCTTACATCTGTACTGAAATGGTGAGTGTTTTTGCTGGTGCTGATTCAATCATCAGTTCAACCACACATGAATAACAGTGAACTGCACATGCTAAGCTGAAGGGCGTTTAACTACACAAAATCAGCTGAGAGAAGGAAAGTCATGACCGGTTCTGGTGGGTGTGCGTTTGTGTGAAGAGAGATCAACCCTTTGATCCAGGATGGCAGTGATCAATAATAGCAGTCTACGGGGTTGATTGCCACTGTTTACATGACAATATGTATATAGGGATTAAAGCATTATTGTCTTATTGCTTTCATTTGACCACTGCCAAAGTTTTTTTTCAGAAAGAACCTAACAATAAAAACAGTTTCTTCCAATCACAGACATTAGTACCTTCAAGACAGAGTGTGCACCCATGAAGCAAAATGAAAGGTCAGGTGGGCAACTTCACTGTGTCTTTTAATGCTGACTGGTCATGAATTCTCAACACGGGCTCAGCGTTGTAAATTCATCCCATGTCAGTGGCCCTCTTAAAATCCAGGTGCTTAGACAGGTATGCCCTGAAACCCATGAGGTACTCAGACACATTGGCAGAACTGCCTACCCAGCCATATTTCATCATATTGTCTCCGTATTTCACCCCTGAATTCAGTGCTGTTATCATTTATCAAAAGAATATAGTGACTGTTAAAAAAAAAAAAGAAATGGTAAAAGTTTCAGTTGATAGCAGTAGACCTGTGGTCAGTAGCTGTAAGAAAAATATCAACATTCCCACACACTGACTGGGTGTTTGTGAAACATTTAGTATTAAAAGATGTTAGGCCTAATGGCAGTTTAGTCACAAATCTGAATCTGATGAAAGGACTGGGAGTGGGCGACGTGGATGGTTCTGTCTTCAGAGTGGGTTGCAATGATCTCCATAGACAGCTAGTGAAGGATTTCATATTTATAACATATTTCCCTGACTTTTCATTCTCATTTTTTTTAATCTCCCCCCACTTTTTGATTTTTTTTTCCCCTTCAAATCTTTGCTGGGTCATAAATTAATATAATGATGGAGGAATTGTTAGTCAGCACTTGTTTTCTCCCACTTCTAAATTGTTAATCTGAATTTTATGATGGAAACTATTTTCATGAAAGAAATTGTATGAGTGGCACAAAGGTAAAGCAACATTTTTCAAGTAGATACTCAAAGATAGGTCCATGCCTTCAGCTGTCCCAAAAGGTGCGTACTTTGTGCACTGTGCAACATGCGAATCGACTTTTCTTGTGCATATGGGACAAAACCACTACAAATGACATGCAGCTTTAGAAATCTCACAAGGTTTTTGCTTCATCTTTGGATCGATGTGGAAACAGTTACCATACTTCATGTTCTGAGTGTGCTTGGATGATGACCGACAAAGACTAGCCAGACAGATAAGTCAGTCTGAGGCTTGTTCAGCTTCTTTCGCTGTTGACCACTTTATGGCTCTTTCACATGTCTTTGTTCTGAAAAGTTGCTTATCATTCTTTTAGTTCTGCTAGTTTTTCTTTTGTGAATCAGGTGATTAGATGATGAGATTTTAGCCCTTGGAATAGCATATAGTTGTCCAGTCAGGTGATTACATTATGAGATTGTAGCCCTTGGAATAGCATATAGTTGTCCAGTCAGGTGATTAGATCATGAGATTGTAGCCCCAGGAATGGCTTATAGTTGTCCAGTCAGGTGATTACATCATGAGATTGTAGCCCCAGGAATGGCTTATAGTTGTCCAGTCAGGTGATTAGATCATGAGATTGTAGCCCCTGGAATGGCTTATAGTTGTCCAGTCAGGTGATTAGATCATGAGATTGTAACCCCAGGAATGGCATATAGTTGTCCAGTCAGGTGATTAGATCATGAGATTGTAGCCCCAGGAATGGCTTATAGTTGTCCAGTCAGGTGATTAGATCATGAGATTGTAGCCCCAGGAATGGCTTATAGTTGTCCAGTCTGGTGATTAGGTCATGAGATTGTAGCCCCAGGAATGGCTTATAGTTGTCCAGTCAGGTGATTAGATCATGAGATTGTAGCCCCAGGAATAGCTTACAGTTGTCCAGTCAGGTGATTAGATCATGAGATTGTAGCCCCTGGAATGGCTTATAGTTGTCCATTCTGCAGTGTAATCTACCAGCATGGCCTGTTTTATGTATTTTTTTATGAAATTGCAAATAATTTAACAATTTTTATCACATTTTGGGGGATGGGTTACATTTACCAGTAATTACCAGTTTTTACCAGGTCATATTTCAACTACCAACAAAAATAACATCCACTGGCACTGCTTACCAATTTAATTTTTAAACTTAAAAGAAAAAATACCTTTTCATCGTCCTGAATGGGTTTTTTTCTCTTGCGTGAAGAAGACCAAAGAGGTCAAAATGTGTCGTGTTTTGTCCAGCAGAATAGTATTTTTTCTTTTAAGTTTGTTTCAGTTTCTGCCTGCAGTCACCTTACTTTGAAACCAGTCTAATTTTTGTTCTACCAGATGTTAGTAGTGTGAAAGTAGACTATTGCGGTCACAGCACTTCACTTTACCAGTTGCAGTGAACAGGCTGCCTGTTTTGCTCAGCCTATTTGTCTTTCCTGAGACTGCCTTACATCGGTTTGAAGAATGATAACGTGATCACTGCTGTTTTCACTCTCATTGTGATAGAGCAGGCAGAAAGGATCTGCCTTCAGCATTACCTTCTTTTACATACCTGAAGGATGTCAGTGGTGAAACAGTTGTGCTGTGAATTGAGCACTTTATTTTTATTTTCCATGATGGGAGTGGTTTTCTTTGTGTACATGGTGACAGCCATGAAAGAGTTCTGTACGCTTGGCTTCTCAATATGTAAATATTTACAGAAAGTGCATTAGAATTACTCATGGTTCATTGATTTAATATTACTACACATGGTTTATGATCTGTGTGGGCAGGCATTCATGGCTGTCGAGAATGTGTACTTTGAGTCCACGGACGGTCTGTTAGCAGAGAAAACGACGACGCAGGATCGACTGCCTGACGTGAGTGTCTTCAGCTAATAAGTTTCTTGTTGCAGTAACGCAATAACTTTTTCCCTGTTGTATGCACCCATATGTACATCTCACATTGCCCTTCAGTTTACAGGATGCAGGTATTGTGTGCAAACTTAATCTTAGCTGTCTACATGGATGCATGGTTATTTTGGAAAATTTTCTTGTTCAGCCCTTAACGGTGTAAGTGAAATGACTCACACCAGAGTGCGGGAGAGTCTTCCCATAAGAGCTTTACACTGTAAGTTATTTAGCCATCCCTTAAGAGCTTTACACTTTAAGTTATTAGGCCAAGGAAAAGTTCACAGCCAATGGCAGTAATCAAAAAACCCCTAACTTGATTTAACAACATAAACTTTCAGCTAACACTCAGTGGCAAGGGGGGGGGGGGGGGGGTGGTGGAGGTGAAGGGAGATGTGGATTAACAATTTCATGAGTAACAGTAGATTAAGATAATTTCATCATTTCAGTGTATAGTAACACTGTCCACGCCATGTCAGTTTGCTGTCTTTCACATCAGCTTTAACAGTATGATGAACAGTAAGTTTCACAGCACATGTCACAAATATTACAGCAGTTCCCTGAATCATTTCAGTTTCTTCTCACATTCCCCACACACTCCGCACAATGTAATTGCTGTCTCACAGTGTAGCATTACTACTAGCAAGTAGAGAGTGTTCATTTGATAGTTCCATCGTCTTTTTCACAGTCTAACACCATGTGACATAAAACACTCTGTGAACATTGGCATACAAAAAAAAGAAAAATGGAATTCAGTTCAATTCAATTCAATTCAGTCAACTTTATTGTCCATCAGAAATTTTTCTTCTGCTCCACATCATTTCACAAGTACACAAGACATTACAAAAAGACATTATAAATCATTACATAAAAGCACTTTTCATTTAATAATGCTCACACACGGTTTCAGAAATCGCTTAATGTTGCTTGTGTAAAAAAAAAAAATCACTAGTGCATTCAGTGCCATGTTGAAAATGTACGGTGGTGACAGTTGAAACAGAGAAGCGCTAGGTGTCACTCATATTGATACTGTCCCTGATTGATTTATTTGCATCATTTCTATTGAGTTTAACACCGATTTTTTTTTTTTTTTTTTTTTTTTTTTTTAATTGATATTGTATCTGATGAATTTCTGTTCATCAGTTCTATTGATATTATGAGTGATTAATTTCAGGGCACCCGTTCTTGTTCATGTTGTCACTGGCTGATTTCAGGGTATCAGTTGCTATGAGGCTTGCAGCAAATACCCAGACATCTACACCAAACTGCAGCAGTTGGAGCAGCAGTTGTCAGGAGGAACTACAGCCACACTCGTCCTCATCTACAATAACAAGATCTATGTGGCCAGCGTTGGTATGTGGCCCACAGCTGTGTGTGAATTATGGCCAATGTGGGTATGTGGCCAGGGTTGGTATGTGGCCCACACCTGTGTGTGAATTATGGCCAATGTGGGTATGTGGCCAGCATTGGTATGTGACTCACGCCTGTGTGTGAATTATGGCCAATGTGGGTATAGGGCCAGCGTTGGTATGTGACTCACACCTGTGTGTGAATTACGGCCCGCGTTGGTATGTGACCCATACCTGTGTGTGAATTATGGCCAATGTGGGTATGTGATTCACACCTGTGTGTGAATTATGGCCAATGTGGGTATGTGGCCAGTGTTGGTATGTGACTCACACATGCGTGTGAATTACGGCCAGCGTTGGTATATGAGCCATACCTGTGTGAATTATGGCCAGTGTGGGTATGTGACTCACACCTGTGTGTGAATTATGGCCAGTGTGGGTATGTGACTCACACCTGTGTGTGAATTATGGCCAATGTGGGTATGTGGCCAGTGTTGGTATGTGACTCACACCTGTGTGTGAATTATGGCCAATGTGGGTATGTGGCCCACACCTGTGTGTGAATTATGGCCAATGTGGGTATGTGGCCAGTGTTGGTATGTGAGTCACACCTGTGTGTGAATTATGGCCAATGTGAGTATGTGTCAACATGTGGTTATGACTAATGTTTGTATCTGTGCAACCAGTGTCAGTGTGTAGCCAATATGGGGTATGGCCTGTCTCGATATAGGTCTGGTTACAGAATATGGGTATGTGGCTGTTGTGGGATGATGTAGCTTGTGTGAGTATATGATTGTTACAGGTTTATGACTGTTGTGAGTATGTGGTCAATGTCAGCATTTGTCGACAGAAAACTTGAGAGTTTGGGCTGCTGTTTGGTTTTGGAGAAGAACAAAAAATAAGTGCTATGAATATAGCCAGATTATTAGCTGTAGAAAATGTTCATAGTAAAACATGAAGACACTGTATATTCCCTGCCTGTCCCTGACATGTGTCCAGTCAAACAGTGTTTGGTGGTAAATGTGGCATCAGAGTGGTTAACGTATGCTGCCTATCTGTCCCTCACGGAACTTTGTCTGGAATCACAGGCATCACAGGGGTTAATGTAAGCTACCTATCTGTCCCTCATGGAACTTTGTCTGGAATCACAGGTATCACAGGGGTTAATGTAAGCTACCTGTCTGTCCCTCATGGAAGTTTGTCTGGAATCACAGGCATTACAGGGGTTAATGTACGGTACCTATCTGTCCCTCAGAGAAGTTTGTCTGGAATTACAGGGGTTAATGTATGCTACCTATCTGTCCCTCAAAGAAGTTTGTCTGGAATCATAGGGGTTAATGTATGCTACCTTTCTGTCCTCATGGAAGTTTGTCTGGATTCACTGGGGTTAATGTATGTTACCTGTTTGCCTGTCACAGTACTGGGTGCTCAGTGATAATTCTTACGCACAAATGTGCGTCTCTGATGCATAAACTTCCCATCTGACGCACTGGCATTCAGGCCAGTGCATCACAAAAACGTACCAAAATTTACTGTGAAGCACTGATTTTCTCCTGTACACAATACAACTCTGAGCAGCGCATCATGCGAAAGAACTTTGGTCCTATCCGCTGCGATCGAAGTTAAAAACGTAATTTTCCTCGACGTTTTAGAACGCTCTGAATCGATGAACAACTTCCGCTTGAAAATTCTTCCCTACTGAAAACCAACAAGAGTCATCAAAATAGACGAGGCCTGTCCAGTCTATGATTGGACCACAAGATCACGTGATTCAGCTAAGTGGGAAAAGCATAGAAAACTGTAGGAATTTTGGCTGTGTAGAATCAAATTCTGACAGTTCATCTGTGGCTCATGAGTGATAATCCAGCGAATGGAACAAAAGTCGAACGATCTATGCAACGTGACCATCTTGGATAATTAAAATGGCTCCATTCTGGACGCACGAATGTGTTGCTCACAGAGCAAGAATGGCCAGTCTACAGTTTTGTCGTAGGTTCCACTGGGCTTCCGATGATCATTGCATGGCGATTGGAATTTGGTCATACAATAAAATATTTCAACATTGAAGGAAATGGCTCATTTAGTGGAAATTCTGTGATGATAATCGAAGAGGACATCCCACAAATCAAGTTTCACTGTTGTGACGAGATGAGTAAGTGTTAGGTAGGTCCTCTAGGGGAAGGACTAGGGATAATTTCTCAATGAGAATTACCTTAACATTTCACCTACACCCTCTCTCTTACTAGTGGTGGAAGGAGCAACTTTCCGGTACTAGTCATCGAATAAATTGTAATTTTATTCCGGGACTGGGTAAAATACTTAACAGTGGCTCTGAGATAGTTTTCTTTAGGCCTGTACTCTTATAAGTACTGGTAGCTCCGAGAGACAGAATTGAAGAGAGAAGTTCAAACATTCAACATTTGATTGAACAACAGAGAACTGACATAAGTTAAGTGCACTTTCACACATCAACTTTTATTGTTTACACATAGGTAAGTATTGGCAGGTCAGTTCTATAGGCTAGGGTTTAATTCTTATTGGACTACCATAATGAGGGGCCCTCCCTCACTCCTACTTTACTCGCTTGCACTCAGTGCAGTAAGCTTAAGCTGGCATACAGGGGGTCTCCCTGTTTTTCTTCATCAAGTGAGGGCAAGGGTCTGATGGTTTTGAGTCCAGGTGGTAAGCTATCTTAGCTTTGCTTCGGAGAGGGTAGTTGATCTCTCCTGTGGTTGGTGACTGCCCCACTGGTGTAGATTGGTTGTCTGGTGTCGCCCTGGTGTTGGGCGAAGTTCCAGCTTCTGGTCCAGCCACAATGTGTAGCGTGACCAGGATAGCGTGACCAGGATAGTGTGACCAGGATAGTGTGACCAGGATAGTGTGACCAGGATCCCAGTTCTGCGATAAAGAGAACTTGGTCTGTAGGTGAGAATCTGATGGCTGGTTTGTCGAGTGCCCACATTTACCCTTGTTTACTTTCAGTACAGGTGTGAGACTCAGCCAGCAAAGTTTTCTCTATGGTAGAGTTTCTGTTATAACCATTAATCTCCACTTTTGTTTAGAGACTAAGTTAAGCTTACAAAAGGGTAGGAGACAGTAATACTTTGTTACCTAGTTTCAGTCAAACAACTCTTCCATGTTTCTTATGAATTAAATCACACTGACTTGGGCTACACTGAGTCCAAGTACACATGTGTTGTAGACTTAAAGTCATACACTGCAAATGATTCCAACAATCACCAGTATTTATAAATCAGGGTAGCAGTTCTTAACCTAGCACAGGCATACTGTTTTCCTGACCAAAATTAATATGGGGAGTTTGTGTTATACTCCCTGTTTGGCTAGTATACTTACCATGTCAGACCATAGCATTCAACGGCAGTTAGCCAGCTCTGTCAGGCCGAATTTTTTCTGTGGCCAATGCAGTCATAAGACAGTCACGTGATGTCACCCCACTTCCGGCCCCGGAAGAAGCCAGTGTCAACTTCCTATAAGTCATTCAGCGAGGCCTGGTGTATGGTGACCCCGAGAACCTTGGCGCCAGAGGGGAAGGTAGGGAGGGAATTAGAGTCTGACATGGTAAGTATACTAGCCAAACAGGGAGTATAACACAAACTCCCCATTTTGGCGTCATATACTTTACCATGTCAGACCATAGCAGAATTTAAAGGAATCGGAGGAGGGCGAGCGCCCTAGTGGTTCTTGGGGTTGACCGATATGGCTGCATTGGCCGCCACAAAGGAAATCCCCTTAGACCCATCAGCTCTGGTCATGCGGATATCCCTCAGGTAAAAATTAATGAAGGGATTTTCCGAACGCCAGTAGGCTGCCTCCAGCAGGTGGCGCACGGGGACAGAGTACTGGAACGCTGTGGAAGTGGCCAGTGCTCTGACCTCGTGGGCCCTGGGTGATAGGACAGGGAGATCCTTGTACGCCTGAGCGTAGGTAGATCTCACCGTCTTGGAGAGCCACCTGGAGATAGTTCCCGCCGAGATATCTCTAGTATTGTTGGGGTTGAGGGAGATAAGGAGTCGTCTCTGGGAGGAGCGCCTGGGGCGTGTGCGTTCCCAGTAGTACCTGAGACACCTGGAGGGGCAAAGGTCCATGTCTCCATCTTTTTCTCCCTTTCCCAAGATGTCAGAACTCCGGAAGGAACTTGAGAGAGACTGAGCCGTCCCTGTGGAAGGCGATATCTGTGGGGTCACCGCTGAGGGCGTGAATCTCACTTCGTCTTCTGGCCGAGGCCAGGGCGAGGAGAAAGGTGGTCTTAAAGGAGAGGAGGTCAAAAGGAATAGAAGCAATGGGTTCAAAAGGGGTTTTTCTGAGGGCATCGAGGACCGTAAAAAGGTCCCAGAGGGGAATGCGCCTAGGGGACTGAGCTTCCCGTAGAGCAACTCCTCTAGACACCTCTCTGAGGAGAAAGTCATTGTCAAAAGAAGGGCCCCCCAGTTGACGAATGGTAGTGCAGATAGCTGATCTGTAGCCCCGAATGGAGCCAGCCGACAGCTTAAGGGAAGAGGATAGGTGGGAGAGGAAATTTCCTATTTGGATGTTGGAGGGGCAGTCATGGGGAACAGAGTTATCTGAGCACCAGGTTATCCATCTCTCCCAACGGTAGTTGTAGAGGGATTCGGTGCTGGCTCTGCGAGATGCCGAGGCGAAGTCCCGTAATCCCTGAGAGGCCCCTGCCCCGGCTAGTGTGTCTAGGACGGACTGGGGTCTCTCCGAGTGGGGGGTAGATGCAGATGTTCGCAGTTGGGCTGGCATAGAAGCCACGCGTGTAGGCGAAGCATCTTGGGATTGGAGTGAGGAAGACCTGACCGGGGTTGTCTCAGCATGTCCCAGCGAGGGCTGAGCCGGAGGGGGGGAACGTGGGTGAGGGACTTGGGGTCCGGGAACCAAGACTGGGTCGGCCACCATGGCGTTACGAGGATCAGCCTGGGTCTTTCCAGCCTTGCCTTCCTGATCACCTTGTGTAGGATGGGGAAGGGGGGAAAGGCATACGCCAGTAGGCCCGTCCCGGGGAGGGATAGTGCGTCGACTGCATCCGCCTGGGGATCTGGAACGGGAGAGACGTACAGGGGCAGGTGATGGTTGAAGCTGGTGGCAAACAGGTCGATCATGGGCACAAACCAATGGTTGCGCGACACCAGCGAAGGAGGGCCTCTGTTCTGAGGGAGAGGCCTATGGAGCGGGCCTCTCCCCCTTTGTTGACATAGCAAGCTACCGACGTATTGTCCGTGAGGAGGAGAACAAGTCGGTGCGCGACCTTGTGCTGGAGTTGGAGAAGGGCTAGCCTGACCGCTTCCAGCTCCCACTCCCCGAGGCGTGACTGTCCTCCACGTGGGCCCCCCAGCCCAAGTTGGAGGCGTCTGTATAAAGTTCCAGTGGTTGGGTTGGGTTGGGAGGGAGATGGGGACCCCGGTGGAGAGAGTGGCTGGAGTGAGCCGCTCCTCCGTCGCCGAAATGAACCAGTGTCCGAGGGGAATGACCTGGTCCCAGCGGTCGGAGGTCTGTGACAAACGTCGGCGGAACTCCCTCTGAAGTTGGCGTTTGGGGACCCGCCGCAGGGGAATGAGGGGAGACAGGGACTCCATCATTCCTAGGAGGGAGGACAGGGTTCTGGCCGAGGTGTGGGGTGCCTGTGACAGGCAGGAGATGAGGTCCACTATGCGTGCAGGCCTCTCCGGGGTCTGCCAGACGAACCGTAGGAATCGTCTGTGGGCCGGGTGAATCAGGATCTGAAAAATAGGCGTCCTTCAGGTCTACGGATGTGGCCCAGTCGCGATGATGGATGGAGTCTCGGATCTGGGTGGGGGTCTCCATCTTGAACTTGGTGGGCCTGAGGAACTTGTTGAGGGGCGAAAGATCTAGAATGGGCCTCCATCCTCCCGAGGCTTTTGGGATCACAAAGAGTAGAAGCCGGGGTTTGGGTGGGAAATCTTTGAGATGGCCCCTCTTTTGAGGAGGTCTTGGACTTCCGTGCGAAGAGCTTCTGCTTTGGCGGGGGAGGGTTCGTTGGGGGAGGGAGGGGGAGATAGCATGAGGGGGGGGACGCTCGTGGGCCCAAGGAAGGCGAAACCCTTCCTGTAGCACCGCCACTATCCAGGGGTGAGGCGTATGCGTCTCCACTGGTGGGCATGCCGGGAGAGGCTGCCCGCCAGGGGGGGCGAGGGTCTGGGCTGGTGGGTGGGGGATAGGGCGAGGGGGGGTGCTACCTGATCTAAGTCCCCCTCGGGCTGTCTCCCTAGTCAGCTCCGGGAGCGTGACTGTTGGCCTAACCGAAAATTTTGCTGATGGGGTTTTGGCTTAGGCCTTGGGAGAAGATTAGGTCGCTTGGCGGGCCGTGCGGTGCGGGAAGGCGATTGTCTGGGATAGGGTCTGTGCCTGGGGAAGGAACGAAGTGGGGGTCTAGCAGGGCGTGGCGGTGGCCTGGGCGCAAAGGACACAGCCTGCTTGCGTTCCTCAACTGCTTGTGCTATGACGTCAGCCGAGTAGTCGCCAAAGAGCGACTGGACCTGGCCCGGGATGCATCGCAGGGCTGCCTTAAGCGTCGGGGAGAGAGAGGTCCGCGCCAGCACGGCCTCTCTCGCGACCAACAAGCAGTTGAAGTGGCTTCTGGCTGCGCTGTCCGCCGCAGCCGAAAGGTGATGCGAAATCCTGTTAACTAGGTGTCGCATGAAAGGATCGCTGAACAAGCGAGGGTCAGGCTCTTGGTGCGCCTCAGAGCCCGGGTCCCCCGGTACTGGGATGGCACCATCGTCCTCCGGCCATAGAGCCTCCGCTCGCTGAAGGGGCATGTCCAAGTAGGTGTGTCCCGCCGTGGTGTGGAGGATGCCCATCCTGGCTACTCGGACCCATTCCTTTAGGTTCTTAAAGGAGATGGCGCCGGAAGTAGGGGGGGGCAGGTGGGGGATCAACCGACGGTCCGACTGGGAAATGCCCATCTCCCTGGTCACGGGATTGTCCGTAAACAAGGAGGCGACTGAGGGGTTCTTGGGTAGATTGGTCTAGATCTCTGGGCCGGGGGAGAGGGAGAGAAATTCGTCAGCGGGTGCGGCCTCCCTCCTAACGAGGTCTGGTCGCCACCGTTCTATCGTGCGGACATCGTACAATGAGGTGGGGGCTAGCTCCTCGTCATCGTCCGCCTCAGGGAGGTACTGGTCCTGAGAGGGTTCATAGCACCCGTCTTCAGGAGGTAAGTCGAGGGGTGCCTGTAGTGTGTCCCCGGTGGCCCTATAATCGGCGGCCGGGACATCGTCCTGCCGATAGGACAGCGCCCGAGGAGGGAGACCAAGGTCGACCCAGGTAAGTGAGGCCGGGTGCCACATTCGACCATGTAGCTGGTCGTGCTGGGTGTTGGCGTTAAGCCACTGGTCTCTCTCGGGGGCATAGAGCCACCGGTCCCCGGGGAGGTAAACGGGCTGTGGCGGCCCTGGGGAAAAACCATGGTAGGTAGGCCGCACTCAAGGTCTGACCAGCGCGTTGGGCGAATGCGTAGGTCAGACATCCGCCGAGTCGTAGCCACGAGACCCTCTTCTTCTTGTAGGCAGAAAGTCCCCGGGGACCCGGGTAACCTGAATCACTGTTGGGGGGGGGCTTGAGAGGCCGTGGCCTGTCGTCCCCGTCCAGGTCCGTGCACTGCACCATACACGTCCTTGGAATGGGCCTGGGAGGGCCATAATGGTATGGAGGAGGATGCGGAAGTCGAGCCCCCAACCCGCGAAAGTGCGGATTGGTCAGGATGCGGTCCCGTGTTCCTCCCCCTGGAGGAATATGTCAGGTTACCCTTGGTCCCGCTGGTAGATCCTCCCCCCGGAGGAGCGGGACCGCGGACGTTGCCCAAATGGGGATCCGAAAGGTCGGTTCCCCAACGTCCAATACCCCTAGGGAAGAAGGTGACGTTCGATCGGGGTAGGTCGACCGTCCTTGTGCATGGGCACGGCCGGGCCCATGGCGCGGCGTGCCCGCACGCCCAGGATTATGGACACCACCGAGGTCGTGCGTCGGGGTGACCATAAGGCTGCTTCCGGAGTCGAAGCGCTCCTCGAGCTCAGGTGTTGGCTGCACCTGTGCCCGGTGGGGCCGAGCGCTATGAGTGCACGTATCAATTTGGGGGGAAAAAGAGATACGTGACTCATCAAGGCGAGTGACGGATGGTGATTCCATCCCAGATCCGTCACCCGTGCTGGTCCGCGGCTCGGCAAGGTGCCCCGGGGGCCGAGATTCGCGTGACTCAGCATGATAGTTAGAAGTCTCCGAGCGAGTCCGTAGGCTAGAGGGCAAGCTGGCCGATGGAGAAGGGGTGGGGGAGGGCGAATTCCGTTGGCTAGTCTTTGCTCGGCCGGGCCCCTTGAGGGGAGCCTTGCCATTAGACTTTCTGGGCAGCACCTTGAGGGGAGCTTTGCCCTTAGACTAGCAGGCAGATCAAATGAAAGGCATTTTGAAATGGTGGCCGCTTGCCTATCAGCCTTGGGACGCCGCGGTCGTGCGTCCGTCGGTTTGGTAGACGAGGAAGATCACGCGTCCCTTCCGCGGAGAAGTCGTCTCTGTCTACCCGAACCGTACGTTCATCAGTGCGAACGGATTGCTCCGAGATGGAATCGACCCGCGGGTTCTCCGGGAAATTGAGCGAACTCCGAGCAGTGGAGTGGCTCGACCCGGCGGTGTCCTTCACCATGTTGGGCACAGGTGGATAGAGCAAACCCGGAACACACGACCGCAAAGAGGAGACAAGGTGGCCGATCGAGAAAATCAATTAATCTCGATCGTCCGTGTGGTGTCGTGCAAAGTGCTCGAGAGATCGACTGAAAACTCGAACTACCCGTACACGCCACCGGTCGTGTGACTGGTATGGCTATTAATAGCAATCTCTACACGTGGAGTATCACTGTGTATAGGTGTGATAGTTCTTGGGCACTAAATCTTAATAAGCAGATCAGTGTCACACACCCTTACTCGAACACGTTCTACCTGTGAAGGGTAAAGAGTACAGGTGTGATAGTTATTGAGCCCTAAACCTTAATAAGCGGAACCAGCACAAAATGCGTGCTGAACCCGAGGCTCGGCAATATGGTGGGGGAACACGACCGGCGAGCGGTGCCGACGATCGCGAGTAACAAAGTCGCGAGAGTGCCGGTAAAAGAGACAAATCTTTAATAAATACGCTCCCGAGAGTGCCGGTAAAAGAGACAAATCTTTTAATAAATACGCTCCCACCAAGAGCCTCACACGGCAAAAATACTCAGGGTCTAGTGCAAGCCGGAACCAGCACAAAATGCGTGCTGAACCCGAGGCTCGGCAATATGGTGGGGGAACACGACCGGCGAGCGGTGCCGACGATCGCGAGTAACAAAGTCGCGGGGAGTGCCGGTAAAAGAGACAAATCTTTTAATAAATACGCTCCCGAGAGTGCCGGTAAAAGAGACAAATCTTTTGATAAATACGCTCCCACCAAGAGCCTCACATTTGCAAGCCACAACTGAATCAAGTATAGAACAAAACACAGCAAAGTTAACACAAAGGCAAGTATAGGCGAGACAGAGCACAAGACTTATCTTGCTTTGACGGCAGGCCGAAGATGAATGACTTATAGGAAGTTGACACTGGCTTCTTCCGGGGCCGGAAGTGGGGTGACATCACGTGACTGTCTTATGACTGCATTGGCCACGGAAAAAATTCGGCCTGACAGAGCTGGCTAACTGCCGTTGAATGCTATGGTCTGACATGGTAAAGTATATGACGCCAAACATTTAATTATTATCTTAACAGACAGAATTGCCTACTGGCAAAAGTCAGGGTGAATACAAAGAACAGTGATCAGATAGTTAACAGAGAATCATGACCACTGGGAGAGAGCTTTTGCCATATGATGGCAAGCAAACTCCTACACAGAATAATCATTCACCAGTTTGATACATGTTGCTAAGCATTTGTACAAATTTGCAATGTTAACGCACACAGCATACATAAAATCAATACATAGATTCGAAAAGGTAAAACAGAGTTCCAACTCACTTTTCCTGGGAATTAACAGTGAATGACTGGAGATCAACGAGGATACCAGGATTGTCCCACGCCTTCTCTAGTTGTCTCTTTTGTCTTCCTCTGGTCTGGTCTACAGGCAATCTTGAGGGGTCAGTGAAATTGCACCCCTGTGCGGTTAGTATAAATGTATTCTAACTGCGGAATTCGGTTGTGACAACCTGTCACTCACACATCAGGGGTGAGAGGGGGAGGGATCTAGTCTTAATACCAGTCGCCTCGGAAACCATTTGAACCTAACCGGCACAGCTCACTGACTTCAGCAGCCGGTTTAATTTATGCGTCCGTATAGACACAGACTCTCACGGAGAAACTCCAGTGACATAATTAACCAGTTCAGCCAGTGCACGGACTGTAGATATGGAAGGAGAGGGGGGGGGCAGTGGCGTCGCGCCTTTGTTTCATGGGATAGAGGGGGGGAGGGTGTGTGAAGCTAGCGCTGGGAAGGGGAGGGGGGGGGGGGGGGCTTGCCACAATGCAAATGAAATCTCCGTGCCGTAGCTACTCGGAGTGGGGAAGGAGAGTTGAGGGGGGGGGGGGGGGGGGGGGGGGGGGGGGGGGGGCATAGGTCAACAAGAACGAAAGGTGTCATGCGTTTGCCATGAAGCAAGTTTTTTTCCTTTGTCCTAGTGTCATGTCAGCCGGACGATTCGCACGGTCCTAAGCGAGAGAAGGGGGGGGGGGGGGGGGTTGAGAGAGAGGAGAGTGGGCACGGATTTGAAATCTATTTGTTTTTTTGGTTTGGGGTTTTAGTGGGACCGATTGGATGGTTTTGTCAAGCGTTTCGTCACAACTGTTAAAATCCTGATAGTACAGATGCTCACATTTACTCATGTTAGTTGATAACACTTTAAAAACATAGGAACATGAATATGAATAAATAATATTTAGCGCAGACCGGAATTTTTTAATAACTTTATTATAAGCACCTCTTTTCTAATGTATTTCTGTCTGTTTCTCTGTGCATTTATGTGTGTGAGCCAGTGAGAGCATGTTAATGTGTGTATGTGTGTGTGTTGTGTTCACTACATTTTCTAGCAGTTGTTAATGGTGACCCCCTGAATACTTGTGTGACCCCCTGAAAATTTGGAAGCGAGTTTTTTTAACCGAGTCTGACCCCTAATTTTTAGGAAATAATTATCACTGGTGCTTAATTTGATCAAATTGTCAGCCTTTTCCTGCATTGGATGTTGAGTGTGTTCACCCCATCTGGATTCTGGGAGTGCTGATACTGATGCATGCATGCTGCCTTGGCTATGTGTATTCCCCTGTTTCCCCTGATTTTGGAAGATCTGACACCAGTTATGTCTGCTACCTGTCTGTCTGTGTTTCAGGTGATACCCGTGCCCTGCTGGTGAAGACAGGGCAGGATGGGGTGCTGACAGTGACGCAGCTCTCCAACGACCACACCCTGGATGACCCTGTGGAACAGGAACGCCTGTCCAGCCTGGGTTTGGATGTGGACAAGCTGCGCACAGCCAAGAAGATGGGCAACTCTACCTGCACTCGCTGCATCGGCGATTACCATGTCAAGGGAGGCTACCGGGATATTGATTACTTGAGGTGAGCATAGGAAGGAAGGTTACGATTCTTTGAGGTGGAGTTTGGTGTCTGCATGTATGTGATTTTGTGTGTTCGTCTTGTGTGTTACATGTATGTTTGCATGTATGTATATTTGTAACTGGGGCACTGAATACTTGCAACTTGGTTTTAGAAAAAGTCAGTCAAAGTTGACTGTAGAAAAAGTGACCAGAAGAATCATTACCATAACTTAACCTGTACAAAATATGATGGTAACTTAGCTGTGTCAAAAATGATCTTAATTTGGTTCTTGAAAGTGCGGCAGTAACTTTGGTATACTAGATGTAACTGTAACGTGGCTCTGAAAAACTGACCGTAACTTGGTTCTTGATGGGGAACTTCACTACTAAAAGTAATTTTTATGTTATATTTACCTGTCAAAGAAAAGAAAATGTCTTATCTGTACTTGCTATGGAACATTGCCATATTATCATGATCTTTAGAAAACAATGGTAAGGCCGGAAGAGGGTTCGCCTTCAGTGACTTCACTTCATGAATCATACCCAAACGTAGTTCGGT
Source organism: Conus canariensis (assembly GCA_033310375.1). Taxonomy (NCBI): domain Eukaryota; kingdom Metazoa; phylum Mollusca; class Gastropoda; order Neogastropoda; family Conidae; genus Conus; species Conus canariensis. The sequence goes on from CM065715.1 coordinate 97,070,555, forward strand.
TATCACACCTTTTCTCAGCTAGGCGAGAAGGTGTGAGAGCGTCCTAGTACTTGGACAGGTAAATATACCATAAAGCTATTTTAAGTAGTAAAATCACATCTTCTCATTCTTGCCTGTTCAAACTAATGCTAGAATATCGAAAAGGATTGTGGGAAGCACGCTCATCTGAGCAGGGAGACGCTGATCCTACACATGTCTCTGCTTAGTTCCCCAAGCCAAGATCTCAGCTTCAGAGGCCACTAAGAGCCCTACACAATTGTCTCCCATGCTTAGTCTTGAGATGGAAGGAAAAGTCCCTGTTCTCCCTCAAGCGTAAGGCACAAAGTGAGAAGCAATAGGAATGCGTCAAGGAGAAAAAGAATTTCTCATGCACAAAATCAGAACACCCCCCTCCCAAGGATTACTGGTAAAAGTGGGAACAAGGTAACTTTGTTTTGCTTTTCAGGGAAAAAACACAACCATTCAGCAGAGGAAAAACAACAGCCACGCACACCAAGGAAAGAAACAAGCATGCACATCAAGGATGAATGTCACCACACACCAGGAAAAATATCAGCCATACACATCAGGGAGAAACATTGGTATACACACCAGGGAAAAACATAACCATACTCACCAAGGAAAAACAATATCCTTACACACAAGGAAAAATATCAGCCATACACATCAGGGAGAAACATTGGTATACACACCAGGGAAAAACATAACCATAATCAGCAGGGAAAAACAATATCCACACACACACCAGGAAAAATATCGACCATACGAGCCAGTGAAAAGCATCACAATACACACCAGGGAAACACACAACCATACACACCATGGAAAAATAACAGCCGTTCAAACCAAGAAAAAAAACATCAATCATACACACCAGAGAAAAATATGAAGCAAAATGCACACCAGGGAAGAGAGCTTTACAGAAAAGAATGACAGCCATACAGAGAAAAAAAGAGTTGCACAGAAAGAAAAAAAAAACCTTGCAGGAAAGAATCGCCACCATTCAGGTATCAGCAACAACAACAGGAAAAGAAACAACAGCCTCTCACACAGAAAAGCTCACACTGACGTAAGACTGAGGAAGGCTTGTTACCTCTGTGCAGTGGAGCCAGCAAAGAGCCGGTGATCGCCGACCCCTTTGTGGATGGGGGCATTCCTGTGGACGACAGCTGTGCCTTCCTCATCATCATGTCCGATGGACTGTACCAGTCGCTCACCGATGCCACCAACACAGAGCGGGTCAATGCAGATATCGCCCTGATGGTTGCCACTGAATTCTCCATGCAAACCACTCTCAATGGTAGTATCTTAGTGTGTGTGTGTTGTGTAAGTATGTGTGTGTGTATGTGTGGAAGAGAGAGAGAGAGTGTGTGTGTGTGTGTGTGTGTGTGTGTGTGTGTGTGTGTGTGTGTGTGTGTGTGTGTGTGTGTGCATTCGTGAATGAACGAATGTGTTATTGTGTGTGCATGCATGCATGAATGTTATTGTGTGAGCATAATTGTGTGTGTGTCTGTGTCTGTGTGTGTGTTTGTGTGTGTGTGTGTGTGTGTGTGTGTGTGTGTGCGCATGCAAGTATACTTATATATGTCAGCACAACTGACCACAGTAAATCATTATTCTGTACACACCCTGTATACACCATTAGCAGTGCAGTTCTCTCTCTCTCTCTCTCTCTCTCTCTCTCTCTCTTTCTCTCTCTCTCTCTCTCTCTCTCTCTTATATTCAGTGTCTCTAATGTGAGTGACATGCACAGGTGTGGCCCAGGCAGTGGTGGACAAGGTGGTGAGGATTCACCACGACACCTACATGACCGGCACCCCACAGCAGAAACACCTGTGTCAGAAGCGCGACGACATCACTCTCATGGTGCGGCAGTTCAAGTACCCCCTCTCCACCCACAGCCCCACAGGACTGCTCAGCTACCACTCCCCCACCACCCCCCTCTACCAGCCCCAGCCCCGCCCTCCCGCCCTCCACATCCCTTCCCCTCACCCTCCGTCCTTCAGCCCTGGTGGCATGGGTACCGGGGACATCACAGATTCCCCGAAAACGCCGACCAATCAGCTGGCTCTTGGCTCAGGCGGCGCTGGCAACAGCCACTACCTGCACACAGAGTCTACGATGAGCGGGCGAACCCAAACCTCCAGCAGCACATGCACAAGCGAGGACTCTACCCAGAGTAGCGGAGAAGTTCGCATGTTTTCGCGGCGGGTCCGCGAGTCTGACATGGAGCTCGATGAAGAGGGGAAGATCAAGCCGTACGTGGACTTTTCTGAGTTCTACCAGGCCTTCGAGCAGATGAGTGGGGAGCAGCAGACTGCCCTGATCACTGACATGAGGCCTCGGTCCATGTACGACCCTATACAGGAGGAGGGAGAGTCGCTCAGCATGCCTGAAATGTAATGGTGATATGGCTAATGTGAATGACTTGCCTGAGATGTGTGAATGGGGTGCGTGAAGTGTGACCATGACATGCCTGAAAGGTGACAGTAATGTGAAGCTGACATTACCTGAAGTATCACTGTGACATAGCTGCAGTGTGACTTGACTGAAATATGGCAGTGTCATGCTTGATGCTGACATCGCCTTAAGTAGCGCTGTGACATAGCTGCAGTGTGCCTTGACTGAAATATGACAGTGACATGCTTGAAATATCAACTGTGCTATGCCTGAAATGTAACGGTGATCTGTTTGAAGGGTGACCACAGTCTGTCTGAAGTGTGACGGCAGCTGTTGCTTCTTCTGTGTGAGTTTATGCTGGCATACCTGTACTTTGTTTTCTGACAATCAGTCTCATCCCAACGGCTCAATCAACAACCAAAAGCCTTTGAACCCTGATCATTTTTCTTTGAACAGGTGCTCTGTCAGCAGAGTCCTAAAAGCTGGTTTGCTAGAATAGAGTTCAGAAAAATATTTTTCGTTGAAACATTGTCCTGCAAGCTGATAATCTGTTTGAACACTATCCTGAAACCCATTGCTTGTTGGAACAAGTTCTGAAAATTGATGTTGTAGTGGGTACAGTGTTCCTAAAACTGATATTCATAGGAACAGTGATCTGAAAACTTATTTTCATTAGAACAGTGGTCTGAAAACTGATGATCATAGAAACAGTGGTCTGAAAACTGATTTTCAATGGGATCAGTGGTCTGAAAACTGATGTTCATTGGGAACAGTGGTCTGAAAACTGATGTTCATTGGGAACAGTGGTCTGAAAACTGATGTTCATAGGAACAGTGGTCTGAAAACTGATGTTCATTGGGAACAATGGTCTGAAAACTGATGTTCATTTGGAACAGTAGTCTGAAAACTGATGTTCATTGGCACAGTGGTCTGAAAACTGATGTGCATTGGAACAGTGTTCTGAAAACTGATGTTCATTTGGAACAGTGTTCTGAAAACTGATGTGCATTGGAACAGTGTTCTGAAAACTGATGTTCATTCGGAACAGTGTTCTGAAAACTGATGTTCATTTGGAACAGTGGTCTGAAAACTGATGTTCATTCGGAGCAGTAGTCTGAAAACTGATGTTCATTGAAACAGTGGTCTGAAAACTGATGTTCATTGGCACAGTGGTCTGAAAACTGATGTTCATCGAAACAGTGGTCTGAAAACTGATGTTTATTGAAACAGTGGTCTGAAAACTGATGTTCATTGGCACAGTGGTCTGAAAACTGATGTTCATTGGGAACAGTGGTCTGAAAACTGATGTTCATTCGGAACCATGGTATGAAAACTGATGTTCATTCGGAACAGTGTTCTGAAAACTGATGTTCATTGGAACAGTAGTCTTAAAACTGATGTGCATAGGAACAGTGTTCTGAAAACTGATGCTCATTGACAACCGATGTTTGGAGCACTTTTCTTAAGGCTGTTGTTCAGAGCACTGTACGCCAAAATGCAACTGATGTCAATGGTAATGCTTTTCTGAAAATTGATGTCTGTTGAAAAGAATGTGCTTTGAAAGAGTGGAGAGTATTGCATAGTGTGATTCTAATCAGCTCCACCACGAAGGTTATGTTTGGTTGGTTGTTTTGTAAATCAATAACCGATATTAATAAAACTTGATAGAAATAGGAAGTGCAGCACAGAGATAAATCCGCTAAATGTTGTGGATCTGTGTCGCAGATCTGCTTTACATGGCAGATTCAGGTTTGTTCATACAGGTTACAAATGTACATAGGGAGTAGCCACGTCAGACCACACCAATTTTCTACTTTCCCTGGCTTAAAAAGCAGATTCAGACTGAGTTCATGTTATTGGTCAAGTTATTACAAACTGTCCTCTCAACATAAACACTATGAAGAGAATATTATGAATTGATGATTATATTTTATACATTTAAATGGAATGTTCTCTTTTTATTTTTTGGTATAAACTTTGATATTTTCTGGCTGTTCTTATGTTTATCTGTTGTTATTGCTGTTGTCCTCTTTTTTTTTTCTTAAAGTAGATGGGGAATAATTCAGTAAATCTGCACACAAAATTACTTCCCCTGGTGGGAAATAATTGTTATGATCGCTGTGAACTGATTCAAAGGGTGGATCAAAAAACAATTTGACCTGTATAGTTCTCCTAAGTGTCCCTCCAGTGTAGTAACATTATCAACCAGTTGAAATCTGAAATGATTGTACAGCTTTGATTCTGATTTATTTAGATTTTATCTGTTGTGCAGAGTAATCGACTGGTAAATATCTACCCCATTCACACAATCCTTAAGCTTCTGCTGTGTCCCTTTCACACAATTCTTAGCATCTGCTATGCCCCTTTCACACAATTCTTAGCATCTGCTATGTCCCTTTCACACAATTCTTAGCATTGTTATGTCCCTTTCACACAATTCTTAGCATTGTTATGTCCCTTTCACACAATTCTTACCATCTGCTCTGTCCCATTTACACAGTTCTCACCATCTGCTCTGTCCCTTTCACACAATTCATAGCATCTGCGATGTCCGTTTCATGGAACCCCTGGTATCAGCCATGTCCGTTCCTTTTACACACATCTTCACATCTGCTGTGTCCCTATTAGACAATCCTCAGCATCTGCTATGCCCTTTTCCATAGCCAGTGAACCTGCAATGCCCTTTCATATAGTCCTTGGCATTTGTTTTGCCCATTTCAGATAGCGCTTAGCATCTGCTTTACAATTTTACATAGGTCTTTCAGTTACTGTACTCCTGTTGCACTCAGCTCTTGATATCTGCTATTCCACACAGCTCTAGACAGCAGCTATTCCCATTTTTTAACTGCTCCTAGCGTCTGCTATTCCCGTTTCACACAGCTTTTGACATTTGCTATTCCCATTTCACGTAGCTGTTGACATCTATTATTCTCCGTTCACATTGGTCATGACAGTTACTAGGCACGCATCCTAAAGCTGCCATGGCATTAACTAGGCATGCTTCCCAAAGCTGCTATTATTTTTCATTTGTTTTCCTACAGCCCAAGCCTACTTTGTCTTTGTCTCTGCCTCCCTCCCTTCCACACTCTCCCCTCCTCTACTTTCTCTTCCCTGTGTGTGATACCAAACTCACCAGCTGTGATGTAGTTTTCATGAATGATAGCCTATGCACTAACATCCTGTTGAAACATTTGAAAGTGTAGTGGTGTTATTTCCTAGGTCAAATGTGTTGATGAGCAGTCATAGAAAATTGTTTGAAGGATAAATCTCTTGCAGAAATATTGTTGTTTTTATAATGTAGTTTTGTGGATTTTTTTTTTCTGTTTTTTTTTTTTTTTTTTTGGACAGTAGTACTTGAAAACTCCCAAGACAAGACTTATGAAAACCTGCTTTACTTATGCACGAAGATATTTACAATGCAGAGAGGGTGTTGCGCAGTTGTTAAGCGGAAAAGATCAAACAAAACAAACCCTGTCAAGATTACTCTAGTGTGAGGCCTGTGTCATGCTTGCTTCGTAAAAGAGTTTTATGTCAAAATAATATTGCAGTATGGCGCTTCCTGCGTGACGTACTTTTGTCTAAAATAGCTTTTGAAATTGTATTACATGCATATTTACATTACGATATGCCGCAGATCAGCAAAATGTATTCCATGGAATTGGCTTTATGCACCAGTGAGCAACGACCCTGCTTGGTGTGGAGATTATGCCCCTTGAAGCAGACTGAAACTTCTGAGGCATGTTTCAGAATCTTAACTTGCTTTTTGATGAACCTATTCTAAAGCCCTTTGATCTGCGGAATGCAAGTGAGAGGGCTGAAGGAAACAGAAAAGAAAACCAGACAGGTGAAGCTACTCTTATCAATGATTAACTTTGTGCATCTGCATCCATTTCTCATACATTATAACTTGCTTGATTTGCCATGGGCTGTCAAGTGTGACATGCTTAAGAATGAAACAGCGGCAAAAAGACAATTGCTCTAAATGTTCTTGGCCTATTTCAATAGGGTATTCAACTCAACAACTCTGCCATTTTAAGGGAACCTTGACCTCTGACCTCTAGCCTCGAGTTGCCATAAGGTTCATACTCTCACCATAGACTGTCACAGAGAATGAAGTTTGGTGCAAGCTGTGTTGTGCCTACAAACATTTGTATGATTATTTTGCAGTGAGGGTCCTTGATCTTTGACAAGCAATAACATAAAAAGACAGCTGAAAGGTCTTAATGATCCTAGTCTGACAGGTTCAGCTTTTACACAACATGCTGCTGATGATGAAATTCCAATGCTAAAAGTTTACCATGGATATGAACACAGAGGGAGGCAAATTCTGGCAAAGACGTGCACTAACTTTGTTTATTCACATGAATAAACCGTATTCAAATGGTATCAAAAACATTTTTTTAATTATTATTGGTGTTCAGTAATGAACTGTATGACCATGTTTTTTGGTGCATGACAATATTCTTTGGTGCATTAATATTTTTTTTTTAAAGATTATTTACTTAGTGTACTGCGATGTGTTATTTACCTTTTGTAGCACAATAGGTTTTGCATGAGATTATTTGTTTTCTGTTATGTACACTGGGTGGTAAGAATATGTTCCTTTTTATGGTGTAGATATAACTTGTTTGTTTGCTTGTTTTTTAATCACTTGCGCAACAAAGAACAACTTCAAACACATTTTAATGAATAAAACAAGACACAAACAAACTTTCAACAAAACATTACCTTTTTCATGTAAAGACTGCTACAAGAATGAGCACACACATGCACGCACACATACACACACATACATACCAATCCAACAAGTAATTGTAATTCCAAAATGCATTATGGACAGATTTTGTGGGATGATACTTGACTCATCAGAAAACAGTTGGCATGTACAAGTGAAATTCCCTCAATATTAATTAACTCCCATCACTATAAATTGCACTTTAGGTTGACGCTACAGGTGTTGTTGGGTTAATAAGTGTGCAAGCTTACATAGTGTTTTGCAGATGAGGTTTTGGCTTCTTGTTAAGCTTTACCAGGTCAAAGTTTAACAACCTACGGAAATTGAACTTTATAACTGGTTTTCATTCAATGCTTATCTTGCGCCAAACATGAGAAGATAAGTGATTGCTTACTCTCCGTTTTCATTGTCCTAAACATTGTTTATCTTGCCTGAAGAAGACCTAAGAGGTTGAAACGCATCATGTTTTGTCTTGTAACTTGTTTGTCCTTGTTTTGGTGGACTTATGAAGAATTATTTTTAAAATTTATAACTGAGTTTACATCTACTTGTAATTTACCACGTTAAAATGTAAAGAATCCATATCAATGGGGTTTTACAACTGAGGTTGCCACTGCTAGTGATGGCTAGTGTAAAAATATAAGGAATCCATATAAGTATGGCTTTGCAACTTAGGTTACTATTGCCCATTATTGCTTGGTTAAAGTGTTACGAACCCATGAAGTAAAGGTTTTAAACTTCTTGCTAGGTTTATAAGTTTAAAGAAGCCACATAACACATCAGTATGATTTTACAATTGAGGTTTTCAGTTTTAATTCGTGTTGTTTATAACCCAGTCGACCACAGGGGGCTAAGTCAGGGCTGACAACTGAGTTTGCTGTACCTCGTGATTGCAAGGCTAATCGGTGTAAAGAACCCACATAGGGAGAATTTTACAACTGAAGTTCCCACGAGCTGTGATTGCTTGTTCAGTATGGTTTTAGAAATCATATGAGTCTAATTTTACAATGTGATTGCCACTGCATGATATTATCAGGTTAAAGTGTAAAATCTCATAGAAGCAGAGTTTTACTGCTGAGATTGTCATGGCTTGGGTTTACTAGATTAAAATGTAAAGAACCATGTGAACAGAATTTTACAAGAAGATTTCCACAGCATTTTATTACTAGGTTAATGTGTAAAGAACCCTTGTAAATAGGATTTTACCATAAAGTTGCCATCGCTTATAATTAGTAGGTTAAAGCGTCGAAAAGTCGTTTAAGTAGGATTTTATACTGAGGTTGCCCTTTGGGTGAAAGAACCCACGTGTATAGAATTTTATGGTGAGATTGTCAGTTCTTGTGATTCCTTGCTTTATACACGTAAAGAATCCACATAATTAGGATTTTACAACTGAGATTGTGACTGCCTGTTATACTAGGTTGCTCAGTCAAGTGTAGAAAATGTGTGTAAGTAACACACAAGTGTTATATCTGTGTAAAAAATCAAAATAACAGATGAAGTTGAGGCCTTTGAAAGCTGTGAAAGTTGCTTATTTATGAATTTTCTGGTGTGTGTGTGTGTGCATGTGTGTGTGTGTGTGTGTGTGTGTGTGTGTGTGTGTGTGTGTGTGTGTGTGTATGCTTTATTAAATGGAGTCAGCTTAATGCTGTTCAAAAAAACCTAATGTGCTTTTGACTACTGTGTTTTTAATTAAGGTATGAGTTCTACAGAAAAATAAAGCCTTTGGGGATCTGAAAATTCAGCTTTGATTGTTACAATGTGAACATCACTTTGAGATCCAAATCTTCATTTATGGTCATTTAGATTTCCAGCCAAGTATTGTTTTGCGTGTGAATAAAGCTTTGGGGGGAAAATTGCATAGTCTGCTTTTGGTATAGTCTATGAATGCTTCAAAAAGATCATCTGACCCCCAAGTTGGCCTTTTGTCTTGTGTAATTCAATGTGTTCTAAAACATTTTTACTATACTGAGTGGAACTCTGGCAACTGTGTTGATTTTGTGCCATGTAGTTGTGTTGTTTGATTGATGTTTTGATTATTTATTAGTTTGTTGATCAGTGTTTCATTTGTTTACTGGTCTGTTGCTTGTTTCAGAGAACTACATTTTAGAGACATGTTCATTTCATAAAGGTGCAGCTTAAAGTGAGTTAGTCATAAACACAAAGTAAATGGGTCAGAAGTTACCTTTCATTGATAAATATTAAAGCAAAACTTGAGTAGATGATATGTTGGTAAAGAAACCAGTAAATTATCCAACATACAGGCTGTCATAGATTTTGATTCTGCAGCCACTCTTCTGTATGCAGTTCCGCTTAAAAGACACAAATTTTAAGATTAGATTCTGCAGTCACTCTTCAGTATGTCCTTCCAGTTGAAAGGCACATTTTTACACAATTCTGTCCCAAAATGCTTTTCAAACACTTTTCATGACAATACTTTAAACTTACATGTTTCCTTTATTTTTAAAGAGAATGTGTCTTTTTAAACAGAGTTATATGAAAAAATAAGAAAGAAAAATTTCAACTGCATAAAATGATGCCCAAGCTGCAGCGTGCCAATAGGTATGATTGGATTTCCATGTCAAGATAAAATCGCTAGCTTGTATGTTGTCATGTGACTACTCAATCTGACCATGGCAAATTATGAAATCAAATGATGTTGATGTTGGTGTTGTTTTCATAATTGAAAAGAAACTGTTTATTAATGACATGAATATGTTCAGATTTGGGCTAACTTGAGTTTTTCTTTTAATTTATTATGGACATCCTTGTGTGTATAATTTGACAATGCTTTGAGGTGCATTTGTAAATGTGAGCGTATTGTTTTTTCATGTACATGAAAAGGATATCAAGGGAAAAAAAGGCGAAATTATAGTGATCTGACTAACTTTTTTTTTTAGATCAGGCTCATTTTGTGGCAGGATGTCATGTAAATTTAATACATGGTAAATTAAACGAAATGAGAATGATGTCAGCAAATACATGCCATCAAAAAAGTCAGGTTTGATGCTGTATAAGCATTTGACTAACATGGGCCTTCAGCCTGCCTGCATGTATGCAAAAAGACCGATGATTATGCATGGTTTCTGTGTATGTGTAGGAGGGGTGCCTGGGTTGAAAGTGTGCGTGTGTGTGTGTGTGTGTTTGTTTGTGGGTGCGCACGTGCATGCATGTGTGCGAGTGGGTAGCTCTTTCAATTTATGTTTTTTGGTATGTCTGCATGTTCCTATCTATATGGAAGTTGTAAATGTTTGTGATTAGTTTTGTATGTTTGCCAACTTAGCTAGTAAAGTACTTGGGTGTGTATGCTGTTGTTGTTGTTGTTGTTTATAATTTCAATTTTTTGGTATGTATGCTGTGGTTGTTGTTGTTTGTAACTGTAATTTTTTGCTTTTTTGTTATTGTATTGTAACTGGTAGATTGCTGTTGACAGAGTATGGCTCAGTAGATGTGATGTGGCATGTATTGTCAAGTCATTGTGTATTGACACTGTAGAGACAAAACGTGAGTTGAGAAAGAGGATGTCTTTCATTCTGCGGAAAGGATGCATGTAAACAATGAGAGGATTTTTTATCAAGCCAGAAAAGAAGTAAGCAAAACAAACTTGATGAATATCTAGAACAGGCCCATGTTATTTTGAACCTCTAAGCTTTGATTTGTAGATAATGATAAATAATGATGATGTTAGTGTGTGTGTCTGTGTCTGTGTCTGTGTCTGTGTCTGTCTGTCTGTGTGTGTGTTGGAAGATGATGGGTTTGTGTCTTAAGATTTTGTTGTGGTCATCAAAATATATTTACTTGCATTTGAAATCTGCAATAACACAGACAACTTTTTAACTTCTCTCTCTCTCTCTCTCTCTCTCTCTCTCTCTCTGTCTCTGTCTGTCTTTCTCTGTGTCTCTGTCTCTGTCTCTGTCTGTCTGTCTCTCTCTCTGTCTGTGTGTCTGTCTCTCTATCCTTTGTCTCTCTCTCTCAATTTCTCTTTCTCTCTCTCTCACTGTTTTTCTTCAACCCCCACTCTCTCTATCTTCTTTTTCTAGCTACTTTCTTTCCATCCCTCTCTATCTGTCTGTATATTTCTGTCTTTCTTGCTCTTTTTCTTCCAGCCTCATCATGCATTCTCTGTCAGCACCATTGATCCCAAACCACAAAGTTCAGCTCCCCAAAGCTCAGCATCACAGGTTCATTCTGACCCAGCCCCAAGGGAGCTGTCTGCACCAGGTCATCATCAGAATATACTCTTCACTGTTGTCAAATCACTGGTAGAGTTCAGCAGTGCTTGTTCTGATCTAACGGTTACATGCATGACACTCCTTACTAATCACAATGTCTGATTAGTTTAGGAACCAGACTGAGGTCATGTCCCACAGTGGGAATAAGTTATCACTACATCCCTCTGCTGACCGCAGTCATTATTAACCTCTCAAAGGCTTTGACACAAATTTACCATGGGTATGGATCATGACTCAGAACAAAACAGGTTGCGAAGACTGTTGGGCATGAAGGACCACAGAATTTTAGGCGTTTCCACATCTAACAAATGAAAATAAAGAGGAGGATTATGCTGTGAAGTTCCATTTTGATCTGAGTAAACATGACGGGTATATTCATTGCTTCCTTTCATTAGATATCCCAGCTTGATCCCAGTCTTAGAAGTACAAATACCTGCAGCCTTTGTGAGGAAGTTTGAGCAACACTCTGCGGGGTGCACAAAGGTAGATGAAGCTCAATAGCACGGCCTCAGTCTTCTCATTGTAACCCAATTTAGATACAACAAGTCTGGGTAGGACTAGAAGCCAGTTGCTGCCTCTCGATCTTGTTTTCTTTCTGTGATTGTCCGTTTGGTCTTGTGGTGGTTTGTGGTTGACCTTTGGGCACTTCTTTTTTTGACACACAGGATTGCCATACTCTTTCAGAACAGGCACCAATGAACACCATCAAAGTGACACAACAGTGCAGTATACCCTCTGGCGGGTTGCCTCATGATGATTTGCTCACTGCGGATTGCTGGTGTCGGAGCTGCGGCTAGACAAGTCTGCGTGTGGCTGTGAAGGGGATGCCAGAGTGAGCATCACGGGAGTGATGCCACTGAAATGGCATGGAAGATGAGAATGAAAAAAAAGACAAATGATCTCTACACTTTTCAATGAAATATTTTTCGCAAGCATGTAACTGTTTCTCACTGTGGTGCACTAATGACTGCTCATTCACCCTGAGTTAAGGGAATAGTAGAAGAAATCATAGTTTGTTAAAACCCGTTCGCTGCTTGAAGCTGCTTGAAAATGTTACAAACAAAGGCTTTCCCAGTGCCAGGGAAATCTAATGATTTGGGGGTAATAATTAACAAAAAATTCTAGCTCAGAAACTACAAAAGATATAACAATGAAATATATATGATTTTTGAAGGAAATTGAATGAAGATTTTGAATCTGGGCTTCTTTTGTTTTAATTTTGATAATAAAAAAGTATTTAGACAATTAGATTTGGATAGATTTTTTTGCACGATCAAAAGCATATGTATTTACCACTACATCTTCACATCCAAACAAGAACACAAAGCAAAAAAGTTGAAAATAAAGTTTGTATTGTCACACTACACCTGTAAATGAAAGTAAAACTGTTTAGAAGTCTATCAAGACGCTCACACTCTATGCAGACAGGTCAGTCCACGACCACGCCCCCCTCTCCCCACCACGCCCCCTTGCTGGACTTCAACCCTCTCTTTCACTGCTCCTCTTCCCCTACCTTTCCCTCTGCCCTGTGCCGCGCCGCGAGCAGGCCGCGCTCCCCTCTCACGCTGACTACCACGTCACTGACCACTGGCACGCAGTGCAGAGTACACACTAGGCGAGCTCGTTCGACGCTGGCAAACCAGTCAGCTGAACACACATTGAGGTCACACAGCCCGACACAATAACTGACGAATACGGTTGGCAATTCCATCACTATCATCATCTCACCTTCATGCTCGAGTGAGTCGTTGAATAAAAGATTATTGTCTTTGTCAAAAATCATTAGCAGAGCCTGCTCAGCTGTGTAAATACGTTGATTTGGTCGCTGCGCTTGTCGAAGGTTGCGCCGCCATCTTTGCAAGCGAGACGAAGTGCTGGCTGGTCATCCAGTCAGTGATGAGAATAAATGGGCTTTCCCCTCACGTGTGGTCATTTACATATCATTTTAATACTACAGACATATAAGGCTTACTACGCACACTCTATTTAAGTCCGTTGATAGAAATAGTAACGAATGAAAATTCAAGAAAAATGCATGACGTCAGTGGACGGCCCATAGGCACTGGGAAAGCATTTTTAATGCGGCGTCAGCTGACGGCTTAAAGGCACTCTACGGGTTAAATGCATTCTGTAGACCCCAACTAGCTGAGGGGAGTCCATTCACGGCTGTCAAACGACAGGGCTTCGAGTAGCGTGGTTTTCTTGAAAGAATGCGTTAGCTGTGATAGGGATGGAGCTATAGGCTGCTGATCATCATCACAGTCACTGATTGAGTTGCTGACAATGACAACACAGAGGGGCAGTATGGTGATGCCCTCCCCACTCACCCCAGACCATTAAAGAACTTCTGTGAGTGCAGTTACATTCCCTAATAAGTATCTGCAAAACGTGTGATGCCTCGTACAGACAATGGTGTGTGAGTAAGCCCTGGTAGAAGCAGTGACTCGCCTCAAAACGAGAACCGACCACATCCTTTGTGTTGCCTTCTTAACAAGCATATCAGTTAGTGAAACAAAGATCAGTTCAACAAAAATTTGGCGTCTATGGTTACAACGTTTACCTTCCAAGCAAAATTTAAAACAAAGATCTTTGTGCTGTGTGTTTAAAACCTGTTATAGAGCCTTGGCGTTGTATTTTGCTACAGTCACTTTTTTGTATCCTATTTGTCAGTTTTTTTGTTTTCTAATTAATAACAATGATAATGATGATGATAACTTGCATAGCACATAATGCATACACACCACCCATCTGTTACCACTCACGACACAGGCACACGTACACGACTGACCAGACAGTGGCACTTCCTCACCATCACCTCTCGCTGCAAACACATCATCACTCTCAACAGAGAAAATCAAGTGCATTCAGGGCCGACCTTGTGAGGAAATTACAGAGACATCAAAAGCTAGTTTTTTAAAGCCAACTTGAACTTATGCCTGGAAACAGTATATCTGATGTTCAAAGGAAGACTGTTCTGGCCAGCAGGGTTCTGAAAAGCGAGAGATCTTTCACTGAAGGATTTGGTTCTTACAGTTGGGAAGCAGAACGTATTATAAGACAGCGCAACAAGCTGTCGAGGAGGTGCATAGATATTGAATCTATGGGAAAAACATTCAGGACCCGTTCCAGTTTAAGATTAGAAACAAATGGAGGAAAGGTTGCATGATCATCTGGACTGAATAGGCAACCAGTGGAAAGCATGCAACAGCAGAGTAACATGTCTCGTGCTGAGGACATAAAGATCAATCTGGAGGAATTTGCTTTGAGCCATTTGCATTTCTTTTTCTTTAAAATGCTTTGGAGTGCCAGCCAGGAAACTATCAGAATAGTCGAGCGTAAAAAAAAAATAAAAAAAAACCAAAAAACGAGAGGATAGAGCAAGGCTTTTGCAGCTTGTACAAATCAATGATGACGAATGAGGCCGATGTAATGGGGTGGAAGATAGGTAAGTTTGCACTCGTTCAAATCTTGTTCTTTGACAGACTACTCGAGGAAGCATCAAGCCGGGTTACGAGCAAGTGATGGAAAAGAAATGTTGGTACCATTCATGTAGATTAATGAAGGAAGAGAACATGTAAATGGGGAACCAGTAACACGGTCTCCGTTTCGTGTCATCATCGTTCAGCTGCAGTTTTGTCGCATGTCGTCCGAGACTACTGATAATTAGATATGCAGTTCTGTGTATTGTGAATTATGTGTTTGATGCAAGGCATCACAGAGCGTGGAATGGTTACTGGTTATCACTGAAAGTTGACGCAGGGGCCATTCTTAAAACCTTATGGCTTCCCATTGTTAGGTGCAAGTGTAGAATATAGAGCATTGACTTAGACTTTCAGCCTTTGCTTGGTCAAGTACAATTTTAACCATTTTGCAGTGGTATTGCACTTGCCAAAAAAGTTTTGAATTCTGTACTGGCTGATTTGAGGTCAATGTTTCAAATACCACAGAGAAGTCAAGGAAAGACAAGAGAAAATTTGTAAATATCAAGAGCCAGGAGAATATCATTTGTAACTTTAAGTAAATGGGATGGTCTCTGTGCTATAGTCTGCTCTGTCAGCAGACTATTGTGGGTCTAGGAGTCTCTTTCTGTTCAAATAGTCCAGAAGTTGAGAAAGAACAATACTTTCCAGATTTCTACAAGAAAGACTTTGATTAATGTCTGAATTTCTTTTGATTAATGTCTGAATTTCTTTTAACAGAGTACTATGGCAAGCGAAGGCCTTTTTTTTTTTTTTAGCAGAGTCCAAATAGTAGCATATTTGTAAGTATGTGGAAGAATCATAATCACTAGGTATTCACTGATAATCTGCATAACCACAAGCGTATAGTGAGACTGTTTGTTTATATGGTTTCGGCATAGCATAATTATGGTAAATAAATATCAGTGCAATTGAACGACAACAACAAAGACGATGGCACATCCAGTTCACAAGCCTGGCGAACTGCAGGCCGATTGGCATCGTTTTAAAATGTTTCCTGAGACACAGGACTCGAGGAAGCTAGCGGCTGTTGGGTAGAGACTCACTCGGGGTATGAGAAAGATATGTTAGTTACACCAAGATCGTCACGGATTATTTGTATTTTGTCAGAAAAAGAAAAAAAAAATCGGCGAAACGCTCAGGAATATCAGTGGAGGATTAATCATTAGAAGAGGGGTGGTGTTCCTCCTCTCTCTCTCTCTCTCTCTCTCTCTCTCTCTCTCTCTCTCTCTCTCTCCTCTCTCTCTCTCTCTCTCTGTGGAAGTTTTAAGCAGTCTGTAAACTTGGTAGAAAACTAAGTCGACTGGGCTTCATACACCCATTCTCTCTATATTGTATTTAGCAGCGCCGAAGATTTCCAGATGGTCGTGGAAGCTGATTTTGGTGTTGGTCCCTGGGCGTTGACTGGACAAGGTTCTCACCATGAAAGCCGTGGCTGAACGTGATATGTGGCCGCAGTAACGAGTTGGACACCAGCAGGCGCCAATGGAGAGAGTCAAGAAAGTCCACGACCTTCGTTGTTGAAGGGTAGGAAAGCTGGTCAATGAAAACTGAAGTCGCCAACGATCAGAACATTACCTCTTGGAGAATTCCAGTATTGTAAGGATGAACGTTAATTGAAGACCTATGGTTCTGTTTGTTTTTTCTAATAGGAGGCAGGCGGTACAGTGTGAAGAGGTTGATTGTTTACTGATGAGGTTATTGACACTTGAATTAGTTCAAATCTAGCATGTTGAAAGAGGACGTCTGACTTGGCAGCTACGCAGCTAGACATACTTTCCTTCATGATGATGGTAATGCCACACAAAGGATGGGGTATCTGGGTGATACCCAGATTCAGAATCATCACCTTATGGCGGAGCTAGGATTTTGTGATAAACAACAAATCAGGATTTTGGTCAAGAACCAAAACGTTTTAACTCGCTGCCGTGGCAAAGTGGTTAGAGTCGCATGTTCCCAGCCTGGAGGTCATGGGTTCAATTCCAATCAGAGCCATGTGGGATTTTTCTGCCCCAACCGACTCCTACCCAGAGTTAAGTTTGCTACGGGCTTACTGGGTAGATTGGGAAGACTGGGACAACACAGTCAAGCTTCACCAACTTAATGGATACGTCTCTGAGAGTGTTGCTCAAATTTCCTGACCAACACCGCAGGTGTCTGTATCTCTTGGGCCTGGTTGACGCTGGGATATAGCACGAAAGCAAGAGTAAGCACTATCATGCAGTCTCAGACTGGAATGGAAATCCATAGCATCATCCTCATTTTCATCGATCAGCCTCAAAAAACAAAAACAAAACAAACAAACAAAAGTTTCAAATTCTGTGTCCCTTCATCCCTGCTCTCATGGTGCCTCAGTTTCGATGTCCTCTTCACGTCTGTGGCCTTGATTTAATTCTGTCAGGGTCACTGGTATCGGCAAATGGGGGGGTGGGGGGGGGGGTTCTGTCGTTGGACGGACATGGTGGCGTCCTCCGGAGGGAGAGCTCACTGACGCTGGCTCCGCAACTAACCAGTTATTTTGTACTGACAAGGTATGAGTATGGGTATGAGAGGCAACAGCGTCTGCGCTAGGTTAGTGTGTAAAGGTAAGTGACGTAAGATATTGATGAAATTTTAATAGTACGCTGCATATTCAGTTGCTGTATTCTGTTATTCTCCTTAAAGAATACGTGTCTAATCTGACAAACGTCAACGCTGTATTCTCTACAGAGTCCAGACCGAAGGGGGAGGGGAGGGAAGTGGGTAGGACTACTTTGGTCGGGAAGAAAGTTTGGGCTGCAAGCATCCAAGGCTGTCCAGTTGTAGGGGGGGGGGGGGGGGGGGGCGGCAGGAAAGTCTGGACCGAGGAAACGTGGAGGGTTTGGGGGCGAGGGAGAAGGGAGGGGAGGGGGGGGGGGGCAAATGGCCTTAACCCCAAACTATCCCATCAAGGGCAGTATGGGGTCCTGTCTCCTGCTTCCCCTTGACAGTATGGCCGGGGCTAGCCTAGACTGTCCGGGAGAACAGCCTGGACAGGGGGGCAGTTTGTGTCGGGACACCTGTACACCTTCGCGACCTCGCACAGTCTGGACTGTGAATCATTAGCGGTAAAGGCTATCAAAATCGTACAGACTTGGCACAGAATCAGTACATTCAATAGTCGCAAGTTGGGGAGATAAAAAAAAAAAAGGGGGGGGGGGGGGGGAGGGTAATTACGCGTGTCCTGTCACATTCTACAGTTCTTTGGGCGAACTTTTAATTAGAGCTCAGCTGACATGGGGATCCAGCTATCAACAGGTCCTCGATGTCGCGGCAGTTATTAACATTCGCATTAGTGGATGACATGAGGATCAACAAATAATCCAACCATGCACGCACAGATGTTCCAATACATCGGCCGACCTATTATATGACTCCATTGTTACAAAACGTATCTCTGTGTGAATTTCGGCCTGTCCTCCCCGACTGGAGTGCATTGCCATGGTAAAGCACCATTCCTTTTTTTTCCCCTGTCGATTTACTTTCCCTCCACCCACCCCACTCCCCAACTGTACAAGCAATTTTTCTACATAAATTTCACAAAATTGTTGTCATGGGTTCTTTTACACGTGTTAAATTCATGCCGCGCACGGGCACCTTCAGCTGTTTATCTTTTCATCCGAAAATCAGCTTTAGGCTGTGTCAGAGAGGACCGTGTCAGAGTGATCAGAGCTGCAGGCACACGCATGCACTCGCAGATACGTGCGCTAGGAGCATGCTCACACACACACACACACACACACACACACACACACACACACACACACACATGCGCGCATGTGTGTGCACGCACGCACACACACGCGCGCGCGCGCGCACACACACACACACACACACACACACACACACACACACACACTCACATACACATGCGCGCGCGCACACACGCACACACGCGCGCGCGCGCACTTGCACACCACATACACTGGCGCACACATATGAGCCCATGCCCACACACTCACACACACACACGTGTACACTCGTCACACATACATACAATGATAATAATGGCACAACCAAAGTTAGGTGGGTAGGTCTGACCAGTGCGTTGGGCTAATACGTAGGTGAGACATCTGTAGACACGAGAGCCTCTTCTTACATTCTCTCATCTTAGTCATTAATTCATTTAACCATCAGCTTTAAATCGTGCTCAGCGTGGTCTCAAAACTTAGCGGATGTGGTGTTTCGTATATGGACTAGTCCACACGCAGTGACACCTTGATGAAACTGAAACTGATCAAAGTTGCATATATCGAGCCTAGAACCCTGATAACCACATATTATTTGACGGATGTTATGACGCAGCCTAGAAACGCTACTGTGTGACTATCAACGAGGCGTAGATGAAAATATAGAATGTTTACAAACACGTTCTAGTAAGCACTCCTGTAGTTAGTTACCAGTGAACTCGGGAAGTAAGTGTGATACTCAAGCAGGATCGGGGAATAGGCCTGTAATTTGAAACGAAGCGACAGTGGCCCATACAACTTGTAAAACTTATCGTGTTGCGTAAGGCAAAATTGGTTTAGAGGAACGCGAGAAAAGAACAAAGTTCAAAGTACGCAAATTCCGTCTCACACTGACAAACACCACGAGACGTCGTTTTATAGCAAAACAATAAATCATTATGTTACTCACATTCTTAGTTAAATGATACAGTTTCAATGCATACATTTCTTCCGCACAATTGTCACGCTCAAACTTTCCAGTCCTTCTCTCTCTCCTCTCCCTCTCAAAAAAAAAAAAAAAAAAAAAAAGTGTGGGGCGCAAGTATTCTACTCTCCCTCCCTCCCACCCTCTCTCTCTCTGTGAAAAAAAGCTGAAGCCCAAATCTCCTCATTTTCCAGGCCATCCCTGGACCAAGATATTGCACCAACAGCCATCTTTCTTCCTTTCTAAACGCAGCTTTCAAAAAGGACATGGGGTAGCCAACATCAATACACCTCAGGGACACAGCTTCTTAAAAAAAAAAAAAAAAAAAAAAAAAGGCATAGTGACGTCCATATTGTCAGAACCCATCTGTAACTATTTTGAGCAGTAGAGGAGAAAAGTCCAGTCAGAATACCTGATCCACTGAAAATAAGCAATATCACAACAGATATCTTCTCCTGCGGTTTAGGATGAACAAAAACCTCAGCTTTAGTCTTCTGGCACACATAAAAAAAAAATAAAGATGTAAAATTTTGCAATGATTCGTAAACAGAATGACGAACACTAGACCACGAGAATCTTTGGAGAACTCTCTGTGAGATTCTGTGCATTCCACAGTTGCCAAACACAATCTTCAGGCTATCATGGGCAGTGCATTGACAAGCAGAGTGATTGTGATATCAAAATCTGCTTCGTAATTGTGTGTCAACATCCTGAAACGACACAAAACAGATCACATGCAAAATGACTGATTATTGTTGCCTTTGGCTTAAGGCTGTGTCAGACCAACTGGCATAGGCTAGAACACCAAGGCTACATCAAAATGTTATGCTCTGTGTAGTTATGCAGGGATTGTCTTCAGTCGTGACAAGCTCCTAGCATAACACCATCAGTCTCCCAAATCCCTCGAAGTCGGAGTGTGGCTGCCCACGTGGCGTTGTAATAAAAGACGGTCACGCACGTAATGTTTTTATCCCTAGCTGATGCATTTGTACCATAGTGTTCAAGTACTTCGGCTGTTCGGATGATCCCTGGAGTCTTTTAGCCAGGGTACATCAACAACAACATTGATTATTGCAGATCTGGCACTGCAAACAGCACCCAGCTCGACAGCAGGCTGAAAACAATGGTTTAGTGTTGGACGTTTCCGCTATAAGAGAATAGCAAGTTCGTCCTCAGTCATCTGAAGATCGGTGGGGTACTGGTGTAGACAGGGTTTATTGCTTACACTCCTGCGTGTTCTTTTTATCTGTAACCTCGAAATCACAAGACTAACTGCTTGGAAGAGGCGTGGTTGGGGAATTTCATCAACCGTTGTGGAAGATCATGTTTACAATCAAAACAGCAACTAGGCTGTCAGTCGATCATATATATTGAGCGACATTTCTGACAAGAAGTAGGTACTGACAGACATCGCAGTCATGGGGATCACCTCAACCTAACGACCCGAAGTAAAATATATCTTTGGTTTGCTTGTTCTCCAAAACAAAACGTTCTTAATTCCTTCGGTGGTGCACCCAGTGTCAGACAGCGACACGTAGATTCTCAATCATTGCGAACCTGAACAGAAATGGAGGTTTTCATGGCAAGTTCTGTCTTAAAAGAAACTGAAACATTGCATGCTAGGTGTTTCTGGCATTTATCAGACGTGAAACATTTCAACCGGTAATCAGCCACAGCACCACACTTGCTGCATTCGAGTCGGTGCCTTGATTTCACTATGTTGCTTCGTGTGATATCAAGACCTCTTTTGTAAGTACCATATCTTTGCTTTAAAAAAAAAAATAATAATAAAAAAATTAAAAAGCAGACAGGAAAGCATTTGAACTGGTCTGAGTATGCACGTTGAGGATATGAGCCTGAGCGTATGAGGGTGGTGAGTGGGGAGAAAAGAGGGATGGGACATTCTCGGCTACTTCCACATCTTCTCAAATTGCTGTGAAAGGTGTCAAATTAGGAAAGAAAAAAAAAAAGCCACCGCCAATGATGATGTAGGTTTATGTTGTAATAATGATGACTGACCGGCGAGATTCCTTGGAAAGAAAAACGCAGTGGGATATTAGGTAAGGATTAGATGTTAATTATGTTCGGCCTTTTGTTTTTGTCACCAGAACCCGCCGCGGTGGGAGGGCGATAATAGGGACGGAGGTGGGGTCTATTACTAAAAGTGCATGCCTGATTCAGTAAGGTCACTGACCGGGTAAAAGTACACGCCTATGAAACGACTTTGATGCAGATACAACTTGTTCCAAAAGATCGAGAGTGTATATGTTCACAGTCCCCAAATAGTCCTTGATTTGTTTAATGCGTCCGTTTATCGGCTAATAGAACGTAAATTTCAGCATCAACTGTCAATACGTACGTAAATCCCACCATTTACCCAGACATGCATCGTGATGTTCATGCACAATGCGACAGGTGATGAATTCATGTGGACAAACCAACCGTTTAGGCATTGAAATAAAAATCATAGTTTTTATGCTGTGTTCCGAACGCACCCAGTTTGTTGCACCGACGACAAAAAAGTATGTGCATTGTCATAATTTCAGAGCGGCTCTGCTTGTGATTTAGCTCTGCTCATTACGTGACGTCACGCACAAACAGGAAGCCACAGCGAAACCCGAATGAGGACTTCTTTTTGTGTCAAATTCGGACTATCGGCACCAAACTACTGCCTTATTATCAACACCGTTGACTGGCCAGCAAAGATGGGAATCCTGATGAGCCTGTAGTGATGCATACTGTAGTTTCGG
The DNA here is from genome assembly GCA_033310375.1 of Conus canariensis. Taxonomy (NCBI): domain Eukaryota; kingdom Metazoa; phylum Mollusca; class Gastropoda; order Neogastropoda; family Conidae; genus Conus; species Conus canariensis. The sequence continues at coordinate 97,092,822 of CM065715.1, forward strand.
GGTCGACTTGCAGCTCCCAGAAAGGGTAAGGTTACACTTTTTATTGTGTTTTATTGTTCTGTCGGCTTCCCAGGCATGAGGCAATGATTGACTGGGGAAAAAAATCATCTTTAGTTCTGACATAATCACTGACTCGGTAATTATGGAATGATCGTTTACCTTTTCTGACTGACGTTCCAGCCAGATACTGGTGCAGAATATGTAAGTAAGAACGGGTGTGCTAATACCGCGATCAAGAAATTCGATTGATTAAATTCCCATGTGGCTGTCTACAGCTCTTCAGAATGAGTCAGAATATTATGTGTTCAGTATTCATTAATTCAAATGAATTTTCGCGTACAAGTCATGTTATTCTTTAATTTAAGTAATATGATGTATGTTTGTGATAGAATACAGTTTGGCAAGGATTATTCTACAACACTTCGTTTAGCAAGTAAGGTGCTCATTGACCATTCTCCTTGATTCTGGTCAGCCCAGATATTCATGTGCCATGTGGATGTGACTCTGTGGTTGGCTGGACCATTATGACCAAGTATAAGGTGAGCAATTATGGTTGGAACAAAAAGGGAATTCCCCATCCCAAATGAAATTAAAATGATATTAAGATCAATACACTGATATTAAATCGATGTTAATGTAATATTTTAAAACATAAGATTAGAAACAAAGAATGGCAAAATTTACCCCTGTAAAAGAAAATTATCCATCGATAAAGATATTTCTGCATTATTCATTGAGCTTCTTTCTGTCAATAGATTATCATCTCTTACAGGGGTAAATGTGGATATTGCCAATAGAACAAGTGTTATAAGAGATACAGAAGTATGAAATAGTTAATAGATTATTTTTCAGGGTTGAATTGTATATTTAAGGTAAGTTTCTAGCAACTGGAGGGTGCGGCTTCACATAAATTTAAGGAAATCCACTGCTTTGCTCAAGTCATAAAGGCCCTGTGAATATTGTTCTTAAGTGTCCACAGCTACTGTTAAGTGATGGGCTAGGGCTGTGTGGTTCAGCCCCGCAGAGTGTTACACTGACTGTATTGACTTGGCCTCGCAATTATGTGAGTTGTAGTTCAGTTTTGTATAGATAATGGGGAAGGTTAAGAGGATCCATAAGAAAAAAGAATAGGAACTTTTTTCCAAGTGTGCTGTTCTCTGCAACAAATCTTTTCTCTTGCACTGTTTGACTTTTGCAATATATTGATAAGAAAAATGTTTATCATTCCGCTGGACAAAAAGGACAAACAAATTATGAGACAAAGCAAGAGGCTTTTCGACCTCTCTGGTCTTCTTCAGGCAAGATAAACAGCATATAGGACAGCGAAAACAAAGATCGAGCAGTCACTTATCTTCTCAAATTGGGTGCAAAATGGACGTAGAATGAGAGACTTTCTTGCAGCTTAGTAACATCCATATCCAGAACAAGATCAGACTCCCAACCAAAGTTGATTTACCCTTATTAGATAGGGAATGGAACACCTTGCCACAGAACCCTGCCAAGCTCTAATTCATTGGTACTTTTGTCAAAAACATATCCAGCTGATTTCATGTCCTTAACCTTTCACCATTTCCTTCTATGTTTTCAGTGTTTAACTTCCAAGTGGTATCCCACACATATCTGACCTCCCCTTAGTTACTAGAAACATATAATCAATAGTCAGCCCATTGACCCATTGCATAATTACCCAGATGAAGAAGAAAAGTCACTGACTCATAATTCACAAGTTAAGAAGCCCTCGACCACAATTTTAGAAATTACAGGACAGGGTGGAGAGCATTTTCTTATCCAGCTTGTGAATGGCGCTAGTGGTGTAAATTTTGTTTTTTGTTAAACGAGCATTTTAACTTGGCTTTACACGAGTTCTTACCCCTCCCTTCCTGCTTCCTCCCCTTCCTGTCTGTGGTCTTTCTGTCTTCCATCTACACACTGCAGCAATAGCTAGCAGTAGTGCTTCCCTGCCTCCCCCCCTAACTTCTCTCTACAACCACAGGAACCAGCCTCCACCTCCCAACTTTCATTTTCACTTCAGCTCTCTCTCTCTCTCTCTCTCTCTCTCTCTCTCTCTCTCTCTCTCTCTCTCTCTCAATGAGCATGACTACTTCCAAACAGGACAGCCAGAAAGGCGGAGGGGGAGGGGATAGGGAGATGGAAGAGGAAAGGATGGAAGGCATAGTGATGAGAGAGAGACAGGCAGACAGACAGAGGGGTAGGGGATGGGGTGGGGTAGTGATTTACATGTGGGTGTGATGAAAATTGTATGAAAAATGGAGGGTGAGGACGGTGGAGGGTGGATGAATACTGTAGCACTGGTCTTTTAAACTTATTGACCTGGTACTAGTGTGGAAAGAGGTTCTTACCATATTAATGTTCAGGGTTCACATTTGCCAGTAATTACCAATAATTTGACATAGTTCAGATGACAAAGTACCAACAAAAATGTTGGCCATTGGTATTGAATGTACCTGTTTAGAATTCTGGTGACCAAACGTTGGCGATAGGAAAACTGATCAAATGAAATTGCATTTGAAGCAATTTGCTGATTGCTATGACAAAGCAAAGAGTTACGTTTGACTTATCTGTCTTCACTGAATTTGTTGCATTGGTTTGAAAAAAATGACTAGTGCTGTCACTGGTTTCTCAGCCTAGTGTTTTGAGAAAGGCAGACTGTTACTCTCTCCCTTCCCCTTTCCCCTCAACACTAGAGAGAAAGAGGGAAACTCAGCCCTTGAAAACAATGCAAATACTGACTGACACAATTTGAAGAACTGGTTGTTAAGAGGATGATGAAGCTGTGTTTGATTTAAGTCAGTTTGTTGTGGTAATTCTCACTGGCAGCAGCAATTAATGTTGATTTTAAAACTTTCACTAATCACACTTACATAGTATACACTGGCAATAGCATTTAATGTTGATTTTAAAGCTTTCACTAATCACACTATGTGCATGCACTCTCTCTCTCTCTCTCTCTCTCTCTCTCTCTCTCTCTCTCTCTCACACACACACACACACACACATACACACACACACACACACACACACACACACACACACACACACACACAACACAACACAACAGCATAAAACACACACACACACACACACACACACACACACACACACACACATCACACACACACACACACACACACACACACACACACACACACACACACACACAAAACAGCACACACATATAGATACACAAACACACATGAACTCTCTCAATCTCTGTATCTCTCTCTCTCTCTCTCTCTCCCCTAACACACACGCACACGTGTGTGCGCGCACCACACACACACACACACACACACACACACACACACACACACACACACACACACACACACACACATATTATACACACAGAGTGCAAGAAGCCAGCCACCCAAGAGTCTGATGGGAGTAACTGACAAACGCTGATTGGTTTTGTTTTCTTTTTTTTAGTATGCAGCATCCCATTTAGTGTCATCTGCTTAAGCCTAGAGATGTTGCTTAAATTGTTGAACAGGTTCCATGTTGCTACAACACCCCATCCCACCCTACTAGATAATCATTTTTAAAAAAAAAGAAAAAATGGTAACAGTTTTACATTTTGTATCTAGATCTGCCCACAAGGCTAGTGAAACATGTCCCTGCCGAATCTCCCTGCATACTCTTGGCTAGGCCCACATTTGAAGTCTGGGAACAATTGTTAGGTCTCAGTTATATTGCAATTTTCATTTCCAATTCCAGCATTGACTTTTTTTTTCTTTTTTTTTTCCCCCTGTCTCCTCTGTTCCACTTGATTGGGATGACTTCCATGTAAGTCCTGCCAGCTCCCAGTCTACAGCTGTATTTCTGGTTTGGCCCATGACAGCCCTGGCACTGGCAGTACACAGGGAGCAGTTACTATCGAGGTGTCATGGAGCAACACATCAAAGAAGATACTGCTCTGCTGTTATGTCATTCTGGTGGTGTACATTGGTGCCTAGCCTGATCCAACATACGCAGGACACTTGGCATTGGGTTCTGTGGATTTACAAATGAATTTTTTGACTGGTAGCAAATCACCAATGGTCTTTTTATTACTGTGTGACTTTCATGAGCAAAACAGAATATTAGCAAAATCTGCTGTGTGATCACAATGAATAAGCTTGTATTTTTACTACAAATTGAATGCAAAAGATGCATTGAACTGTGTTCCATAATTATTTAGATTGTTCTGACATTTCAATATTTTAAAGATGTGCTATCTGTCCAAGATAATCTATCAGCTGATTTGCAGTCACTGAGTCAGTTCTCTGACTAGTAGTATTTGGGTTATTTGTTGTAATCTGTCTGTAGTCTAACAACGTTATCTCACATGTCGTCTTTGCTCAAGCAGCTAACTAATGATAATTATAATGCCTAATGGACATGTATACAGTGCACGCACGCACACACACACACACACACACACACACACACACACACACACACACACACACACACACACACACACACACACACACGCAGCATACACATGCACACACACATATATGCATGCATATGCACACAGGCATGCCCAAACGCGCATGTACAACACACACACACACACACACACACACACACACACACACACACACACACACACACACACACACACACACACATGCATGCAAGCATGCACATGCACACACAAGCATGTGTGTGCATGCACACACAGTCACACACACACACACACACACACACACACACACACACACACACACATTGACACACACACATTTTTCTCAAACTCTTTCATTTACACCGAAGCAAACACACACAGAGCTATCTGTTCTGTCTTACCAGAGTATACCTTTTTGTCATTTTGTGTGCTGTTAAGGCTGTAAACTTTGTTCTGTTGGAAACAGTGTTTATCACTTTTTATCCTCTTGTGCTGTTGTAAACAGTGTTTATCAGTTTTTATCATCCACAACCTTGGAATCTAGTAAACCATCAAATGAAATAAGGTATCACTATCAGTAAGTAGAGTAATATCATCAAATGGATAGTATCATGAGTATGACTAGTTACTAAAAGAACACACTTTTCAGAGCCCTGTCCTGGATAAGGGTGCTGGTAATACAGCAGAACCTTTCCGAGTCTGCAAATTGTCATGAAGGTAGCTGAGAGTGGTCCTTACAAACTTGTGGACTGATTCAGTGATTGGCAGTTCACAAAATGTGAAAATGTTCAGAACAGGTTGTAATGTGGTAATCTCATTGATGCTCAGAAGAAAGATCGAATCCCATTAGACCACCCTTCACATGGGTCAAATGTCATGTTGCATACAATAAAAAAAATAATAAATAAATAAATAAAAAATGTCAAGTCTTATAAGATTAAATTTAGCAGAAGAATTAAAAAAAAAAAAAAGTGTCCAAAGTGATTGTTAGTGTGATTGTTAGTTGAAGGTAGGGAGGTTCCAAGTAAGTACAGAACTAGATCGCAAAGAGACTGATGCTGGCTTGTTGTTGTTGTTGTTGAAACTTTGAAGAGTTTAGAAGAAAACAAAAGTAGTTACACTGACTCTGGATAGGTCAGTAGCTGATTGATATGAAAAGGATGATTGGATCATGTTGTCAGTTAACTGAAAGAAATGTTACATCACAGCATTGTTGGTCTTGAGAAGAAAATCTTTGCACAGAAGGGTTGTTGATAGGTTCAGACCTCTCCATCGACCACCCTGCCTGCAACCCCTCTCACCAGCCACTCACACACACATGGTGATGAATATATATAATTTTTTCATTAAATGGCCAGTTTTGTCAAACACTGCTTTATTTCCCCCTTTTGTTTCATCCTTGCATACAAACACTGCTCCCCCCCCCCCCTTTTGTTTCATCCTTGCATACAAACACTGCTCCCCCCCCCCCCCCCCTTTTGTTTCATCCTTGCATACAAACACTGCTCTCCCCCCCCCCCCCCCCCCCTTTTGTTTCATCCTTGCATACAAACACTGCTTCCCCCCCCCCCCCCCCCCTTTTGTTTCATCCTTGCATACAAACACTGCTTCCCCCCCCCCCCCCCCCTTTTGTTTCATCCTTGCATACAAACACTGCTCCCCCCCCCCCCCCTTTTGTTTCATCCTTGCATACAAACACTGCTTCCCCCCCCCCCCCCCCCACCCCCCTTTTGTTTCATCCTTGCATACTCATGTGAAGAACTGGCAAAGTAGACTCAAATAGGAGATGGTGAAGAGAGGAATCAAAACATATATCACAATCATGGTGTTTCCTGTTTTTTTTTTAACCAAGGGTTAATTCAATGATATGGGGGCATCCATAATTTTACGTTTACTGTAACTGTATGAGAACAGATACACAACTGCCCAAGGCAAGTTGCAAAGATGTTGAATGCATTGTGCAGTGGGGCGAGTGACATAATTCTTGATGGTTTCTGTTTAAGTGTTTTTGATCATGAATTATGAAATACCGAGCCAGTGTCTATAGTTCAGTGTTTTGTGTCACAGACTGTGCCTGGAATTTAGTTGTTATCATAACCATTGTGGTGAAAGGGAATTTTTTTTAGCAAAAGCCAGTCTCTACCTAGGGTTACCCTTGTATGTTGTTGGCTCAGATAGGAAGACAGGAACCTTACCTGAGTTTCATCCATGTGTTCATTTGTTCTTCATTGTTGGTGACCAGCACGTTAGCGTCATCATTGTTTTCCTTATTGAGGCTCATACTGATGATCATCATCATCATTATTGTCCCATAACTAACATTTCAAGGTGCTGTGTCAGACCACATGTGAGCAGGTGTGGATCACCACACGTCATTGACGTTAGGTAGGTATGACACCAGTAGTAACAGGGTAACTCTGAGTATTATAATCATTCCAGCCATTCGTGTTGTCCATCCTGGACTTTTTTAATTCCTGTGGGATATCCACTTTCTGTTGTGACTGGTGGATTGGTCTTGGATAAGTAGTCTTGGCGGCCTACATGCCATGACAGTCAAGTTTACTGCTTTAGCCGACTGGGAGACTGGTTCTCTCTGGTTGGCAACGTTGATTTAACTGCCCAGCTCATAATCTAGTCTTTTATGGAAGTATGTTGCACATCCCAGTCCATGTATGAAATGTAAAGCTGTTTGAAGAAAATTTTATTTCTCAGATGGTTTGATTTTTCATTCCACAGCTGTTGTCATTGCCCACCTATTGCATGAATTATGACAGAAGGATAGCCGTCACCACAGACTTGACATTTATCTGCACTTGGAAGCTGATTGAGTTAGTTTCCTGAGGATGTTCTGTGTTGTCTTTGCAGACACAACCAGGATATATCCAGGCTGTCTTTTTGACAGTCTCCTTTTTTGAGCTGCTGTCTTTAAAGAGAACAAACCCAGAATCCTTTAAGTTGCCCACGTGTGCACATTTACTGAAATGTAAGCCTGAATTTTCTTTAGACAGCTTTACATTTCATACACAGACTGGGATGTGCAATATACTTCCATTTATCTCTGGCCTGATGTAGAATGTTTGCAGAGTTTTTCCTGTCTGATTGTTAGTTAAACTCGCAGTTTACCAGCCGTAGATCTGATGGCTTGTTTTTATCTTGTGCCACAGCATTGTACCAGGTGGCACATAAGAGAAAAATCATTTTATATAGTGTAGTTGAATAAAACCATTTATATTTACAGCCATGAATATGCTTACTCTGTAAATGTGTTCAAACATGTGTTGTGTTGAAGTTGTTGTCTACTGGTTTTCTGCTACTGTTTCCCAAGCACCTGTCTTACTTTCAGAAAGGGTTTTCTACTTTTTCCTTTTTTTTTCCACAGGTCACTTCACTTCCCAGCTTCTTTGTTGTAACCTAGCAACAAAGGAGTGAGACTGTACACTGTCAAGAGTGGACCTAAGCTGTCAGTTCAGCATATTTAGTAACCCTTTTAATTTTTGTTTGTCTTTTGTTGCAATGAAATGTGTGTGTGTGTGTGTGTGTGTGTGTGTGTGTGTGTGTGTGTGTGTAACCAAGTCACTGTGGTAATGTTCAGTGAAGCCTTGTTCTGATCCGCCATACTCCGAACACTTGTTAATTAAGCCCCTTACAGAGTGTGCATGAGTGAGGACCCCTCTGGGAGGGTGTCACCTCTTCGCCCAATGACAGTCTGCATGAACTCAGCACAGTCATGGACGTGAGGAGAAACCTGAAACTGAAGTCACAGAGGGAATAGGTCATGAAGAGATATAGAATTGTAGCCTTTTTTTTTTCTTTAAATGAGTATTGATGAGGATGATTGTAGATCAGGTTGTGCTGTTCCATTCTGTTAAGGGTTATTATAGTATTTGTTATATTCCTAATTATATTGGCATCGACCAGGACTGAAAGATACAGTGTTGGTCAAGAAATGTTAACCAACATCCATAGAGATACCTCCATGAAGTGGATGTATTACATGATGAAATGTGATTGTGTGATTCCAGTCTCCCAATTTGAGCCCATGATACTCTAGACTTTAGAAAAGAGTTAGCAGAGGTTGAAAAATCCCATGAGTAAATCTGATGGGACTCAATCCTACAATATTCTAACCTAACCCAATGACTCTAACCACTGCACCACAGCAGTTTACTTTTGTTAAAGTTTGTATATATGTATATATATGAATGTTCTTTCCAACCGTTCCTCACTCTTTCATTTCCCTGTGCTCTCATTCTGTCTGATTTGAAAATATGTGTTTTGAATTTGTTAGAGAAAAAAAAAAAAAGTGCAGTGCTTGCTGAGTCATTTAAATCAAAGATTTTGCCTTTTTGATGGTCTCCTTTACAAAATTGTTCATTCCAGTGAATTACATGCTGTGAATTCTGTAGGACATACAATGTTTCCAAATAATTTTGTCTCCTAACGCATTGTGTGGCTGGATGTTCAGGCAGAACGCAGGATGCTGGTGGCCTGAGGGTGGTGCCCATGGGGAAGTGCCTGTCATGCTGTGAGAAGCCGGTGCCACCCGGTAGCTCGCACCCTACAGCCAGCCACCCCCTGCACACCCGCCCGGCGGCTCGACCCTACACCTCCCTGGCTCAGGACTCCCGGGAAGCCAGCAAACTGCAGCTGCAGCCCCTGGTATCCCAGTCATCCCCAGGCCCTACTGACAGTCTCTTGGGTCCAGGGGAACGCCCACAGAGAAAAAGATGTTCACCCCCTACTCCAAGCTGCCTCCTATCAAACGCCAGACCAACGGGGAGAGTCGACGCCCAGCCACCAATATGGGCAGTGTCAGTAGTACATTGACAGGGAGAGAGGTGTCTGAAACTAAAATGGCTGTTCTCTTTGACAGTTACCGGGATGAGGAGGAAGATGCCATGCTTGAAGATGGCATTGAGCGGTTCTGTGCTGATCTAGGTGTCCAACCCGATGAGTTCATTGTGCTGGTTATTGCCTGGAAATGCCAGGCTGCCAAGATGTGTCGCTTCAGCAGAGAAGAGTTTATATCAGGATGCAAATCCATGCATGTAGACTCCATCAAAGGCCTTCAGGCAAGGTTTGTGGAACTTAAAGCTGAAGTACAGTCTCGGCCACAGTTCAAAGATTTTTATCGCTGGACTTACAAATTCGGCCTGGATTCAGATTCTGGTCAACGTACTCTGCCTCTGGAGATGGCGGTGATTCTGTGGCGCTTGGTGTTTTCACAGAGCCCTCCGGCTGTGCTAGAACGTTGGCTGGAGTTTCTGGAGAAACATCTTAACTTGCGTGGCATTCCGAAGGACACGTGGGACATGTTTCTCAACTTTACAGAGCAGGTTGGAGAGGACCTGAGTTCTTATGATGACAATGAGGCTTGGCCTAGTCTCCTGGATGACTTTGTAGAGTTTGAGAATGACCGACAGAATCAAAATGTCAAGACAGACTAATGACCAATGTCTGGGCAAACTACTGACATATATCATGACCTGAAAACAGACCACTGACCGATGTAAGACAGACATAGATGAGTGACAGATGTTAAGACTGGTGACAGAAAAAATAGGAGATTAGTGACAGATTCTAGCATAGGCTCTAGAGGCAGATGTCAGGATTGTCTACTACTGGCAGTTCTGGAGATTGAATTAGAAGGCAAGACAGGCTGGACACAGATGCCTTGACAGACTGATGACAGATGTCTAGACGGACTGGTGACATACACTCAACTCAGACTGATGACAGAGGAACATTTTATCATTGTGAAGCAGCTGCCAGCCCACACTGTGCTCAAGTTCATCTCCTCATTGTGATTCCATCAGGCCACATCTTTTACTTCAGTTTGTGCTTTCTTTATTTTCTGCATCAGCCCACATTTCTGACATCACATACTTCAGTCCACTTCCATACATCACTCTACAGCTCCTACATCACTCCATATTCTGTCCTTCCGGCCATGTTTTGAACGTCAGTCGATATGTCTGTCCTTTATTTGTACATCAGTCCATGGCTCCTATGTCGCTCCATCCTACTTCAGTCCATGTCTTCAGCATCAGTTTGTAGTGCATCTTCATTGGTCCCTGTCTTATACATCAGTCTTAATTTTTTGTCAGTTCACAGCTCTATACATCCTACATCAGTTCATGTCTCATAGTTGGTCCATGTGTCCGACATCTGTCCATCGTCTTCATATACATCAATCCATGTCGTCTACATCAGTCTCACTGAAATATTTATCCATGCCCTTTTGACCCACCTTGCGATGTTGTGTGCATCAGTGACATGATACAGTGCTATGTGCAGTACACTGCCACTTTCCTCAACAGCTGAATGCTCTGTGTGTACTGTGAAACTGTCAGGCCCTTGTTGGTTTCAAGTAGTTGGTTAATTGCAAATTGTGATTGTGAGTTCTTAATTAATCAGTGAGTAGATTAGCGGTGTGATATGGTTGGTTGGGGTGAATCAGGCTTTATCATGCCATGACATGACTCATAAACTGTGTATGCAATGCGAAGCCCTGAAGATGTCTTTTAATCCAGCATACATGTTGATTTTAAGAATCACCTTAGATTGATATTTGAATATTTTGTATACAATATTGTATTATTTTGTATTGCTTTGCCATTTTGAAAAAAAAAATTATGAGTGATTTAAAGTTACCTTAGATTATCACTTTGCTTCATTTATTTTTTTCATTAGCAGAATAATGGTTCCAAAGGCAAGATTGCAGTGAATTGTAGTTTGATTTGGGAATGCTTACTGCCTCTTGATTTTCAGTGCTTCGAAGTTGCTGTCTGATGTCTGTGTCTTGCTCTGTGTGTGGTGTGTGTGTGTGTGTGTGTGTGTGTGTGTGTGTGTGTGTGTGTGTGTGTGTTCACCGAACTCATTTCAATGTAGTTTAGATCAGTGGTTGATTTATTAGGTTGACTTTGATGCAGAGTCACTCAAACAAGGACTGAATTTTCAGTTTCACTCAGATGCTAAACGGCTCACATCACTTCCCCCCCTCCCCTCACCCCACTGTGGCACCAACTTGTCCTAACCCCCATCCCACATGGCTAAGTCATGGTGCACAAATGTTGCAACCAGAATTTCAAACCCAGTGCTTTCTGAGTGACCTTGACATGACAATCATATTTCACCGAGGGTCAAGCAGGGAGCATAAAAAATAAACGTTAACCATCCCATTTTGTAAGATAGTAAAAAGAGATGGTTTTATCTTTTTATCTCTGATACAGTATCATGTCTGTGTGTTTTTGACAGATGATACTCAACATACTATTGTGGAACCTCTACGTTGATTCTGAAAACGTTATGAAAAACGAAATCTTTCTAGAGTGAGGCCTCTCCATTCTGTTTTCTGTTCATACATTCAGCACTTTCACAAACCATCAACTTTCTTATAGTCAAACCTCTGTTGTTTTGAATCGAAAGTAACAGCATATTTCCTACACATTAATTTGTCACAGTTGTGATATCTTCCTATGTTTGAATTCCACCCCCCCCCCCCCCCCCCCCCCCCCCCCCCCCCCCCTGACATCAAGAAGCCTGGTATGATCACTCATTGACTCAGTGAAAAGACCACAACTTGTATGCCGCTCAAAATGTCATGCTAGGTTTTGTTTACAATCATTGTGTAATGAAATTGGACTGATATCTGTTCACAAAGTTTGAAAATGCTCATGATATAACTCTAATGGCTGTCATGTTGATGCACAGGATAGTGATCCTTGTGTAAACCACTCCATAAGGGTCAAATGTCATATTGCATACAATGAAATAAAAGTTTTCATCCTCCTCTCAAACAGCATGCAGTAGAAAAACTGAACATCAAAAGTGACTGTTACTGTGTTAGTTGGATGTTATGGGCTTATGGGGATTACAAACAATTTTTTTGTTAATGTCTTATTTTCACTCGGTTGATCAACAAGAGTTTTTTTGGCAGGCTGGTCGATATAGTGAGGGATTGTTCTACAAATGACAAAAACAGTATCACTGTGTAAGAAAAAATGATCTGCCATAGAATTTTGGGTTTTGTGTAGAGGGGCTAAATAATGGAGATTCCACATTCATGTGTTAGTGGTGTCACTTGATCGTGTAAGTAACTACAAGACTGATGATACTGTGTACGATTCTTTGTCACTGATGGTGTGTAGCATAGCCTGTCATAACAATACTGTGTTGCTGAGGAAATTTGAGAGAGGACTAAGGCACTTGATTTTTTCAAAAACTCTGTCAGCGTCAAAACTTTACATGACACTGTATCTCTGATAACACTTTACCTGATGTTGTGTCACTGAGGACACAAGACACAAAAATATACATGTATATGTCCATGTTATAGAGTGTTTCTGACTGTGTGTACATGGCCATATCGTATAGTCTGTCTGCCTGTGAGTACATGGGCTGTCATATCTTGCAGTGGGTCTGACTGTGTGTGTATATCTATGGCCACATTGTATATTCTGTATGGATGTGTGTAATTTGGCTGTTTTATAGTCAGTCTGCCTTTGTGTGTTTGGTTAGGTCTTACCGTCTGTCTGTCTGTGTGTACATGGCCATGTTGTAATTGACAGCAAGTGCATGAATGTTTAAATGCATGTTTATGCCTGATACAGACAGTAGCTCCCCTGCAGTCTGTAAGTTCTGTGCTGGTAACTGCCTTTTTTCTGTCATTCTTTAAATTCACTCTGATTTTTTTTTTTCTATCAATAATTTTTGTCTTTCTTAACCATCCTGTGCTGTTTTTCAGTCTTTGTGGACCTTTCTCCAGTCTGTTTTGGAAACCCTCTTTTACAGTTTTTCCTGGTAACGTTTATGACATCCCCCCCCCCCCCCCCCCACCCTCTTTTTTGTGTGTTTGTTATTTGTTTGTTATGATCTGTCAACTAGATAGTGAAAATTGCACACACTGGCCAGGGTGGACACTGGCTGTCCATTCTATCGTGCCTGTTTGCCCATAGGGTAGGGTTTTGTTAGGTGTATTTCTTTTTGGTTACATTTCAATGTTTTTGTTGTTGTTTTTGTTTTAACGACTTATGCTTTTATTTTTTTATCTGAGTATTATAAATAAAGGAGAGTGGATGGCACTGTCAGCATGGCTTCATTTCATCTGGCATAAGAATACGTAATTTAGCTGTCAAGTCATTAACTGTTTTTGTTATTTGTTTCTTTTTCAGTAGGTCACCATTTTTTTCAAAATGTGACTTTTAACCCTTGTGAGATCGACATCCCAGCAAAGGCCTTGTGTAGTCTCTGTGCTAGGATAACAAGAGCTGTAAACTATAGACATGGCCATGTCCTACAATCTGTCTGTGTGTATTTGGTCATGTTTTGCAACCTGCCTGTTTGTATGTACATGGTTGTCTTAGATTGAGTGATTGTGTATTGATGACCATGTTCAACTGCAAGAAACCCCACAATTTCAAATTGACTGCCTGAATGTACATGGCCTTGTCATACACTGTTTCAGATTGACTGCCAATTGATGTGTACATAGCCATGTCATACACTGTTTCAGATTGACTGCCAGTGTGTACATAGTCATGTCATGCACCATTTCAGATTGACTGCCAGTGTGTGTGTGTGTGTGTGTGTGTGTGCATGCGCGCGCGCGCGCATGTATGGCCATATCATCATTACCATGTGTGTGATTTGTAACTTAATGTTTGTTCCGTATGTTTGTTGGTCCAGTAACTTTTCTTTCGCTTCAATTACCATTTGCAGTCCCTCCACTTTGAAACTGTTTAGACTGACTACCTTTGCATATGTGTGTGGCCAGGTCACACAGTTTCAGATTGACTGCTTGTCTGCAGGTACATGGCTATATCAAACACTAATCCAGACACTGAGACAGACTCTGTGTGTATATGAATACATGGCCATATCATCGTGGCCATGAGGATGTGCATGATTTGCAACTTGTGGTGTAGTTGCTTAAATTCCATTTGTTTGGCAATCCAAAAACTTTACTTCAGCTCTCATGCTTCAGTTACCAGCTGCAGTGACCATACTTTACAACTACTCTTAGACTGCCTGCCTGCATGTATAAGGCCTTGTCATACACTATTTCAGATTGCATGCCATGTGCTCATGCACATGAAACACACTATTTCAGATTGACTGCTTGTGAGCACATGGTCCTATCACACACTTTCAGATTGACTGTCTGCGTGTACAATGTCCTAGTCATACACTTAGTGTCTATGTATGGCCAAGCCATACATTATTTCTGATTGACTGCCTACATGGCCTAGTCATACACTTTCAGACTGACTGCCTGTATGTACATCCATGGCCTAGTCATACACTATTTCAGATTGACTGCCTGAATGTACATGGCCTAGTCATACACTTTCAGACTGACTGCCTGTATGTACATGGCCTAGTCATACACTATTTCAGATTGACTGCCTGTATGTACATGGCCTAGTCATACACTTTCAGATTGACTACCTGCATGTACATGGCCATGTCATACACTATTTCAGATTGACTGCCTGTATGTACATTGCCATGTCATACACTATTTCTGATTGACTGTATGTACATGGCCTAGTCATACACTTTCAGATTGACTACCTGCATGTACATGGCCATGTCATACACTATTTCAGATTGACTGCCTGTATGTACATTGCCATGTCATACACTATTTCTGATTGACTGCCTGTATGTACATGGCCTAGTCATACACTTTCAGATTGACTACCTGCATGTACATGGCCATGTCATAAACTATTTCAGATTGACTACGTGCATGTACATGGCCATGTCACACACTATTTCAGATTGACTGCCTGTATGTACATTGCCATGTCATACACTATTTCTGATTGACTGTCTGTATGTACATGGCCATGTCATACACTATTTCTGATTGACTGTGTGTACATGTCATACACTTTCAGATTGACTGCCTGTATGTACATGGCCATGTCTTACACTATTTCTGATTGACTGTCTGTGTGTTTGTGTGCATGGCCATTTCATGTAGTCTGTGTGCATGGCCATTTCATGTAGTCTGTGTGCATGGCCATTTCATATAGTTTGTGTGCATGGCCCATTTCATATAGTCTGTGTACATGACCATTTCATATAGTTCGTGTGCATGGCCATTTCATTTTCATATAGTTTGTGTGCATGGCCATTTCATTTAGTCTGTGTACATGGCCATTTCATATAGTTCGTGTGCATGGCCATTTCATATAGTCTGTGTACATGGCCCTATCATTGACCATTTCAGATTGACTGCTGTAGGGACATGGCAGTGCAACATCTGTTTCAAACTGTCGATATATCTTGCATTATTTCAGATGCCTTCCAGTGTCCAAGGCCATATCTTAGAAGCTTTCTTCTTTTTTTTTTTTAATTGTTATTGTTTTTTGTATACCAGTTCAAAAGATGTTTGGCAGAAATACATTGATTATGAATGTTAGCGTTTATCAGAGCGTGCAGACATGGTCCATCATTTCATTCACATGGTTTTGTTTCAGCTGTTATGGTGTAACAGTTTGGAGATGTCGTTTAAGGTCACAACGTCAAGTTTTGAATTTATTCCTTTTTTCATTGTTATTATTATTATCTGTTACGATATTACTGATAGTGAAATGCTATATTTTCTCAAAACTTTGCTTCAGTATGTAAGTATTCTCATGAATAATTTATTTATAACGCTAATCACTGCTTTTTCTGTGCCAAGAAATTGATTTGTAAATAGTGATATTAATGGAAGTGACGATTTTATGCTCGTGGGGATAGCAGTGTTTTAACTAAAATAGAGTGTATGATGTGTGTTGTGACATTGAGGACTGTAGCTTTGTTTTTCGAACACAAAACTAGACATGCTTAAATATTGTGAGAGGATTTTTTTTTAAACCTATGTATTATAAGAAAGCGAGTCTGTATAGTACCAGAGGTAGGATGTCTTTTTGTCTGGGTGTATACATGGGAGAAGGGGAGCAAACTAAGTTTTCTATGAAAGTCCAGGAGTCAGAAATCTGCCAGATCACTTCTTTGGATCAGGAGCATCTGTGGACTTAGTCAGTCAGACGTGTTTTTTTTAAAACTAAAAACAACAACAAAGATCTTAGTTACGTCCATGTAATTTCCAGCATTGACTATTGCAATGCTCAGTTTTCTGGTATCACTCTAAACTGCCTTGACACGAATTAAAGAAAGTGATGATGTGTTTTTTACATCTTGTTTTCAGGGCTCAAAAGTGAGACTATACATCACTTTGCTCTAAATCTGAACTGCATTGGTTGCTAGTATCTCAAAGAATGGAATTCAAGATTGCCTGTAATTCCTCGCACATCATTTCTAACTCTGCACCTGCCTAACTTCATGGATCTTTTGCTTAAAAGCTGAACTGCACTGGTTGCTAGTATCTCTAAGAATGGAATACAAGATTGTCTCTAATTCCTTACACATCATTTGTCTCTAATTCCTTACACATCATTTCTGACTCTGCACCTGCCTATCTTATGGGTCTTCTCTGGCATTTGTCCTCCACATCTGTCACCTTCCTAAGAGACACAAGAAACTCAAGGGGCGATGTGCCTTTTCTTTGTGTCAACTGGACCAGACTCCATTTTTTATCCTTAACTCACCACCTTTATCTTCGTTCAAGTCTGGGCTGAAAATCCACTCCTTTTGAAGCAGTTATAGTTTTTTCCTCGTACCTTGAACATCTATTCATTTCTTTTTGCCTGTGTGTGTGTGTGTGTGTGTGTGTGTGTGTGTGTGTGTGTGTGCATTCTTGTAAGTGTGCTTTGGTTGGTGTTGCTTTTCGTAATCCTGCATCAATGAGTGTGAAAGTTTTTCAGTTGGCAAGTGATTTTGTTAAACTGTCAATGTATTATGAATATAATTTTTTTTTTTTTTTATTGTAAACTAAGCTCATTGAGTTACAGTGCTTTAATTATCCCCTTGCTATTATTATTATTACTACTGTTGTTATTGCTAAAAGAAAAACTTCAGCAGGATGATAGATTTTTCCTTAAGACTTTTGTAGCCTTAGCTTTGATTGATTGAAAGTCAAAGGTTGATTTTGCATAGTGGCACAGTAGTAGAAGAAAAATACAGAAAAAAAAACAACTGAGCTGGCATTTTGTTTCCATTCCTTTGTCACAGCTTACTGGCTGGAATTGCCTCAGCATGAACCTGTTGGGATTCAGTGTAGTGGGTCAAAGTCAGACCAAGTCACAGTGAGAACATTTTTTTTGAGTAAGGTAGAAATTAGGTCATGCAGCTGAATTTCATGATGCAGCTATGAGCAGTAATTGCTGGGATGACAGCTCCAATCCTTTTGAAAATCAAGGTCAGATGTCAAAAGTCACAGTCACCACATCACATGATAGATAGGTTTGGTATGAAAGAACTTGCATTTTGCATCCAGACTTCAAATTCAGTGTTTAGTGACTGGGTATGCATAGAAGATGAGCCTCAGCGGAAGTGAAGTTTGAAAGCTAAAAGATATAGGTCACGGCATGCTTGCATCAGAAATATGTTCAGTTATCAGTGGAAGCTGTATGATGCACTTTCCTTTTTTGCCTAATGTTTCAGTTTTCCTAAGGGGATTTTATTGGTAAGATATGTGAATCATGAACTGGAGAGCTCATCTTTCTTGTTTCTTTAATGTAATTGAAATAAATCTGTGTGTGTGTGTGTGTGTGTGTGTGTGTGTGTGTGTGTGTGTGAGAGAGAGAGAGAGAGAGAGAGAGAGAGAACATGAATAGCTGTATAAGACATATAGATTGAAGACAAAGCAAATGAAGTAAAAATGCCAATCTTCTTCCTTCTCTCTCGGCCCCCTTCTCTTGGTTTTCTCCTTCTACCTTCACCATCACTATGTCCTTTAATAGCCTTTTGTCTGAAATGGAATTAGATAAATAAGAAAAGCATTTCATATTTGCAATGTTCAGTGAATGATGACGCAAGTGACATTTCTTTTGTTTAGAATGAATAAGATCTTTACAGAATACATTTCAGTTATGCCATGCTCAGTGATCGATGTCCCAAGTGACATAGAAAAGAAAACAAACAAAACGAAAAAAGAACACCCTACAATTTAGTTCACATACAAACCATATCTGGAGTGTTGCATGGAATGTTGTGAGCTTCTACAGAATAACTGATAGTGTCTTTGTTGTTGGCCTAGTTTGTAAGACTCCAGAAAATAGATTTCCACTTTGCAGATTTGAACTCCGATAGTGATACATGTAGTAAATCGCTTCATCACAATTATTTATGAAGAAGTATTGTGAGAGTTGCTCTTCTCATACTAGTCAAAGCTCACTGTGATGTTAAGGCCTGTTATTCATTCAGTATGGCCTGAAATATGGATGGTTCTCCATTGTGAATTTCTACCACTGTTGGTGTTTCTCTGTGAATAAAGGTTGATGTTTTAATCATCGATCGCAACTGGAGATATAATATGCTCAATACGTCTGTTCAGTCTTCTCTTTTATGCTTATAGGTAACTAACACTTTGAGGATGTATTTTAGCGTATAGATTGATTCATTGTCCATTAGAAAGTTACATATATGTAGGGACTTTCAGTGCTGCAGGTTGTTGTTGAATCATAAAAACATGATGGGAGACCAGCTGCCACAGTGCTGAGTTTATCATCATGGGCTTGCACTTCTGCTAATTGGAGGCCTTGGGTGGAAGTCCCAACAGACGATTCATCCATTTAAATGGAATTTTCTCTAATAGTGTTGCTCAAATTTCCGTAACAACGCTGCATGTTTCTTTCAGGCCTGGTTGACCCCAGGATACATTATGAATTGAAATGTAGAGAACAGCCCCTGTCATGTTGTGTAGGACTAGTGTGGAACTTGGCGGCATCAACTTCATATTCCTCTTCTCACTGATCAACCAAAAGAAAAATGAAGTATCAAATTCTGGCCCCGTACAACCTGTTCTTTTGATGATCTCAGTGTTGGTTTCCTATCCAAGCCCACGATGAGATTGCCTCAGTCTTTAGTATCACCACGGTTCTGGGGACTTTTCATTAGATGGGGCATGATGGCACTCTCTAGAGGGGGTAAGTCATTCACGCTATTTCCGCGACTATGCAGTGATTTTCATCAGTAGGGAATTAGGGAAGTGATGTTCTCTATATGTTGGATCAAAACAGGCAGCACAGGACATCACCAGTGTGACTTGGCAGCAGTGCAGTGCTGTGCTCTTCTTGTGGAGTGCCTCATAAGGACTTGATTGCGCCTTGTCCGGACTACAGTGCTTGAATAGCAACTGAACGATCCTTGGCTCAGTGGTGTTCAGGGGTTCCAAAGTGAGCTGCATGGGAGTAGGTCACTGTAGAGGCATGGAAGACAAGATGCAACTAAAGAAATAAATAGTTAGATAGAAAAAGAGTGGTCTCTTTGAGATGTGTAAGACTTTCTCTCTCTCTCTCTCTCTCTCTCTCTCTCTCTCTCTCTCTCTCGATCCTTCGCTACCACCCGCCCTCAAATGGCAAATGTATATAAAAAAAACAAACTTGTAAACATGCATTACTCCATTTTCAAAGATCTGTTCAATTTGCCATATGTCTTACTCTTGTTTTCCCTTATGCAGTATGAATGTTTTTTTCTCTTTTGTTTTCTCCTTTTCATTCTTTTCTCTCCTTTCTTTGTCTTCTTCTTTGTGTTTGTTTATTGAGGTGGTAGTGATGTTGATTTTTGTTGTTGTTGTGGTTGTGGTAGTTGTGTAGAGGTGTCAAATATAGTGGAGTGTGGGGTAGGAAAAGTTAGATGGCAAGTGTTCAGTACAAAATAAAACCCCTTAAAAGTGGTTTTTTTTTTTTTTTTTTTTTTTTTTTTTTTTTTTTTTTTTTGTTATTGAAAGGAAAGAGTCGGTCAGCAAGTGAGTCTACAGATTGTCTTTGACCCTACCTTTTTCTTTGTCTCTGTACTAGGAAGTCATTTAGCCTTGGTTTGTTTGTGGGTTGTTGTTTTTTTGTTTGTTTGTTTTGTTGTTGTTGTTTTTCTAATCTGGCTACTAGGTAGTAGGATTGTACACAATGTTTAGAGTGGACACTAGCTGTCCATTTTTTGCTGTTGGCTTTTTAATTACTTTTTTTTTTTGCATTTGGTAATGGGTATGAAAAACTATGGAGAATAATGGCAGGCATGTTCACCCCATTTTTGCCATATCCATCAATAGTCAGGCTGCAATTATTGTTGTTAGTAGATCTTTGAATATCTGTAGTATTAATTAAGTAATTTTGCTAACAAAGTGTTATCGATGAAAGTGCTGAATATCAGTATGATAACTAATGCAGTATCATGTATATCAGAGCATTTTGGACAGATTGTAGAATATCTTCATTGTCATAGCATTGTTAAAAGTTGGTTTGGAATATCATTAATTGATATAAAGTTTTGATAGATATTCAGAACATACCTGGTATCATAGAGCTTCAGAACATATGAAAATTTGGAATATTGTTAATATCATGATATTTGTAATGGGTCTTTGTGGGTTTTCTTTTTTAATTGAATAATGATAGAATTTTTGTCACAGAGCAGTATGTTCACACAGGCATGGATGTGTTGGTATCTCCCAGTCTTAGATTCTGTTTTTTGTCTCAGACCCTGCCTTCATGCTTGTCTCTGCCCTCTTTTTCACACCTTTGTGTAGATGTGTGGGTGCTTACATGCACTTTTTTTTTTCAAACACAATGGTTGCAGAATGTTACATTCCAGTATACGGTATCTTTTTTTTTCAACATGTTTTTTGTGTTATTGGAGCTGGTTAGTTGCATGTATGGATCCATGGTGAGAACAAGCTGAAATAGGAGTTTTGAGAGACAGTTCTCGCAAATATGTAATCAGCCTTCTGTGATTGGTTGTACAAGTTGTCTGTTGATAACCCACATGTTTCCATGACTGTGTTTTGTTCAATTTTAGATCATCCCATGACCCTGTTTAGTACAGTTGTAGATCTGTCCATGTTAGTGGTAAGTGCGGTGGTAGATCAGTCCATGTTAGGTAGGTAAATGGTAAATTTGTCCATGTTTGTGTGAAGCATACTGGTAGATCGGTTCATGAGAGCGTTTGGTACAGTGGTTTCTCAGACTGTAATGGTATTTGTTACTATGGTAATTCTGTCCAGCTAGTAAAAGTTTTAGGTACTTTTTTTCCTCAGGATGTGACCTCTTTTTCACAAGTTTTCCAGTCCTGTAAAGGCCATGTATAGTCGACAGAGTTATGATGGTTGTTATATATTGTTAAGTACAGTAGTAGATTGGTCCATGAGTAGTGCTTGGTTCAGTGGTAGAACAGTCCATGACAGTGCTTGGTACAATGGTAGATCAGTCCATGTTTTGTACAATGGCACATCTGCCCCTGTTAGTGTTTGGTACAATGATAAACTGGTCCATGATCGTGATAGGGTGAATGATAGATCAGTCCATGTTAGTGTTTGGTACAATAATAGATTATTCAATGATAGCATTCAGAACAGTGGTAGATTGGTCCATGATCATGTTTAGTACAATGGTAGATTTGTCTCTGATAGCGTTCTGTAGAAGATATGACCATGATAGTGTTTGGTTTATTGATAAATCTGCCCAGTGTAGTGTTTGGTACACTGGTAGATCAGTTTATGGCACAATGGTCTATTTGTCTATGGTAGTGTTTAGTACAATGGTAGATCAGTTTTTGATAGTGTTGGGCCCAATGGTAGATCAGTCCACGCAAGTGTTTGTTTTAATGGTAGGTTGATCCATGATAATGTTTTGTCAGATGCAATGATGAATTGGTCTGCAGTAGTGTTTAATACAGTTGGTACAATGATAGATCAGTCTATAATAGTGTTTGATACAATGGTAGATCGGCCCATAGTTGTGTTTGATACAATGGTAGTCACCCCACAAAAAAAATCTAGGTGTTTGGCACTCAGGCAACTCGGTCTATGTTAAGTGTTTGACACATTGATAGATTGGTACGTGACAGTGTTTGTTTTGTTTGTTTTTTGCAAAGGTAGACTGGTCTGTAATTGTGTTTGTTACAGTGATAGATCTGCCCATGGGTGTATTTGAAACAATGGTTTATCTTTCTTTGATAGTGTTTGGTACAAATGGTAGATCTTTTCATGTTTGATACATTTGTAGATCTTTCTGTGATTGTCTTTGGTACAGTGGTAGACCTTTGCATGGTAGTGTTTGGTTCAGTGGTAGGTCAGTCCACAGAAATGTTTGGTACAAAATGGTAAGACCTATCCAGTATAATGTTCGATACAAGGGTATACTGTCCAAGATGGTGGTTAGTACAGTGGCAGGTTGGTTCCTGACCGTGTTTGGTACAATGGTAAGTCTGTCCATGATTGTGTTTGGTACAGTGGGAGGTCTTGCCATGTCAGTGTTTGGTACAGTGAGAGATCTTGCCATGTCAGTGTTTGATACAGTGGGAGATCTTGCCATGTCAATGTTTGGTACAGTGGGAGATCTTACCATGTCAGTGTTTGGTACAGTAGGAGATCTTGCCATGTCAGTGTTTGGTACAGTGGGAGATCTTGCCATGTCAGTGTTTGGTACAGTGGGAGATCTTGCCATGTCAGTGTTTGGTACAGTGGGAGATCTTGCCATGTCAGTGTTTGGTACAGTGGGAGATCTTGCCATGTCAGTGTTAAGTACAGTGGGAGATCTTGCCATGTCAATGTTTGGTACAGTGGGAGATCTTGCCATGTCAGTGTTTGGTACAGTGGGAGATCTTGCATGTCAGTGTTTGGTACAGTGAGAGATCTTCCTTGTCAGTGTTTGGTACAGTGAGAGGTCTTCCTTGTCAGTGTTTGGTACAGTGGGAGGTCTTGCCTTGTCAGTGTTTGGTACAGTGGGAGATCTTGCCATGTCAGTGTTTGGTACAGTGGGAGATCTTGCCGTGTCAGTGTTTGGTACAGTGAGAGATCTTCCTTGTCAGTGTTTGGTACAGTGGGAGGTCTTGCCATGTCAGTGTTAGGTACAGTGGGAGGTTTTGCCTTGTCAGTGTTTGGTACAGTGGGAGGTCTTGCCATGTCAGTGTTTGGTACAGTGGGAGATCTTGCCATGTCAGTGTTCGGTACAGTGGGAGATCTTGCCATGTCAGTGTTTGGTACAGTGAGAGATCTTCCTTGTCAGTGTTTGGTAAAGTGAGAGATCTTCCTTGTCAGTGTTTGGTACAGTGGGAGATCTTGCCTTGTCAGTGTTTGGTACAGTGGGAGATCTTGCCATGTCAGTGTTTGGTACAGTGGGAGATCTTGCCTTGTCAGTGTTTGGTACAGTGGGAGATCTTGCCATGTCAGTGTTTGGTACAGTGGGAGATCTTGCCATGTCAGTGTTTGGTGCAGTGAGAGATCTTCCTTGTCAGTGTTTGGTAAAGTGAGAGATCTTCCTTGTCAGTGTTTGGTACAGTGGGAGATCTTGCCATGTCAGTGGTACAGTGGGAGATCTTGCCATGTCAGTGTTTGTTACAGTGGTAAACTGGTCCATGATGGTGTTACATACAATGGTAGATCTCTCCACAAATTTAAGGAATAATGGTAGATCTGTCCATGAAAATGTTAAGAACAATGATAGATCATTGCATGATAGTGTGTGTACCAATGGTAGATCATTGCATGATAGTGTTAGGTACAGTGGTAGATAATTGCATGATAGTGTGTGGTACCAATGGTAGAGTGTTCTATGACAGTGTTTGATAAAAGGCAATTCAGTCCATGATAGTGTTTGGTACAATGATAGTTCAGTCCATGATAGTGTTTGCTGTAATGGTAGATTGGTCCATGATAGTGTTTAGTATAAGAGTAGATCAGTCCATGGTTGTGTTTGACAGTGGTAGAACAGTTCATGATAGTGTTTGGTACAATGATAGTTCAGTCCATGATAGTGTTTAGTATAAGAGTAGATCAGTCCATGGTTGTGTTTGACAGTGGTAGAACAGTTCATGATAGTGTTTGGTACAATGATAGTTCAGTCCATGATAGTGTTTAGTATAAGAGTAGATCAGTCCATGGTTGTGTTTGACAGTGGTAGAACAGTTCATGATAGTGTTTGATACAGTGGTAGATCTTTCCATGATAGTGATTCGTACAATGATAGATTTGCCCTTGATAGTGTTTGATATAATCGTAGTTCTGTCTATGATGGCGTTTGGTACATTGGTCGATCAGCACATGCTTGTTTTTATTACACTGATAGATCAGTCGCTTATAGTGTTTAGCACAGTTAAGGATCTGGCCATGTTTGTGTTTAATACATTGATAGATCCTTTCAATGATCGTTTTTGATACATGGGTAGATTAGTCCATGATTGTGTTTGGTATAATAGTAGATCGGTCTTTATGATATGTATAGTATAACGGTAGTTCGGTCTGTGTTAGTGTGTGGTACAATGATAAATCAGTTCATGTTAGTGTCTGGTACAATGGTAGATCAGTCCATGTTAGTGATAGGTACAATTATAGATCTGTCATATGTTTGGTCCACGACTGTGCAGTACAATAATAGATCAGTCCATGTTAGTGTTTTATATAATGGTTGTTCAGTCCATGTTAGTGTATGGTACAATTGTTGATCACTCCATCTTAGCGTTAGGTACAGTGGTAGAGCAGTCCATGTTAGTGTGTGGTACAATGGTAGAACAGTCCATGCCAGTGTTAGGTACAATGGCAGATCAGTTAAAGATTGTGTTAGGTGTATTATCAGATCTTTTCTTGATGGTGGTTTGTACAATGGTAGATCCCCAAATGGTTTATAGTGCATCTGTCATGTTAATGGTTGGAACATTGGTAGTCTTTGCCTATGCTGCAGTGGTAGATCAGTCCATGTTATTGTTTAATGCACTGGCATGCCTGTCCAGGTATTTGATGATAAGTTTGGGTTTTTTGTTTGTTTTATTGTTTTTAATCATGGTAACCTTAATTCTTTGATATTATGAAAAAGATTTTCTGGAGACTTTGAGTGCAAGAATCAAGTACAATGCAGGATGGCTATCAAATACAATCCTATGAGGAAATATATATGTTATATGTTATATACAATCAAAACTGCTCAGTTTATTTCTGTGAGAATGGAATAAGGATAATAGAGCAAGAGATAAAACACAGGAGTATGTTTTGATCCATTAATCATTCTGTTGGCTGTCTGTCAAATGCGTTATTACAAACTGTATTTGAAGTATGTGCTGGTGTGTGAATGAGCAGACAAATCTTGTTCAAAATTACGCAACAGTGACTTTTTTTCAGCAATCTTTGCTCAAATGTTTCATATCTATCTGTGGCCGGCACTTCTTTGCTGAAACAGTTTCATATTTTCTGCCACATTGACTCCAAATATTCTGTTGTATGGCATGATCTTTGTTCATGGGTCATTCAGCATTTCAGTTTCTGTGACTGCAAATAATGTGTTGTATCATTTGAACTTGAATTATCAGAGGACCATTCATATTGGGTTTTCAGTCCCCATGGCTTGAAATGTTCTGTTGTAACTGTGTGCACATCATTAGTATTTTTAGATGTAGTGTTTTCAAAAATTCTGTTGTAAAACCCTACAATCAGTCATTTTCTGGGTGGAGTTCGTTTCTGTTCACCATGTGTTGTATTAGATTAACTTTTCTTTTTTTCATCTGTGTAGTGATGATCAGATCAGCTGTCCATAGACTTTAACGGCTCTCTATTCATATCCTGTTCATATACATTTCAGTTTCTTTCACATGCATGCAGGTAAAGCACTAGGGAAAGGCATTTTTGCTTTTGTTCCTGTCTACCCTACCTTTTGGAAGTTCTGTGCCAGTAACTCTCTTGTCTGTCACCGTCTTTGCTTTTTATGTTTTGTTTTTGTTTTGTTATCTCTACTGTCATGAACTGTTTTTCTGTCTTGTAGGCAGTCTTCCTGTGTTTGTTTGGGAAACACTTTACTTTTTTCATGGTCATGTGCCAGCTTTTTGTTGTAATATGGCAACTAGGTAGTGAAAACTGTATATACAGTCTGGTGTGGACATTAGCTGTCCATTCTGCAGTGTCTGTGTTTCCCCTACAGCCTTATATGTATTTTTGTTACAGTCAAATTTTTAAAAAACGTTTTTTTCCCCCAATCTAAAATAAAGAAATTAAGTGGAATGACAGTTGCTCTCAGCACAGCCAAATCTTTTCTGCATTTAGGATGTCAGTAGTTCAACTACAGTTTCGCTAATTGTTTTTGTTTGTTGCTTTTTCAGATTTAGCCCTTTTTTTTTTTCAGAATGTGACTTTTCTAAGAATGCAACTTTCTTCCTGTATGAAATTGACAGCCATGAAAAGGCCCTGTGTTTATCTGTAGAATAAATCCCAAACCGTTTGGCACTTCTTCACCAGATTTCACAGAGTGGATTGACAGTTTCAATGTATGACATTGGCAGCCCTGAGAAGGACCTGTGTGTACCTGTAGATTAATTCACAAACAATCTGGCACTTCTTCACCAAATTTCACAGAGTAGATTGACAGTTTTCGGCACCCTCTAGAGACTAGATTTGGGAATCTTTAAATGCCAAACCCAGGGAAGGCCAATGGAAAAGCTGTCCGCAAGCAATAAAAATGGTGTCCTAGATGGGGAAAGGTGGTGTGTGTTTGTGCAGAGCTTGGCTTAAGAGTGCATAGTTTCATGTCCTTTTGTCAGATGTGTTTTGCTGCCATCTCCTGTGTCTGCCAGTGTAGCATGTTGCAATATTTGAACGGAAATTTATCATGACAGCTAGCAGACATAATCATTATGAACTGATGAATGTTGGTAGTTTCAAATTCCATGTCTTACCGTCGGCAGCAGGCATTACATGTAGAGTAGGTTATTGGTTTAGGACTTCTATGTGTATGAGTGTATGTGTGTGGTAGTGTGTGTCTGTGTCTGTGTGTCAGTGTCTGTGTTTTTAGTGTGTGTTTGTGTATGTGTGTGTGATACAACAAGACAACTGGAAAATATGAAAGCAGATTTTTATCCAGTTTTACAAAATGGGTTGTGGCATCCGTACCCAGCTATGTGTCAGTTTTCAGATCATTGAGTTCAAAGCTGATTAAATTTTACAAGTATCTGAGATGGACGGCAATTTGCATTTGTGCATTAAGCGTGTGGCGGTTGCTCCCTTTAATCATAATTATGTTATCTTCATTTTGTGTTTCTTCTTTTAGTTTGTTTTCATTTGTTTATTAATTCATTGCTCATTTTATTGTTCTGAAAGCTTGTCAGCAAGTGTGTCATCATAACTGAACCACATTAAAAAAACAACTATTAAGTACATTTATGGCAGGTTAACTTAAAAATTGTGTGTGTGTGTGTGTGTGTGTGTGTGTGTGTGTGTGTGTGTGTGTGTGTGTGTGTGTGTGTTGATTGGAGAGGGGACTGGAGTAGACCTTCACTTATACTTTATGTTCATTGCTTCACCATACATTATAGCATTGTTTTTATGTTCCATTGGGAAGATAATAATATTCAAACTTATGGTGTGAGTGTTTGTGTGTGTGTGTGTGTGTGTGTGTGTGTGTGTGTGTGTGTGTGTGTGTGTGTGTGTGTGTGTGTGTTGATTGGAGAGGGGACTGATGTAGACATTGACTTATATCTTATATTCATTACTTCTCCATAAATTTTACCGTTTTTGTGTTCCATTGGGAAGATAATGATATTCAAACTTATGGTGTGGGTGAGAGAGAGAGAGAGATTCTGCCTGGCCTGTACATTTCAGCTGGGGTGCTTCGACAGTTTTTACATGGACGTATATGATTTTCAGCAAGACTATCCGACGTTTGTTCATATCATGCTATGTGCTTGTGCTTTTTATCTGGAGGGAATTATAAGTTACCATGTATTCAGTTCATGAATTATTGTTTAGATTTTCTTGTAAAGCTTTTCAGTATTTCATGAATATTTCTTCTGTTCAATAAATAGAAGGGATAATGAAAGTGCGCATGGAATTTGTTAAAGTATTAATCATTGTGGGTGTAAGAACCTGTCTTTGCTCATTTTTCTTTTCTTGGTAGGAAATTGTGGCAGTGTGGGTTTGATATCACAGATATGACATTTTTTTTCCCTAATGTTTGTTAGTAATCTTGAATACTATGAACGTTTTAGTTGATATTGAAAACTATGTAACATTTTAGTTGCATTTAGTCCATTATTATCAATAATTACGTCAGAGCAGATTTCCATTAGTATTAAGAACAAGTATGTGAGGTATGGTAGATGGTGGCTTGATACTGATAATGAAACGATGAATTGTTGCACATGATGAAGCATGGTTATGGTTCAGAAAATGACACACTTGATTTGAAGAGATGAATGATAGTTGATGATGCAAGTGAGGTTGGTACAGCTAAAGAAAGAGTGTTACTTTTTGCCCTTGACTAATGTGTTTATGGGTGCTTTGTTTGGTGTGTTATGGTGAACACTTACTGTAATTGCACCTGTTGAAAAAAAAAATCTACTGCAAGGAGGAGAAGGGATGGGGAGGATATGTGTGTGTGTGTGTGTGTGTGTGTGTGTGTGTGTGTGTGTGTGTGTGTGTGTGTGTGTGTGTGGGCACACGTGTTTGTGCACACACACGTGTGTGTGTCTGTGTGTCTGCATGTGTGTGTGTCTGCATGTGTGTGTGTGTGTGTGTGTGTGTGTGTGTGTGTGTGTGTGTGTGTGTGTGTGTGAGACTGTGCAGACTGTAAAGTGAACTTCGTGGGGTGTCAACAGTTTTCAAATTTAATATGAGCCGGGCAAAAGACAACTGGACTAGGTTCATTTCCTTTCTTTTCTCGAGTGCTGATGGCTGAAACTTCTTCTGTATTAGAAATCAGAATATGAGCATTGACAACATGTAATATATTTCTGAAATACTGCCAATCCAAAGAAAAGATGTTGTGATCGCATAAAATTTTCATTGAGGATGATGTAACCACACCATTCATTGTTGTCGGAGTGTAATCATGGTGTCTCTCATGTGTCATTTACATCCTTCAAATGATTGTGTTGTAAAACTGAGCTATTGGGTCATTATTTGTCACCTTTGCTGTAAGCTATCAAGCTTGCCTTTGTGTGCATGTATGCAGTTCATTTTCATATGAAATTACCCATGTCCAGTGGCAGTGACTTGCATAACTTGCTGTTTAAAAGGAAAAAAAGTTACACCACCATGTCCTCTGATTGCTGGCTGGGTCTGTTGTTTGCGTTCATCAATCATGTAGGATCTTTGACTAAATAATGATCATGATGATTTGACATGCCCAAGACTTTCGACTGTGTAACATACATCGTATGATTTAACATGTAACATACATCGTGTGATTTGCCATGTCTAGTCACGGAGCTTGCAAGCTTGTTGTCTTTGGTTCGCCTTATTGGATTAAATGGTTGGAAGATGTGAGTGAACAAGGTGATTTTTTTTTTCCAGTGCATATTTGTTTCATGCGTTCCTTGTTGATGAGTGATGTCGAATGTTCTTTCTGTGTGCGTGCATGTCTCAACCTCATTCACATGCCCCTTCATCTTTTCTGTCTATCTCTTTTCATGTATTTCAAACTGAAATTTCAGTCTACATTTGATCTTATCAACATGATAACCATTACCTTTAAAGAAGAAAATCACACAATGTTTTCACCTGCGTCCATTTTTCTGCCTGTCAGTCAGCAGAATTGTGGGAATACTAAAGAACAGATTATGAGGAAAGTTGGTGAGAAGACGGAATGTGGTCAAAGGAATGAACCCTCTAAAGGTTGATGCCAATCCTTGAAGCAGATCCGGATCAAAGCATGAAGCTGGGATCCATTCGACCTTGATGGACATTCCATGTCCCTTCACTTGCATTTCTTCTGCAACTCCCATTCCGTCTTCTCCATACACAGCCACACCTAGGTTTGATATGTTGCATCCCTAACACAGCAGTCCACAAGGATCAATCAGTATTAAGTCATCATGAGGCAGCTCACCAGTGGAGACCCTGCAATGCAGCTGAGTCAGTTTTGTGGCGTTCAGTGATGCCTGGTCTGATCCAACATAATGCGGGACATCTGCTTAGCCGCCACAGTGATTACTTAATTGTGGAGCCGGTGTGAGTTAGCATGCCATCCCACCCCTAGTCCCATCCCTCCCTCCTGGAGGTCGCCACCATGTCTTATCAATGACAGTCCTCATGGAGTTGCCGATACCAACAGCTTTGATGCAAACTCACCGCGGGCATGGAGGTAGAGAAGAAATCCCTGATACCTAGATCCCTGACACATTGTCGATTCACTCCTATGACAGTATAGGAGACGATCACTTCTAGGTCCCTGATACACTTTCAGTTGTCCGTACTCTCCTATGATGGCATAGGAGACGATCACTTTTAGATCCATGACGCAGTTTCAGTTATCGGTACTCTTCTGTGATGGTAAATGGGGCGATCACTCCAAAATCCCTGATACAGTTTCAGTTGACAGTAAGCTTTTATGATGGTATAAGGGGGGCGATCACACCTAGACACATTGTCAGCACTCTTCAATGGAGGTATGGGAGATGTTCATACCTAAAACCCTGGGTCTCGTGGTGCACTTACGACGATAAAGGAGTCAATCACGTCAAGATCCTTAACTCTCTGTCAATACTTTCCCATAACATGATCACTCCTTAATCCCTTATTCGCTGTTAGTGCTGCCCTATGGCGGTATAAGAAATATCATACTGACATCCACGAGTCTTGTCAATACACTCCAGTAGTTGTATATGAGACGATCCTGAGTCTCTGTTAGTGCACTTACGACAATATAGAATACGATCACATCTAAATTCCTTACCTGCCATCGTACTCTCCTGTGATGGTATGGAAAACAATCATGCAAAGATTCCTGATTCTCTCGGTACACTCCTATGGCGGTAAAGGGCATGATCATACCCAGATCCCATTTTCACTGCTATGGGTAATTTAGGGTACAATCATACTTCATTCCCCGAGTTTGTGCACTCCTGTGACATATCTATGTCCCTAAGTCTGTTAGTACACTCCCATGGCGGTATAGGAAACGATCCCACCTTGATCCCTGAATCTGCGTGTACACTCCTATGGCTGTGTAGATGATCATACTAAAGTTCTTGTCAGTACACTCCAATGACGATATCGGAGACAATCATACATAGAGTACAGGAAGCGATCAGACCTAAATCCCTAACTTGCTGTCAGTACTCTCCTGTGAGGAAAAAACAGATTTCCAAGTCCGCCAATACACAACTATGGAGGTAAAGAAGACGATCATACCTCGGACGCAGAGTTAGTTTGTACACTCCTATGGCAATGTAGGTGACAATAATACACAGATCCCTGAGTTTGTCAGAACATTTCTATGAAGGTATAGGTGACGATCATATCCATGGCTGTGAAGGAGACGATGTTATGTACATTTTATATAGATCTTGACATCTCTGTCGGTACAACCCCATGACTGTTTCCCCTGCCACCAGTCCCATAACCCGCTCGGGTTGTAGGGGGCGCTGCAGGTTGGCTTGCCCAACAAGAAGCCTCAACTTGACCCGGTTATTGGCTTGCGCCTGGGTTTGGCCGAAGCTTTTTGTGGCCCATCCCATGACCTGGTTCTACCATCTCTTTCTCTGGCGTCCCCTTCTCCTCTTCGCGATCTGATTTCATGGCCATACCACTTCAGTTTCCTCCTTTTCATCGTTGACAGCAAGTCTTCACAGTGACCCATCTGTTGACGCTCTCCTTTGAACACCTCTATATTAGTGATGCGTTCAGTGTATGAAATGCCAAGGACTATTCAGGACACGGTTATATAAAGATCCGTAAATCTCTGTCCGTACACTCCTATAACGGTATAAAAAATGATCATACCTAGACCCTTAATTTTTTTCAGTGCACTGGTATGACAGTGTAGGAGACCATCATAAGCTTGATCTCTGAGTTTGTCAGAGTTCTTTATGACGATATAGGAGAGGGTTATATCTGGATTCCATAGTTCTGTTACGCCTTCCGGTGACGTATAAAAGACATTCATACATTGGTACGGCAATGAAAAACACAGCAGCTAAAATCATGTTCAGCACATTGGTAAAACAATGTAGGCAAAGAGTTGAGCAAGACCAAGGTCGTGTTAAACGTGTAAGGAAGGGCGTGACCGGAAGAGAGCGAGGGGGTGGTAGTGGGTACGGGGAGGGCGGGGGCGGGGGGGGGGGGGGGGGGGGGGGGGGGGGGGGGGGGGGGGGGGGAATGAAATGTTGCTTTCACAGTACAACTCCAGACTACTTAACTCTCTGTTCTTCCTGCATGACGTGGCCTGCAGGGGGGGGGGGGGGGGGGGGGGGGGGGGAGATTGTGATGGGGTGGGTGGGAGGGGAATGGCTGGTAAAGATTGACACCGCACGTTGAACTGCGGTGTTTAAAAATAGCCGCTCATTATTCTGCTGCGTGTATTCCACTATTGATTTTGTTTCGCTGACAGCAACACTCTCTGCCTCTGTAGGCATTGAGGTATAAAACCCAAGTCTTGGGAGGTGAACGACCTGCGCACGAGTCGCAGACTCCGTGCGTGGTGGGTTCCTGTATTGGTTTTGCATTTCTTTGCTGAATAACATCCCCCCCCCCCCTCACTCCGACCCTTCACCTCACCAACCGAACTCCCCGCCGCCCTCCAGAAAAAAAAAACAACAAAAAAACTTGTTACCAAGAGAATTCCCGCTAACAATGATCAACTCTTTTTTGTGCTCAATTACAACCAAAAGAAAGACAGGTATTACCGCTTTCCTTCATCGACAGGTCAAGTGTGATCAACATTTCAGCAGGGAAACACATCAAACACCAAATGTCTTTTGTTCGTTTTTTGTTTTTCTTTTTCTGCTTTTGTTGTGCTTTTTGTTATTGTTGTTGTTGTTGTCGTCGTCATCGTCTTCGTTGTCTTTTTCACTGTTGTTGATACAGTTTCAAACAACTCGACGTCGGCTACCGTTTTCCTGCTGTTGTGGACCATTCTCCTGTCTTTGTTTTTGGATTATGAAACTCTCGTACTTTTTTTATTTTTTTTTTTTACTGCATCTGTTGAGAGTTTATCACATGCCAGCATTCTTGTTCTAATCTGATGGCTTGGTTGTGAAAACTGCACGGACTGTATAGGGTGGATATTAGCTGTCCTTTCTGTTGATTCTATTCGACCATACGGCTTTTTATTTCTCTCTCTCTCTCTCTCTCTCTCTCTCTCTCTCTCTCTCTCTCTCTCTCTCTCTCTCTCTCTCTCTCTCAATCAATCAATCAAATCAAATGAAACACCATGTTTTCCCTTCTCGATACTTTCCAAAGCTAATTCATTAATAAACCGAGAGAATAAAACAGGACTGCAAACATCACCCTGCTCAACACCCTGTGTGCATCTAATGTACTCACTAAATTTTGCACCACACCTTTTGTTAGCTTTAACATCGTCATACATGCATTTAACATATTTAAATAGTTTGCCTTTTATACAATTTTTTTTGTGTGTGCCAGTATTGGCCACAGAATTATGCTCTTTATTACTCATCCCTTCAAATAGAGCTGTGGCCTTTTCTTGAATAAATTATCGTTATCGTTATCATTATCGTTCTCTCTCTCTCTCTCTCTCTCTCTCTCTCTCTCTCTCTCTCTCTCTCTCTCTCTCTCTCTCTCTCAAATTTGGGAGTGAAAAATTAAAGAAAATATCTGGCGCCCTCACGACAGTTTTTTGGGGAAGAAGATGTGGTACCAGAATCAGTCATTCTGTTGTTCACAAGCTGCAGCGTTCCCCGCTCAGTATGTCCTCGCAGCAAACGAGACAACCGGATAACCCCCTTCAGCCATCCGAAGTGAAACTCTACGAATTCTAGTTGCAAAGTCAGGCAACTGCAGGCGTAGACCTAAACAAATCTTGAAGAAAAAAGAATTAAGTACTGTATCCGCCAAACATGAACAAACGAATCACAAGACAAAACATGACGCGTTTCGACCTCATAGGTCTTCTTCAGGCAAGATAAACAACACTCAGGACAACGAAAATGAAGAACAAACAGTCACTTATCTCATTGAATTCGGCGCAAGATGGGCGTTGAATGGACTTGCCTGAAGAAGACGTAAGAGGTCGAAACGCGCCGTGTTTTGTCTTGTAATTTGTTTGTTCATGTTTAGCGGATACAGGACTTTTTTTTTTTTTTTTTTTTTTTTTTTTTTTAAAGGTTCTATGAAATTCTAGTTTCATGCAAGAAGACCTGCTGTAAGAGTTGCTCTTATAGGGATTAATTAAGCCATCACCAGGTTCATGTCGTCGACAGTTCCAGCGCAGAGTACATTCGAATCCTGCTCTAGGATACGTGGTGCTGGACAGGAACATGCTTCATTGATGCGACTGTTTGAAAACGATAGAGCGCTGTGAAGTGATTGCCGGGTTCCCTCGTAATGGCAGGACATCATTCACGTTGTACGCAGCACACTAACTGGCCAGCGGTATAGAGATGAGATCGTGGATCCTCTCATCCAACCAGTTCTCTGGTCCTGTAGTCAAGGACGACAACGCTCATCGGCACTGTGTCCTTGTCCTGCACCAGGACCTCATGAAGACCCAGCCGACCCACAAGACGGAAGTTTCAGTCGTTCACCCACTCAATCTACTGAACATCTCTGAGACACCTTGGGTTTACAACATGTGGCGGACAACCACTCCACCTCTGGTACACGTCACTCAACTCGCCCATTTCTCATGTGCTCACCTTCCCTGGATGCTCTCAGTCCCTTTTACACTCCATGCAGCATCAGTCCTGCAGAATGTCTGAAAGCGAACGGTGACCGCGCCCGCTACAGCATGGGAGTCTGTGAGTTAACAGTGATTGTTGAAACGAAGAGTCACTCTGCATAGTTATGCGGAGATTGTATTCAGTTGTGATAAGCTCCTAGCATAACATTATCAGTCACCAAAATCCCCCGAAGCCGGAGTGTGGCTGCCCATGTGGCGGGGTAATCAAAGACGGTCATACACGTAATGTTCTCATCCCCAGCTGATGCATTTGTACCACAGTGTTCAAGTACTTCGGCTGTTTGGATGATCCCTGGAGTCTTTTAGCCAGGGTACGACAACAACAACAACTGTTGTTTTTTTTTTTTAGAAGCCTTGGCATACAGGCATACTGTGATCTGATTGTTTGGCAGTAGGTATAAAATGTCAGATAGTATGGGACAGATGCGGCTGGATGTTGACGAAAGTTGATTCTCTGTTTCTTGTGTTGAATGTGCTTGCTATCTTTCAGTGATCCTTATTCTTGAATTGAATATGCTTGCTATCTTCAAGTGGACCTTCACTTGTAATACACATAAATACAAGTATATATTCTAGGATATTCTCCAGGCAGAAAAGGGGACGGTGTGTGTGTGTGTGTGTGTGTGTGTGTGTGTGTGTGTGTGTGTGTGTGTGTGTGTGTGTGTGTGTTGTGCGTGCGTGCGTGCGTGCGTGCGTGTGTGTGTGTGTTGTGTGTGTGTGTGTGTGTGCGTGCGCGCACGGGGCTAGAGAGAGAGAGAATGGCAAGAAAGTGTATGCGAACAGCATATAAATTTCAGCATATAACAGCACATAAAATGATGGCATGTCATTCTGTCATTAAGTACAAAACATTAACAATTTCACTATGTTGAAGAGAGAGAGAGAGAGAGAGAGAGAGAGAGAGAGAGAGAGAGTAAAGTCTTTGTGAACAGCATATAAATTTCAGCATAACAGCGTATAAAATGTGGCTGAACTTTGTGTCATTAAGTGCAATGCATAAAGAATTTCAGTATGTTGCTGAGACACAGACAGACAGATAGACACACACACACACACACACACACACACACACACACACACACACACACACACACACACACACAGAGAAAGAGAGAGGTGGGATGGGGTGAGGGTGGGGAGACTGAGACGAGACGAGACAAGACACCGCAATACTATAAAGATACCATGAGATTCTACGAGTGAAGAAAACCAATCCGTGTCACGATCAGACAAATATACGTGGTTCTGTTATATTTTGTTCTCAGATGGTCTTTTAGATTAAACACATAAAAAAAAAGAAAAAAGAAAAAGAAAAGGAAAAAGAAATAAAGTGCAGGTGAGAAATTCTGGAACCGATGTGTTAATCCGTTCTTTCTGCATCTTCATTACTTTTGCAGAACTGTTGGTGTTGCAGTCATTTAATCCGATTTTCAATCATTTATTCTATTTTTGGAGTTGTGGGTGGGTGGGTGAAATGGGGGATTGTGTAGTAAAGACAAAGCAGAGGAGAGTCGATGGAGGAAGATGGGGGGTCGGGGAAGGGTTAATGGGAGAAGGAAGGACATTTCAAACTCCATGGCCCTCGCCTCAAAATTCCGTATACCCTACTGACTGCATCCATTTAGCAACCACTAATGTGACCATCATGCCACACACGGAAAGGAGGATCTGTCCTTACGGGGAAAAAATGCAACCAACCAACCAACCAACCAGCCAGCCAAAAAATCAAGCTGTGGAATCACTGTATGTGTGTCAGGCAGTGACGCTGGAGATTTTATGGATTTATACGCCTCTACCGAAGCCTGGGATTGTTGTTGTTGTTGTTGTCCATTTTCGTATCATTATCCTAGGAAGGAAAAAGAATTAGAAGTACTGTGCTCTTCCACATTGGGGAATCGAAAACAGCCCCTGCTCGTTTCGTTGGCAAGATGGTTCAGATTGATGCCTTCTCTGGGTGAGGTTTGTACAGACCAGCAGGTTGATGATCCTAAACAACTAGGTGTGCTATTCGTCTTCCAGTGCTGTCGAGCTTGATCTTCATTTGGTAACGTCGGCATGACTCCATTTTTAGGTATGGTACCAGCAGAAAAACAAATAAATAAAAAGAAAATGAAATAAACTGGCGTTTTCCTGTCTTCAGCTAGGCCTCTCTAGCTTCCGTAGCCGTCTACATAAGACTGGCACAGCCCTAGTTTTCCACATCCTATTTGCCAGTGAGGATGAATCTCATTGACTTGCTGATCGTAGCTGGAATCAGGCCTCCTATATGACATGACGAGCCGGGACCAGGCTGCTTCCAATTCAGTAGTGGGGCGACCATCCCCAACTCGGCGGGTCCCCGGGTGGCGGATAGGGGAATGGCCCTCAGATATGGGGGTTAGCTGCGATATAAGTCAGGCTTGCCTGGCAGAATAAGCAGTCCCGGACCAACTGGCGATGTTCCTACCAGGATGGGGTGGGTCAACAGGTGGCACTGTTGTCCTCACTGAAATACCCCATGTGTCCTATGACGGGCTCATCATGCGGTCAAGAGGCGCGGTATAACCTCTAGCCCCGGGGTGGGATCCCC
Organism: Conus canariensis; assembly: GCA_033310375.1. Taxonomy (NCBI): domain Eukaryota; kingdom Metazoa; phylum Mollusca; class Gastropoda; order Neogastropoda; family Conidae; genus Conus; species Conus canariensis. Next base: position 97,130,533 of record CM065715.1, read on the forward strand.
GGAGAAACAATCCCCCCTGTGCTCACAGGGCAGGACGCACGGGCCAGGAGCTAAGGGTGAGGCACCCCGAAAGAAAACTCCAGCTGAAGACGGAGGTATCGGGCCACTGGCGCAGCTTAAACCACGATACCACGCATATACGCTTCCATGATGATGCAGTACACAGAATTTCGATGTGGCGCTCGACCTTCGGAGACCCGCCGGGGAGGTCGGGAGCCGGGCCCTATGCCTCAAAGGGGCCCACCCCAAGCGGTCGGCGGTCAGACAAAGAAATTCTGCATGTCAATGCGACGAAGAAGGAGACCTCATCCTCCTGCTAATGCCAAGCAAACAGTAGAAAGTACTGGCCAACACCGACAGCAGTGGAAGCCAAGCTGTATGGCACCCTGGAGGAGCTGCGACGGACGGCAGCCTTCATCGAGGACACCGGGCTGCTCATCTAACGGGATGGCGAACGAGGAAGAAGAAGAAGACATGACGAGTAGCATGTTAATCATTTCATCTGGAGTTCATTCTCCTGGTATGAAGCGCGTCGACAAAAAGTTCTTAAAGTGATGGTGTAATGTTCGTTGAGCCACAACGCATCAGTTGTTTCATATTTGTAGATACAGAATCTTTCTCATGGCATGGTTTTATTTTTCACTTTGATGGGGCGATAGGTGTCGGGAACTCTTCAGCAGGGATAGCGGGGATTTATTGACTGACAGACTGAATGACGCAGGAAACAACTGAATGTAGCGCCAGTAGGCAACTCTTCTGTCGGCTCTACCCAGGTAGGCAGCCCGTTGTGTAAAGGAAAATGTAGATTTGTGAAGTGATTAGAGCTTGGTCTCAAACCGAGAGTAGGCGCCATAAAAGTACTCTTGCTAACAATTTAATCTCGGATTTTAAAGAAAAGAGGCGCTGAAATTGTCTCCTCTCATGCAGTAGTGGCGGCTGCAGATCTTTTAACATCTTGGTGACGCATGTCACATCCAGGGGTGTGGTCTGGAGTTATGTGTTACGAAGTGAGCTTTATGCCCGTTGATGCTTTCTTGACTATCAGCGTCTTGTTACAAGTATGAAGGATGCCACATTGCAGCGCCGTACTCAAGGTTTGATCTCACGTGCGTGAAATACGCAGTATGTTTACACTTACTCTAGGGGACAGAAACACAAAGATTTCGACGAAGGAAAGCTGCAAAACCCTCAGTCACTCCGTTTTGAAGGAAAGCTGGTTTTGAACTTGCTTTTTTACACCATTGTCAATGTGGGTGGTCTGCCTGAGGTCAGTCCTGGTCATTCCGAGGGTGGAGTTGCATGGGACTTCTTGCAGGATGTGCTGGTTTCGGGAATTAATTGAGCTAACTGGATCGGATGCTGAAAATGTAGCTTTTGGGGGCATTGGACCTCTTGCCCCAGTGAATGCCCACTTCGCCAGTTCATGAAGGCCGAGATCTGACCCGCAGAACCCCATGATCTTGGTGGTAAGTGGTGGGTCTATGTTAGAGACAGTCGTCTGCACATAGGACCTAGGGTTTTAATGACATCGTATATGTACCACAGGAACAATATAGGTCTCAGGATCATGCTCAGTTGGACTCCGGATTTTACACTCATCTCTGCTGACTTCTATCCATCCACCAAGATTCTCATGCCTTTCGGTAATGAAGCGTTCAAACCAGCTATCATGTGACTATTATACTCTCCATGTCAGTTCTTCAAGCTTCAGTGCCCTTTTGTTGACAACAGCCGAGCAATAAACCATGTTGGTTCAGCTAACTCAAAAGTCAATAGTTACCAGCCGCCGTGGCGAAGTGGTTAGCGTCGCGGACTCCCGGCTGGGAGGTCGTGGGTTCGAATCCCATCAGAAGTCATGTAGGTTTTTCTGCCCCGACCGGCTCCTACCCAGAGTTGAGTTGCTGCGGACTCAGTTGTGAAGACTGGGACCACACAGTCGAGTTTCATCCACTTAATGGATGCGTTTCTGAGAGTGTTGCTCAAATTTCCTGACCAACACTGCAGGTGCCTGTATCTCTCGGGCCTGGTTGACGCCGGGATATATTACGAAAGGAAGCGTAGAGTACAGCCCTGTCATGTAGTCTCAGACCAAAATGGAAATCTATAGTATCATCTTAATCATCCTCATTCTCATCGATCAGCATTAAAAAAAAATGTCTCAAATTCTGTGGCCCTTCATGCCCTGCTCTCATGGTGACCTCAATTTCGATGTCCTCTCCACGTCTGTAGCCTTGGTTTGGTTCCGTCGGGGTCACCGGTATCGGCGAGTCCATGGGGGCTGTCGCTGGACGGACGTGGTGGCGCCCTCTGGAGGGAGAGCTCACTCACGCCAGCTCCGCGACTAAGCAATTATTGTCGTCAGTAGGGGGCTTAGTAGGTGGTGTCCTGCGTATGTTAGATCAGAACAGGCGCCACTGAAAACCACCGAAGTGACTCGGCAGCAGTGCAGTGTCTCCTCCGTGGGTTGCCTCTTGACGACTTGACATTGACTGCTCCCTGTGGATTGCCGGTGCCGGGGCTGAGGCGGGGCCGACCGGGCTGTGGCTGTGGACGAGTTGTCGGAATGAGCGGCCTCTGAGGTGGCGCAGAGGTTGGGACAGCAAAAAAAAAAGAAAAAGAAAAAGTCAATAGTTGTGTCCATTAATGGACAAAAATTGATCTGGCCCCACCCGCTCAATATCCCAGGCCATCACTTCCGGTTTATCTTTCTTGCATATTTGATGCAACGACCAGTAGCTATTGATGACAGACAAAGCGAAAATTCATGATTAAAATTGACCCAGTTAATTTTTCTTTTTCAAGAGACTGGTGAAACCACATCTGAAGTACAGTACACACACACACACACACACACACACACACACACACACACACACACAAGCGCGCGCGCGCGCACGCACGCACACACGCACGCTCGCGTGCGCTCGCGCGCTCACAACACACACACACACACACACACGCACGCGCGAACGCGCGCATGCGCGCACGCACGCACGCACGCACACACACACACACACACACACACACACACACACACACACCGTACGACCGAAAAATACGTAGGCATGTAGGCCTACGTTACTTACGTTAGACTGTTATGAATCGGTGCAGATTCCTTTGCATTGTTGTGTACCAGCTCGTTTGACTAAACAGATCTCAAGCTGCAGATGACCGTCAAACTAGTAGCCATACCAGTTCATTTCATGGGTACCTTACATTGATCAGTTTAATCAAACAGGTGCAACAAACGTTATGGACGATGTCATCACTGGGAGCAGTTTGATCATGGACCAGCAGTGTCAGACATGAATTACCAAAACGTCTCTGCTTCTAATGCCCGACTTCGATCAACGTGTGGTGTAAGCCAGTTTTTCGCGTGCACCCTCTCCAGGTAAAAAAAAAAAAAAAAAGGCCTATTGACATGGATCGATATGTTGTTTGATATGACTTTGGATAATCGCTAGATTACATAGATTTGTGCTTTCTTGTATTTCTTCCTTTTTTTAAATTTAATTTTAAGTAGTAGTTTTGTTTAAGAAAAAAAATCTGGTGTGTGTGTGTGTGTGCGTGCGTGCGTGCGTGCGTGCGTGCGTGCGTGTGTGTGTGTGTGTGTGTGTGTGTGTGTGTGTGTGTGTGTGTGTGTGTGTGTGTGTGTGTGTGTGTGTGTGAGAGAGAGAGAGAGATATGGAAGCTTACCTACAGATCCCCTCGCAATCTCGGGCACTTTGCGCCATTATATTTAGAGCGCAATAAACTTCCAAGTCTGCTCCTCCTTCATCATTACAAAGAAACCGATCCGCCCCTGGCGCTGTGGTTAGCGTTACGGACTCCCAGCTCGTCATGGGTTTGATTCCGCCATCATGGTCATTCACCCAGCCCCTGCTCAAAGATGACTTTGCCATGGACTCTATTGGGAAGATCGGGACCACACAGTCGAAGTTTCATTCACTTAATGAACGCAGTCACTATGAAGGTGGCTTCCATACCCCGGCAAGAAACTCTCTGCTACAAGAGCAAGATAACACCACACAGAATCCCCTATGTGGTGACACACAACCCTAGCAACCCACCCCTGGGAGATGGCTGAAGGAAAACATGAGGACCCTACACTCTAGCCGCCGCATGCAGAAAGCGGTACCTCTTCCGCCTATTGTGGGAGAAAGAAACAGCAAAAATCTACGGGGAATCCTCATGCCGTCCAAACTTCCTCCACTCCACCTGCCAGCAAATTCAGCTCCACGTGGCTGTTACAAATGTTCTGCCAGTAAGTGCATCATATGTAAACACCACTTACAAACTACATCAACATTTACAAGCATACGCACTCATCAACAGTTCACCATTAGGGATCACATGACATGCCAATCCACTAACATCATATACCTCATAGATTGTCTTAGGTGCAGAAACACACAATACGTAGGGGAAACAGGCAAAACGTTACAAACCAGATTCTATCATCACCGTTCAGACATCAAAACAAACAAAAACACTCTCGTAGCTAGACACTTCAACAGCAAAAATCACACACTGACCGACCTCATCTGCACAGCCATAGAACAAATTAGACAACCAAATGCACCAACACGTAAATATAGAGAAAAATACTGGCGACACAAACTGAAGACAAACTACCCGGACGGCCTGAACGTTTGGGATTAGACTGGACTAATCCTATGCAACTTCCTGTTCTGGACAAACATGTCATGTGCTGCTGAGACTATTGTGGTGGATACTGAAGGTGTTGATGTTGATTGGTTGCTGTGCTCTTCGCTGTCCATCACCTTACTGTGCTCATTACTGTCCACCACCTTACTGTGCTCATTACTGTCCACCACCTTACTGTGCTCATTACTGTCCACCAGCTTCCCATGCCCCCAGAAGTGGGAGCCTATACTCGCCCCATCCCCACCCCCTTGGCCCCCTCCCCCTCACTCGCCCCCTGTTCTCCCTTCCCCCCCCCCACCCACCTCGCCCTATAGCCCCCCCCCAAACACCCCCCCCCCCCCCCCCCCGTTGTCTTTCTTCTCTCTCAACCCCCGCCCCTACATCCCCCTTCCATTTTCTTCTCTGCCCCACCCCAGTCTACAAACCATCCACGTCCACATCCTTTCCTACCACATGCTTTTTCTTCCCCCGCTCTTATTCCACCTAATCCTCCCCCCCCCCCCCCTCTCTACTACTTACTATCTCCATTACTTTTTGCTCATTACCTTTACCTTCCTAACCCCTAGAATCCCTCTCCCCCCCCCCCCCCCCCCCCCAACCTCTTCTCCCCTCCTCAAGTTGATTTCTTGCCCTCACCCTTTTTCTTTTTTCTCCGCCCCCCCCCCCCACCCCCTTTATTATGTATAATATTTCTCACCATTTTAACTTCCTCGGTGCACCCCTTTGTTCTTCTCTTTGCCCTCTCTCTCTCTCTCTCTCTCCCTTACCCCCTCCACCACCACTTTCCCTCCCACCGCCCCCTTTCCCCTTCCCTCCCAGCCACCCGTCCAACTATTCCTGTCCCCTAGTACCCTCCTTCATTCCTCCATCCCTTACCCCGTTCCCATAGCCCTTTTTTTTTCTCTCTCTCTCTCTTTCTCTCTCTCCCCCTCTCTTTCTCTCTCTCTCTCCCCTTCTTTCTCCCTCTCTCCCTTTCTTTCTCACTATCTCTCTCTTCTCCACTTCTCTCTCTCCATCTCTCTCTTTTTTTCTATCTCACCCTCTTTCTCTCTCCCTCTCTCTCTCTCTCTTTCTCTCTGTTTCACCCCCATGCGCACTATGCTTACATATGTATATGGGTGTGCTTATCTGGATGCGCACAGGCGCATACATGTCTGTGCGAGTGTATTTGTGTGTGTGTGTGTGTGTGTGTGTGTGTGTGTGTGTGTGTGTGTGTGTGTGTGTGTGTGTGGTGTGTGTGTGTGTGTGGGTGTGTGTGTGCGGGTGTGTGTGGCGATGAATGTGTTTGATGGTGGGCATGTGTGAAAGATCGCCAAGGTTGATGCAGTGTATATGTGCGGGTGTGTGTTTATGTGGCGATGAATGTGTTTGATGTTGGGTATATGGGAAAAATCGCCAGGGTTGATGCAGGGTGTGTGTGTGTGTGTGTGTGTGTGTGTGTGTGTGTGTGTGTGTGTGTGTGTGTGTGTGTGTGTGTGAATGCGTGTGTGTGGATATGTGTGCATGCGTGCGTGTGTGTATGTGTGCGCGCGCGTGTGTGTGTGTGTGTGTGTGTGTGTGTGTGTGGGTGAGTTAGTGTGTGTGTGTGAGGGAGTGTGTGTGTGTGTGTGTGTGTGTGTGTGTGTGTGTGTGTGTGTGTGTGTGTGTGTGTGTGTGAGCACACCGACATGTTTTCCACTGCCTCTCCAACGATACGCTCGTGCAAGTGATATAATTTCTCTTTGAACTTAATTCAGCTTCTGCTTTATGTGACAGGAACTTGGATGTGTGTGTGTGTGCGTGTTCAGTTGGCCAACCTTTTAGCCTGAAGAAGGTTTGTAATAAACCGAAAATTTGCTTTTTACAACGGCGTTACCGCGTTTTACTTGTTTGAGTCTTATTTAATGAATGCAGCTCTGATAATGTTGTTCAAATTTTCTGACCGGCAGCCGTGACTGCAGGTGTCTGCATCCTTGTCATGCACTCTCAGACCAGAATGAAACTCCATAGCAACATCTTGTCATCCCCATCCTCATCGATCAGCATTAGAGAGAGAGAGAGAGAGAGGAGAGAGAGAGAGAGAAGAGAGAGAGAGAGAGATGAGCATCACAAACCCTCCCCCTCTCCCCCCTATGTTTCTTTTAAATTATTACTTACTTACTTAGACCCATTGCTCTTGCCAGAGCATAGGCCATCAACAACTGCACGCCAACGACCACGGTCCCGGGCAATCTTTTCTAATTCGCCCCAGCAGTAACCCATCTGCCTGGTGTCCGCTTCCAGGGTCCCGCCTCCAGGTGTTTCTTGGTCTTCCTCGCTTCCTTTTGCCTTGAGGATTCCAGGTCAGGGCTTTTCTGGTGGTGTTGTCTGGGGGCTTTCGGAAAGTGTGTCCTATCCACCGCCATCTTCTTTAACGGATGTCTTGCTCCACTGACAGTTGGTTGCTTCTTTCCCACAGCTCTTTGTTGCTGATTGTCTCTGGCCAGTGGATGTGGAGGATCTTTCGCAGGCAGCTGTTAACGAACGTCTGCAGTTTTTGAATGGTGGTTTTTGTGGTTCGCCAGGTCTCTGATCCGTATAAGAAGACAGCTTTGATGTTTGAATTGAAGAGGTGGATTTTCGTCCTGGTGGTGATTAGTCAAGATTTCCAAATGTTTTTCAGAGTGATGAAGGCTGCTCTTGCTTTTCGTATTCTGGTTTCCTATCCTAGTCGTCAGAAGGTGGGTCGGCGCTGAGGCTTCCTTTCGGCTTTCACCACAATTCGTCATGAGTCCTGCTGATGCAGGCCCTTCTTCTTCCAGGAGTGGCGTTTCTTTGGCAATTGTTGATGTTTCTGTCGCAGGCAGTTGTTTCACGGGGTGAGGTTGCTAGCCTCACGTCCAACCCTCCTTTATCCGGGCTTGGGACCGGCTGCTAGGTCTAAAAAAATATTGATATACTATTATATTATATTATATTATATTATATTATATTATATTATATTAGAGAGAGAGAGAGAGAGAGTCCAAAATTTTGTTGCCATTCATACCCTGTTCCTAAGGTGACCTTATTTTCTATTTTCTACGCTCTTGGTAAAGTTTGTGTCAGTGTTACTAGTATCGGCAAGTTAATCGGACTGTTGGTGGACGGGTGTGATGGCGATCTCCAGAGGGAGACAAGACAAGACAAGACAAAATTCTTTATTTACGAGGATAATAGATAAGCACTGATGTGTTTTTTTACATCCAGTCCTCGCCCTGAGTAGGGTCAACAATGCAAAATAATTACATCCAGTCCTCGCCCTGAGTAGGGTCAACAATGCGAAATAATTACATCCAGTCCTCGCCCTGAGTAGGGTCAA
>CM065715.1:97143519-97188519 GCA_033310375.1 Conus canariensis
TTGAGTTTGCTATCGCATGATTGCACATGCTCAACAAGATAATTTTGTTGTGACAATGAGACTTGAGATAATGTGTTTAATAGTCTTGATTTATTGGGATCAGCCGCTACTCTGCTTGTGCTGAACGCCTGTGTGATAGAGACCAGCTCATAAGTGAACTGTGAAAAAAACATACTTGTCTTTGTCCAGCCTGGCACCAGCAGTTTCTTTTTTTTTTCAGTGTTGCTCTGAGAATGTTATTATGACTGTTCAACCTGCATCTTCCCATGTGTGATAATTTTATGTGATACTTTGTGAGCACCAGGGGTACTGCTGTAAAGCTCAGTGATCAGTGGCTCTCTGGAATTTTCTGTGGCTGCGTTCACTCCATATAAAGAAGGTGCTTGTAGCAGCAGGAAGTGGTCATGTACCAACTTTTCTTGTCAAGTTCAAGTGGAGGGTAGGCATTGGTGAGGTCCAGTCTGCAATAGAACTGTAGAGCCATTAGGTCATCAAGTTTGGCATAGGGTGTTTGTCTTGCTGGATGGCTTTGTTGGGCTCTCGCTTGTCAACACATGTTGACACAAATTCTTATATTCCCTGAGTTCTTGAATAAAACAACCACTGACCTTCTTTCAGGCATCTGATGAATGTCAAGGGCATGCAGGGGGCTTTCTGTCTTAATTAACCACTTATCCCACCTTGAACCAACGGTCGTTTCTTCACCATGAACAAAAACTTTCTCAAGCAGGGGTAGAGAAGCCATGAGGGGGAAGTATATTTGTAATTGCATAGTGTGACTAAAAGTTCGAGGCAAGTAATCGTATGTAGCAGACAAGAATGTTAATGATTTGGGCAGAATCTGCATGGGATGGGACTCTTACCTTGTCAGAATGTTGTGTTGTTATACAGTGACCATGTTGCTGTGTCTGTGTGGGATGGTGTAGGGAAGTGCAGAAAAGGGAGGGAGTCAGCTTGATTACAGCACAACAGCACAACATTGTTGTGCATACTCACAGGAATACAAACTCGAACACTGCATGTGTTTTTGGTGTTTACTACAGTCTTTTGTTGGGAGTGGGGTACAAGTAGCAACTTGGTGCCAATCATCGAAGATTCAATGCCTATCTTGCGCTGAAATGATTGAAGATAAGTGATTGCTCGTTCATTTTCGTTGTCCTGATTGTTTTGTATCTTGCCTGAAGAAGACCTAAGAGGCCGAAATATGTCATGTTTTGTCTTATGATTCGTTTGTCCACGTTTTTTTTGGCGGTTTGCTGACATTTATTTCAGATTTGTTCAGATTTCTGCCTGCAGTCATCTCACTTTGCAACAAAATTCCAGTAGTCAACATCTAATTATTTTTCTTCTAAGTGACAACATCAGTTACTTTTACAAAGTTATGTTTGAAGTCGATTTTGATTTGCTTGAATGAGCTCATAATACAATATTATAATGTTATGTTTACAGATTTTACAACTTCCAAGGCAAGATTGTAGACAAGCACCCTTTAGTGATGTCATTACAGGCACCACGACGTTCAGCTTCAGAGGAAGATCTGATCCAGGGAGGCAGACAAGGTCCAGTGAATGTGCAGAAGTTCCCTCTGGCACGACTCAAACTGGCTATTCAGAAGTTCCAGAAGGTGCTACAGATCGACCTGGAGCGACTACACAAGCACCGGGTCAACATGGATCGGGTCAGTGATTTCTTCAGATGTCATCCTATAATAAGCTACACACAAAAAGTTAAGGATCACTTTCACAAACATTCATAACTGTCAAAATAAGAAAGTCAATGCGTTGAAGTTTGGCCAACATTTAATTCCATTCTTTAGTGATAACGATACACAATTGCCTTCAATCTCGAGCAATCGTTTGGTGTGTACATTTGATTAAAGTGGGTACGTATCCAAATTTGATTTCCCAAAGTCATTGAAATCACAAGACAGGGCATACTGATGCTCCCAAAAGCTCAGTAATGCGTGTAACCACCATGGCTGTTCTGGCACTCGACGCAGCGAGTCCTCATCGAGTTGACCAGGTTGGTGAAGATCCTCTGTGGAAGCGCCTGCCACTCAGCCTGCAGCATCTGGTAGAGGTGTTGGGCATCCCTGGGAGGGGGGTGGCTCCTCACTTTGCGATCCAGCTCATCCCAGAGGTTCTCAATCGGGTTGAGATCGGGACTGCATGCTGGCCACTCCATTCTGTTGACTCCAGACTGCTGCAGGAAGTCGTTGACCACCCTTGCCCTGTGGGGGCGAGCATTGTCATCCTGGTAGACAGCCCTCGGTCCCATCTGCTGCAGTGTAGGCACAGCCAGCGGTCGAAGGATCTCATCCCGGTATCGGATGCCAGTCAGGTTACCCTGTACATGATACAAGGGTGTTCCGTGGTGAAGGCTGAAGGCCCCCCAGACCATTACAGAACCTCCACCAAAGGCCACCTTTTCTTGGACAGTGGCGTCAGTAAAGCATTGCCCTGGGCGCCTCCAGACCCTCAGTCGGCCGTCGTTGTGGTGAAGGGTGAAGCGTGATTCATCACTGAACAGAACCTGGGACCATTGCTGACGTGTCCACCTCACGTGACGTGCGCAGAAGGCGCGGCGTGCTGCCCTATGGGCTGGAGTTAAGCGTGGCCGTACTGCTGGGCGATGAGAACGGAGATTAAACCCATGTAGGCGGTTCCGTATGGTCTGCTGGCTGATGTTGATGTTAGTAGCCACCCTGAACTGCCTTTGAATTATGCTGGAAGAGGCTGTTCTTGTCTGCAGGGCTTGTCGTTCAATGAGACGATCGTCACGTGGGGTTGTCTTCTTCGGTCGACCAGATCTGCATCTTTCATGGACAATCCCAGTGGCTGTGAAGCGTTGAATCAGTCGGACAATGACCGAGATGGACACATGAAGTCGCCTGGCCACTTCTCGCTTGGGAACACCATCTTGGAACCATGCAACAGCTCGTCCCCTATCCAACTCGCTTAATTTTCGTCGTGGAGGCATTGTCAGATCAGGCCTACTACTGGTGGAATGTCTTCTTATATAGCCAAGCGAGCGACAGCATCTCACACATAAACAGCAGTGCTTGCACGTGCATAATGGTTTTTCCATCTGGCAAGTGCAATGTGTTCAGGCAGAACGGTCCAAAACAAGGTCATTTTTCGCAAGTTTCCGCTTTTCCGTTTGCGGCCCAGCTCAGTAGTAGAGAATCCCGTGCAATTTTCGCACTAACACAACATCGCCCACTTACAGCTGAACAAGAATTCATGACAATTTGGCTGGACTAAGAAATAAATAACAGTAGCGAACTGAGTTTATTACGCACCTGTTTTCACATACCGATCCTTAACTTTTTGTGCGTAGTATAGTTTAGATAAGCGATATTTTACATAGAACGATGTTCAGTTTAGTATTCCACTTATATTTTTGTAACAGAATTAATACTGTGGTGAGATGAATTTATTGTATTGTAGCAGGGCTTGAAATACCCACCTGTCTGATTGTCCACAAAAATGAAATCTTCTGGAAGACAGGTGGAAATTCTCTCTACACTTGTCCATTAGGCAGCCAATTTTGTATTTCGTCGGTGAAAGAGTGGCTGAGAAGAAAGCTTCAGTGCAGACCAATCATGCTTTCCTTTACTACCACTACGTCATACCCTGACCTCCAGCCCCCTCTGGTTTTCTTACACCACAAGTCTCGCAGAATGCTGTCTTGCTGGGTCAAAGCATGTTCTATACATGAAATGTGTCAGCAGCATGCAGGAATTTTGCTTAGTCAGCATGGAAATAGTAAAGCTACTCTCTATTTTAGTTTGAAACATATATAGATTGGAAGTGGATTTATTTTAGAATAAAGTAAAGCTACTCTGTGTTTTAATTTGAAACATATATAGATTGGAAGTGGATTTATTTTAGAATAAAGTAAAGCTACTCTGTGTTTTAGTTTGAAACATATATAGATAGGAAGTGGATTTATTTTAGAATAAAGTAAAGCTACTCTCTATTTTAGTTTGAAACATATATAGACTGGAAGTGGATTTATTTTAGAATAAAGTAAAGCTACTCTCTATTTTAGTTTGAAACATATATAGATTGGAAGTGGAATTATTTTAGAATAAAGTAAAGCTACTCTCTATTTTAGTTTGAAACATATATAGATAGGAAGTGGATTTATTTTAGAATGTGTATGTGTGGTGTAACGGGGGAGAGAGAGAAAAGAGGCAGAGAGCAAGACAGAGGTTCTATAATTTCAGTTCAGAACAGGAATATGTGAATGATGGAAAGAAGACAAAGACAATTCTACTCTGTTTTCTTCTCTTATAAATACAGTCCTGCAGACAATAGGAAAGATACCCTGGTGAATTGTTTCACCTCATATTTCTCTCTCTTAGTCTTAGGCTTTATATCACACGTAAACAGAACAAGCCATAATTGAATCATGTTTGCTGACTTGTCACTGCACTGCTGAGAGTTACTTTATTCAGGTTTTTTTGTTTAGTTTAGAAGGAAAGGAGAAATTTGGGGAGGACATAGATTTTTTCGATTTGTCCTCAGGACAACTTAAAAAAATTTACCTGTGAATTTCTGGCCCTGTTGCAGGGTTCTGTCTGATAGGACTCACCTTGTCCCTGGTCATACCTTTCTTTACTTGACTTTTTCTATTTCTCCCAAGTCAGTCCTGTGCAGGCAACTAAAGAATCATTTGTAAATTGAAACGTATCAGAATTTTATAGTGCTGTGCGCTTCCTGCAACGAGAAGCTGATGATGATGATTGTTGTTTCAGTTCATTTTAACGGAGGATTGGAAAGGTCTACACAAGGAACAGATCAATGCATCACGCACTGTGCAGCAAGTCAAAGCCACTTTGAGGGACCTGGAACGTACACGTGCCCAGGTGTACGATGAGGAGTTGGATCAGTTTGATGAGCAGGTGAAGGAGGTGAAGCTGAAGGCTGTGGCGGCCGTGGAGAGTTTCCTGCGAATCAGCCAGGCCGATCAGCTGCATCCTGACATCACCTGTGAGTACCAGAAAGGCTGTGACTAGGGACTGGCATTTCAGAATTTTAGTGTATTTTATCATAGGGGTTGACTTACTTGATCGAGTGTTTGACAGACAGTCAGAAAGTCTCCAAGTATTGGCTTTCTGACCAATGCACAATTCTATGAAATGACTTCTTAAGGCACATGATATTGTTACATAACCACTTACTGTTTTTAACTGGAAGCTTATGCGCTAATATGGCTTTCCACCAAAATTTGTCATTGTCATCCAGCAACTGTGTGACAGGTCCACCTGTCAAGTCATACTCAATGAAAAACTAAGTGGTGCAGAAAGGTGTGAGACAGGACTGCCTTTGATCACCAACCACCTTCTTGTTGGTGATAGTGTGGATTATGAAGAAGACAACAGAGGGCAAAAACACTGCTATCCAGTGGACTGTTACCAAGCAACTGGAAGACTTGGCTGATGCTGTCGGTCTCCTCCCTCACAGACACCAGGAGGCTCAAGCAAAATTATTCTGCTTGGCTGTGGAAGCAAAGAAAACAGGGTTGAAAACAAACAGCAAGAAACCTGAAGTAATGCGAATAAATGACAAACAACAAGACACCACACAGACAAAAGATGTGAACATTAAAGAAGTGGATCTGGCTGGCGTCAGGACCAAAACATCAGAGCCGCCTCAACAAGGTAAGGAGGGAGGTGGGACAACCTCGACAAATAGGTATTGGAGCATGGATTCCAAAGAGTAGACAGCTGGAATGACATGAGCCCAGCTGAGGTCAACCCAGAAGTAAATCCACAGAAGGAAGGTTGCTGCAGCCCTATGTTCCACAGAGAACTTGAAAGATTAAGGCAACGGTTATTTCATTCTGCATGGATGCTGCATAAATATTGTGAGCAGTCATGTACTATGGGTGTGTGTTGACTAATGTAGGCAAACTTTGGAGAAAATCATGTACCCAACATTCTGAAAAATCAGTAAGTCAGATGACTTGTGTGCTGTCACTGATGATTCAGTTCAGATATAGGTGCGTGTTTCTGTGATTGATGAGCACCAGACTTAAATCCTGATCTTCTGCATTTCAGATCCTTCAGATGATCACACGGACACAAGGGAGAGCAGCAGCTTGCCTGCAGAGTTTGCACCCCCTGTGTCCATGATGGGGGTCCAGGCCATCCAGGAGCTGCACGTGGTGCCGGAGAACACGCAGGCTGCTGCATCCTGGGAGAGTCTGCAGCAGGTAGACAGGGCTGCAAGAGTCAGGGGGCAAGAAAAGCAATGTAGTCAACTGGTTTCCTTCCATTGAATTAATAGGTGATCAAAAAAGGATAGTATCGCATTTGGGTACATTGGCAAACAAGCAGTGGAACATTCAACATGGAACAGTGTTGATTTACTGTTGATGGGTGCTTATGGAATATGATTCTTCCAAGCTTTGAATTGTCTAACATGTTGTTAAGGGTAACATGTTGTTAAGGGTAAAATGTTGTTAAGGGTGGTCTCCTTTTCTATGCAGTTGCAAAGTGAGGCGACTACAGGCGCAGATCTAAACACACTTTAAATAACTGTTAGTCAGCCACCAAAAAAATGTGGGCAAACAAATCACAAGACAAAACACGACACGTTTCGACCTCTTAGGTCTTCTTCAGGCAAGATACTAAACAATCAGGACAACGAAAATGAACGAGCAATCACTTACCGTCATTCCCTTCAGCGCAAGATGGGCGTTTCAAGTGAGTGAAGATAAGTGATTGCTCGTTCATTTTCGTTGTCCTGATTGTTTAGTATCTTGCCTGAAGAAGACCTAAGAGGGCGAAACGTGTCGTGTTTTGTCTTGTGATTCGTTTGTCCACGTTTTTTTTTTTTTGCGGTTCGCTAACATTTATTTAAAGTGTCCTTTTCTATGGTTCAAATATTACGAGTGTAGAGATGTGAAATTCACCATACTCATTTGAAAGTGAGTTATGACCAGCTATGCATTTTATTCCCCTAAAAAATTTTTGTCGAAAAACAAACCTGCTTTGACATTTGCATTTATGATAATATTATTTAAAGTTGAAGATTTGAACTGTATAAAGCAGTAGATCTTTTTTACAAAAAGTGGAAAACAAAGTAGATAGAATACAGGATTCCTTTGATGCTCAAACAAAATGATGGTTTCTGCTTGAAGAAACAAAGATAAGCCTACATCATTTACACATTAATTGAACAAAAAGAAATGGGCACAACAACAAAAAACACACTTAGCAGGTTTGTCATGTTTGCTTCTGGATATCATCCCCAGCAAGATGGCAGTGAATATTCAAATGGAAAAGATATTTTGAAGAAATCATGTGTGAAATAAATGTACGGTCATTACAAGGTCTGACGGTTTGAAAAGAGATGGTATGTTTCAGGACATGGAGGAGCTTAATGAACTGGTGCACCAGTTTGCTGACACAGTAAAGGTGAGATGAAGAGTGTAGTTTCTATGCGAGTAATAGTACACATGAAAAAAAAAATGCTGACAGTTATGTCATATGAAAAAAAAGTCAGTTTAGAATGAAATTCCAGTATAGATAGAGCTTTCTGAACATCAAAGTTTTTGTTTATATTTTAGCAAG
This sequence comes from Conus canariensis, assembly GCA_033310375.1. Lineage (NCBI taxonomy): Eukaryota > Metazoa > Mollusca > Gastropoda > Neogastropoda > Conidae > Conus > Conus canariensis. Next base: position 97,151,105 of record CM065715.1, read on the forward strand.
TACAAAGTTTATCTTTTAGGAACCAAGCCAGTGTAAATCTCTCCTGATTTTACGTAAAAATTTTGTAATGTACATAGTTCTTTCTCTTTTTCTCTTTCCCTCTGTCTCTCTTTCTCTCTATATATCTCTGTCTCCAAGTCGCTCTCTCTCATCCTCTCCCTTGCTCTCACTCAGACACATGCACACACACACACACACACACACACACACACACACACACACACACACACACACACACACACACACGCATGCGCGTGCAAACATACACACACACACACACACACACACACACTTACTCACACACATACACTTACACACACACACACACACACACACACACACACACACACACACACACACACACACACACGACGCAACACACACACACACACACATTTTTATCCTATTTTCCCCCTTTTTGTTAACTCACAACCTCTGACTGGTGTTTGTACAAACAGGAACAGGGAGAGGCAGTGGACAGGATTGAAGACAACATTGAACAGGCCCATGACAATGTCGGAGAGGGCACTTTCCACCTGGGCAAGGTACGTCTGGGGGTGGTGGGGGGGGGGGGGGGGGGAGGAGGAGGAGAAGGGGTAGCAGCTGTTCTTCTGTCTTTGTATCACAAAATTGACACATCCTCATCATTCACTTCATAATGAGGTCCAGACAACACGCAAAACATCTAGTGGCGGTTGCTAGATTGAACTACTAAAGAAACCTGAGAACAGGATGTTTGTTCTAAAATGAAAATTCTGATTGCTGTTTTCTCTGTGATTTTTATCCATACCAACTCTGATAATTTTCTTTTATGAATCTTGAGTAAAGTGTTTTAGTACACAGCTTGTTATAATTGTAGTCAAGTAAAAAATGGAAAAGAGAACTTACTTTGAAGAATGGTTGTCCTGCTTTTGCATTTTCTTTTACAGTTCAGTAATATATATACTGAACTGTCAAAGAAATATATATAAATATTGCATGCTGTGCAGTGTTCATGCTAGTCAGTTGCACGGTGATAACCCTGTGTCTGATGAATAGTGCCACTTTTTTTTTTTTATACTTACCTATTCCCTGCTTGGAAATTGCCATATCATCAGGATAAACAAAGTGGGGGGGGGGGGGGGGGGGGGAGGTAGGGAGCTGACCTCACTTCTGTACCCAAGGGCAGTAAGAGTGATTGCCTTTAGTTCACTTCACCATGTTGTGTCTACAGACTCTAAAGGGTTCCTGTGACAATTACAGTCCAATTCTGCGAGTCTAGAGTCACACACACACACACACACACACACACACATGCACATACACACACACACACCACACACACACACACACACACACACACACTTTTTCAACTCATTATGATTTTGATCCTTGGTTTAAAGTGAACCTATCAAAGAAACAGAAAAGGATTCTGAATGTTTATAAAAACATCTCATCCATTGATCTGAATGTTTATAACAACATCTCATACATTGATCTGAATGTTGATAACAACATCTGGTCCATTGATCTTTCAGGCTTCCAAGTACAAGGTGGCCATGTTCCCTGTGGTGGGGGCTCTGATTGGTGGAATGGTGGCGGGACCTGTAGGACTAGTCGCCGGTGCCAAGATTGGGGGGCTGGCTGGTGCCTTGGGAGGCGGAGTTGCTGGTTAGTGTCTGTGTTTTGTCAGAGACATAAAGAACAGTTTGAGTTGCTTTGAGGGGTAGAGCTGAAACACACTATTGTTTTTTTGTGTTTTTTTAAAATCCAAGGTAGGAGTTGGTGTAATGATGAGAAGTTTTAAGTGAAAAGAAAGTATAGGGTCATTATGTGTTATAATGTGTGTGTGGGTGCATGGGTGTTTGTGTGTGTGCGGGGAGAGGGTGGAGGTTGTGTGTGTGTGTGAGGGAGGGGGGGGGGGGGGGTTGTGTTTGTGTGTGTGTGTGTGTGTGAACTGCTTTGTTTTGTTCTTTTTATTTCTTTCAAATGGGATAGAAATATTTGTGTTTGCAGAATGTGAAATCAGCTCACTTGTTTACAGACTTATTCATTAAACAGTTAGCATATTTACGTCTGTAGAACCAAGAGTCAGTCTGATAATTACTGCATTCAGTCAGTATTCTATCTGTCCTTTTGCTGGTATCTTCTGTGGTAGGTTTCCAAAATTAGTGTTTGCAAAAACTGAAGAATTGTTATAACAAACAGCAAACTCCTGTATTAAAAGCAAGGAAGACAAATTTTCCATCCTCAGGGGAGTTTCCTCAGATCCCTTGAACAGGGAGCGTTAGTTATAGCATTTTACAGGATCTGTGTACTGTACACAGAGAATTCTAAAAAAAAAAAAAAAAAGCGGGTAAGGCGAAGGAATCTCTGAGGTATTTAAAGTGAAAATGTAACTTCACTTTAATTTTTTCACGTGTTCTTTTTTTTCTGTCACATCTCCTGTGCTGACACGTTGGCGGTATTTCCATGCTGCTTATTTCAGCTTTGTATCCACAGCCACAGTCTTGGATTGTCGTGTCACAGACCAGGCAAGGGCAATCCTTAAGGAGCATGTAAAGTCTGTAGTAGGCAACCCACAAGAGAAGGCACTGCATGACTGCCAGAGCACTGTCGTGGTGTTTTGTGGTCCCTGATCTGATCCAGCGTGTGCTGGACACCACCCACTAAGCCTGCTGCTGACAACAATAATAGCATAATCACAGAGCATCCATCCCTGGGGGTTTGGGGGGGGGGGGGTGGTGGCGCCATCAGGTCTCCCCAACAAGTGTCCCCATGAACTTGCCGATACCAGCAACATCGACATGAACTCACCAAGGACATAGACAAAGAAAAAAAAAGGTAAAAATTGAGGTTACCATGAGAGCAGAGCATGAAGGGCCATAGAATTTGAGACTTTTTTGTGTTGATCGATGAAGATGAGGATAATGAAAATGATGCTGTGGATTTCCATTCTAGTCTGAGACTACATGACAGGGCTGTACTGTACACCTACATCCCAATGATATGTCACAGCTTCAACCAGGCTCAAGGGTTACAGACACCTGCTGTGTTGTTCGGGAAAACTGAGCATTGTTCTTAGAGGCATATCCATGAGGAAGATAAAAATCAGATGTGTGGTTCCGATCTTCACCTTTGAGCCTGTAGTGATCTCAAGTCAGGGTAAGAGCTAATCAGGGATGAAAACTCCACAAATGATTTTTGAATTGTAAAATCCTAAACCCATGATACCCCCCAACCTAATGATTATGGTGGATAACTAATCAGTGTGCTGTGGCAGATAGTGAAATGTTATCTTGGCTCTAGGAATTTGTTTATTGTCTTCAGTTTTGTCATCCTGTGACTGTAGGGTGATGTGACAGGCACTTTGCTACAGCAAAATACAAAATGCTTTTTTACTTACTTACGCAATTGTATTTAATGCTTGTTCCCAGTTTGGATACTTTTTTTTTTTTTTTCATTGCTGTGACCATCTGCTGTTTGCAATGTTAGCATAGTCGATTCACAGCTAGGAGGTTGTGGGATTTTTCGATCCATGACTGGCTTCTACCCAGAGCTGAGTTTGCGATGGGCTCAACTTCGAAGATTGGAACCACACATTCAAGTTCCATCCACATAATGAATGTGTCGCAGAGAACGTTACTAAAATTTCCTTAACAACACTGCAGGTGTTTGTAAATCTTGGGCATGGTCGACACTGGGATAAATTATGGAAAGTAAATGTCGAGCACAGCTGTAATGCAGTCTCTGACCAGAATTGCTTTATCACAACTCCATAGCTTTATCTTCATCATCCTCATCTTCATCAATCAACTTTTTAAAAAAGAGTCTCAAATTCTGTGACCCTTCTTGTCCTGTTCTCATACTGAATTCCGTTTTGATTTCCCAAGTCTATGCCTCGGTGAATTTGCATTGAGGTCGCTTGTGTCTGTGAGTTCGCTGGGACTGTCATTGGACAGACATGGTAGTGTCCTCCGGAGGGGGACGCTCGTTCACGCTGGCTCCAAGACCAAGTGATTGTTGTTGTCAGTCAAGGGCTTGGAAGGTGGTGTTCTGTGTTTGGTGGATCAGAATAGGCACCATTGAAAGCCACAACAGTGACCTGGCAACAGCATGGTGTCATCTCTGCTATGTTGTCGCATGAAGACTTGACATTGACTCTCCCTGAGGATTGCTGGTTAGAGGGCTGCAATGGGCTGTAGACATTGAACTGGAATGAGAGGTGTTGTATATAGTATAATCTCAGCGATAGACCGCCATATTGCAGTGGTAATAATGTACACAGAGCTGTTTTCATCTGAATACTTATTGAGACTTTGAACTCTGAGGAGGGAACTGGCAGACTGTTTCCCTTCCCCCCTGTTTTGGAGTATCTCTCTACAGCAGAATGTGCTTTTCCTTGTAGTGGATGTCTTCACATGCTGACCTGGGCTGCCAGTGGTGGCTCAGCTGGCATTTCCACGTTTGTTGTGTATTTCCCATCTTGTTTGTTTGTCGAGTGGCATTACTTTCAGCCTGTGCACTCTTGCTTTCTGTGCATGTCTGCACCAAGACTGTGCTATAGTCCCAGTGCCAGCAGTCCACAGGGAACTGTCAGTATGACCTCTTCATGAGGATACTAACCAGACAAGACACTGCACTGCCATTACCTAAGTCACTTTAGTAGTGTTCAGTAGTATCACAGTTAGCGAAATACCATATGATTGTAAATTATTTTGTATTGGGAATATTTGGTCTCCTTTCCCTATTGAAAAGTTGAAATGAACAAACAGAATAAATCGAATACTTTTAAAAAGTGTGTTTATTCATGCAGGATTTGCTGGTGGGAAGTACCTGAAATCTCGACACAGCAGGGCAGTGTCTCTGGAGATGCAGAACATGAGTCAGAGGAATGACAGCGAGTTGAGCGACATGAGGGCACCTCAGCGGTCCACCTCCAACCCAGAGCTCGCCTCTCCCCTCTCGGGAGGTAGCGAAGTCACATCAGAGCAACGTGGCTTTCGCCACTTCTTCTCCTGGAGTCAGCGCAAGTCCAGTTCTGAAAGCGAGAATTGAAGGCAGGAGGGGAAAGATTCCGTGCAATTGTATGAAAGGTTTTGATGGGTTTGTCACAGGCCCTGCGCAATTATGTGAAAGGTTTTGATTGGCTAGTCACAGGCCCTGCACAATCGTGTGAAAGGTTTTGATTAATTGGTAACAGGCACTGCGCGGTGTGTGGAAGTCTTTTATTGGTTGCTGACCAGCATTGTGCAGTTGTATGAAAGGTTTTGATTGGTTGGTTGTGAAACGGTTGATGATTGGCTTATTATTTCCTTGGAGAATTGGGTGTGATTGTGAAGGAAAGATTTGGATGAAGAACCTTGCACTGAAGAGCAGATTTTGAAGTAACTGATGGAACTGAAGGTAAATGGTGGGAGTATTCATGTTTTTTGTGTTTTGTTTCATTTTTGAATATGTTGGTACAGACCTGTGCTGTAAAATCTGGCTGGAATAACTGATTAGCTTGGTAGAAAGTTAATGGTGGGTTCTGTTAAAGAACTGTGATTTGAAACGTGTTTTGAAATGTCTGGAATATTTGCAAAAGCAGAAGCAGAGGACTATGAACTGAACTGTCTAATTTGAGCTGAAACGGTGAAAAAAAAGTTGTGTAATCTCTTGAGAGAGTGAAGAGGTGACATGACTATGTATAAGGCAGTAGGCTGGACAAGACAGATGCCGGACTTTGTCCAGAAAAGCAATAGTAGAATGGAACAGCATGGTCAGATCATCACAGAGGAATGTTTTGTTCAACTTTTTCATGTAGTTTGTGTGTGTGCTAACTTAAAACTTCCATTGGCCCGAGAGAGGAATGTCTTGTTCATCTTTTTCATGTAGTGTATGTGCGTGCTAACTTAAAACTTCCGTGGGCCAGTTACTTGGGGTGTGTGTGTGTGTGTGTGTGTGTGTGTGTGTTGTGTGTGTGTGTGTGTGATCAGTAGAGTTGATTTTGATTTATCATTTGTGAACATTTTGACATTTCAGGTTGAAGTCTCCACGATTTCTGCATTCCATCTGATTCATTGTAATGTCATGTCATCTCCAAAATTGTTGCACTGTATCTTTCTCTAACATCCCCCCCCCCCCCCCCCTCCTCCACACCTGCTTTTTCTTGTTTCTTTCTTTTTTTGTTTTAGGATAAGTGTTGCAAAGATGATGAGGAAATATTGAGCATGTTACCATCTTGATATTCATCATGCATATTTACTTTCAGCAAGTCAGTAATTTGATGTGTTTTTCATGTTGTGGAATTGCTGAGAGACAAATCATTTGACATACATGTCTGTTTCATCTTGGAAGACTTCATGGCATATGACCTGTAGAATACTACTTTTCTGTGTGTCTGGTCTGCATAATAGAGAAATGTTGATTCTAGTATCCGATGCTTCTGCATACTTAAAAAAAGAAAAAAAAAATCGTAATGATGTGCGTCTTCGCAGGCGATGACCACAGACATTTCTGGAAAGGCATGGTTTGTGGGTGTGGAGATGATCGATTTGTCAGATCTGGGGTGAAAGTGCTTCCAGCCCTTCATTATGCAGTATATACTGTTTGAAAAAAGAAATGTGCTAATTTCACTGAGTTAATGTCCATTTACTGACATCCATTTATACTCAGCACAAGGTGCTGAACTTTTCAGAAGTGTTATGAGCCGATAAGCTGTGAAAGTTCAAACTTTGGAGACGGTCAAAAGTTCCAGTTAAATTTCATTTTTTATCATTTTTCGAAGCATAACCATGAAAATACATTCAAATGCAGACAAAACTTGAATTTCTTTATTTGAACAGTATATCATTGACTTTTGTCAAAAAAGATACATGAATGACATTAACATGACAAAAACTTGTTCAGGAATGGATTTTTCTTTTAATCTGTTTACAGTGTTGTGTTGTCTTCACCATGATTTCCTTTCAGTGTGAAAACCAGTTCTTTCTTAAATTGTTTGTTATGGATATGCCATGTTTAAAAAACAAAACCTCTTGAATGTACGTGACATAATGAATACTTTGCATTTTGTACATGTGTACGTCCATTCCATGTTATATGTTTGGGTGATTGTAATTTGCTTCCATTGCTCAAGGAGACGAAATGACAGAAATAGTTTTCTGTTGCATTTGATGTTCTAATGAAATGACCATTTTTCCTAAAAGGATACATAGTATTGGGCAGTCAAAAGTTTGTGCAGTGTCTCTCTTTCATGGAGAATTTTATGAGTGAGACACTGGGTCAGTTAAGCTAGGTGAGGGTCTTGTGTCATCAGTTTTAGTTTATAGCCATAGATATAATCATGAGCAGTCGAGGGAAGGGTGACATAATTCATTCAAAGGTATGTGGCACATGACCTTCTGTCAGGGTCATCTGTAGGATTTAAAAGTTTGGAACAGATTTCAGACCAGTACGTAGTGACATATCTCTCTTTTTTTTTTTTTTTTCCTGTAATGTCAGTTTATATTAGAGTAGATTTTAACATGTACCAAATCATCATTAAGGCATCAGACAGACATGGCAGATAGATAGTTTTATTTGTCATTTGGCATGAAGTGACTAGAGGAGTAGGGATAGGTGGGTGGGGGATGGAGTGGGGTGGGTAGTATTAATGATTTAAAACACTTCACAGTACATTTGGTGATACATATGAAGTGATGGAATCCTAGTGCATTTAGTGGGTTTTCTGTATCTGTCAGCATGTTTTTATTTCACTTGGTTGATGTTCAGGGAATTTTCTGTGACAAACCGCATAAAACTGAATGGAAGTTACCCATGAACATGAAGATTGGTCTAAAAAAAAATGAATGTATCTCATAGCAACAGTGCTGAAACTGTTTAATTGATTTTGTATTGTATTCATTTATTCTAACAAATGATTTAACTTTTTTAGCATTATTGAGACAAAATCTCGCTCTGCCCTGATAAGAGAGCCTTTTTAAAACAAAATGCTTTAAGAATCAGAGGTGTGACCTTTTTTTTTTTTTTTTTTTCAAAATAAGTCAGATTTAAACTTGTCATATGCGAGATATTAACCTCACAAAAATATCAATTGTTCACTGAAAAGTTCATTATAGAACTAGTCATTTGTGAGTTACTAATTGTTCTTGGAATAAAATGAAACAATAATAAAGTTTATAAAAACCTTTTGGTGGTAGTAGAATCCGTTAGTGAGAGCACTGACGTTTCAAGCCATAGGCCCGTTGTCAAAGTGAAAAGGAGAGGACAGTGTAGACAGGAAAGCCTATGTGAGAATTGGGTGAGAACATTTCATTTAATGATTAAGTTGGACCAAAATAAAGTCACTGATCACTGTTCAGGTGTATTGAGTTCACACAGACACACACCACAGTTCACACAAAGACACCAACACACACGCGCGCTCACACATCCCCCCCCCCCCTCCCCACCACAACCCCCACAAAACACACAACACCACATACACACACACACACAACACCCACCCCCACCCCACACCACACACACACACACAAAAGGAGGGGAATAAATGGAAATATTCACAATTTTGCCTACTGAAAGAGAAAGAAACAGGGGCTAAAGAGGGACAGGACAGAGAGATTAAGGCAGAAGGGCCCTGGCTCAGCTAGACGTCAGTGACTCTGATGTTCATCCCAGCTGGCTGTGTGGTGCCCAAGCGGCTGACGACAAGGCTCTCCATGTCCTTTCTGTATACACGATCTCTGGGGTTCTGCCACACTGCTGATATCTTCGCATGACTGAAGCTGTGATACAGACCAACAAAATGTTGGCCGACTGGGGCCACAACAACCCAGTCGGCCAACATTTTGTTGGTCCATATCACAGCTTCAGTCATGCGAAGATATCAGCAGTGTGGCAGAACCCCAGAGATCGTGTATACAGAAAGGACATGGAGAGCCTTGTCGTCAGCCGCTTGGGCACCACACAGCCAGCTGGGATGAACATCAGAGTCACTGACGTCTAGCTGAGCCAGGGCCCTTCTGCCTTAACCTCTCTGTCCTGTCCCTCTTTAGCCCCTGTTTCTTTCTCTTTCAGTAGGCAAAATAGTGAATATATCCATTTATTCCCCTCCTTTTGTGTGTGTGTGTGGTGTGGGTATGGGGTGGGGGTGGGTGTTGTGTGTGTGTGTACGTGGTGTTGTGTGTTTCGTGGGGGTTGTGGTGGGGGGGGGGGGGGGATGTGTGTGCGCGTGTGTGTGTTGGTGTCTTTGTGTAAACTGTGGTGTGTGTCTGTGTGAACTCAATACACCTGAACAGTGATCAGTGACTTTATTTTGGTCCAACTTAATCATTAAATGAAATGTTCTCACCCAATTCTCACATAGGCTTTCCTGTCTACACTGTCCTCTCCTTTTCACTTTGACAACGGGCCTATGGCTTGAAACGTCAGTGCTCTCACTAACGGATTCTACTACCACCAAAAGGTTTTTATAAACTTTATTATTTTTTCATTTTACAACGAATCCTGCAGTCAACTTTTGTTTCTTCCTTGTTCTTGGAATAGATTTAAATAGGAGCTGTCAGTTATGAGACACTAACTTCTCACAAAATACTTCATACCAACTGTTCATAGAACATAAACTGAATTTTCTAGAGGGATCACATTACAAGTAGTTTGGCTTTATCCATTCATACTATGAAATTTGGGGTGGGGGAGGGGATGCACCAGCATTATTTTCTGAACTATTCAACTAAGTTTTCAAACAAATCCCATTTTGTACATAATCACATACAGTTCCTGAAGAATGCAGTTGGATGCCTGAGAACAGAGCATGCCATTATTTAAGGGCAGTGAAAACTTGCTTCCTAGAGCAGAGATCACTAAGATGCTCTACAGAACTTCCTGCAATCCGCAATTCTGAAAAGAAGACTCACACTGCTTCAGCGTTTGTGTCAGCATTATCTTCCAAGCAGAGAGACTTGCCTACCCACACTGCTCATCTCCAAGTTGAAAATGTTGATGAATTATGAGAAATGAACTTGGTCCTGTACAGAACGTGTTTACTAAAACTGCGTGGGCCAGTGTATACATTACAGTACATGGTTGTGTGCGTATTTGTGTGCGTAGGATGAAGTGTGGTGTTATTCTGGTGGTTGTGGCCAGTATGTGGTAGCAATGTAATTTTTTATGCTGCGAAATTCTTGTGCTGCATGCTCAGTATTCATTAGCATTTTTAATGGGCTTTGTTAGCGGCCTTAATTTCTTGGATCTTTCTGCTTCCCTTGATACCAAAGACTGCAGTTTGTAAGAGTGGTACATTTGACAGAGTAGTCTCTTGGTTTGATTCTTATCAGTCTCTCAAAACTTGGTTCAGATCGATAATCATTGATTGAAGCAGCTTGTCTTTGCTGTTGTATCCCACAATAGTACAGCTATTTAACTATGTGCAGAAAAGACCTACCACTCTTCCAGCTGTGAACTTTGGTGCAAGAGAATGATCCACATTTCATGTTGCTAACAACAAAGAGAGGGGTGGGTGAGGGAGTGGAGGGAAGTGCAGAGAGGAGGGAGGGAGTGAAATGGACGAAGGGGAGAAAAATGGAGAGAGAGGGATGTGTGTGTGTGTGTGTGAAGAGTGGTGGTATGTCTGTTTGTCTACTGGTTTCAAAGTGGGGTAACTGCAGGCAGAAATGAGAACATTGTAAAAGAGAATTACTGCACCATCAAATGAAAGAACAGACAAATTACAAAACAAACATGACACTGCGTTTTGACCTTATGGTCATCTTCAGGCCAGACAACATTGAAATGAAAATGAAAAGGACGCACAATCACTTATCTCTTTGAACTAGGCGTAAAATTTGGTCTTGATTGAATGATTAAAACTATGGAATGCAATCAGGGTTTAAGGGGAGACAACATGCGTTAAGACAAAAATGATAACATAATTCAGAACTTGCAGAAATTGGCAGATGAAATTCTCTCTTGTGAAGGAAGAGAGAAAGAAGCTTCCTCAACCAAACAAAAGCAAGGTTAAAAAGGCAGCTTGAGAATTCTGAGAGCTCTGGAAAAAAACAACAACAGAACTCCAAAGAACAGAGGGAGGAGTACTCCCATGCCTGGGAAAAGGAGAAAACTGAGCTAGTTTGAATATGCCGCAGTAAATGAACTTGCTAAAGGTGATCCCGTTTGCAGCCTAAGTGAGCCTGGAAGTGAGGTTAGCTTCCTGCTATCCTCCCCCCCCCCCCCCCCCCTTTTTAAAAAAAAAAATCCGGATAATGTGTAGATGTTTTACGCCAAGTAGGGATAAGGCATTTGTTTGAACAGGAAAGCATGAGAAAAGTACAATGACACTGAAAAGAAATTCTGTTTTGCATCTTCATCAGTTGAAATTCTGTGCATAGTAGTATTTGCAGCAACATGCAGCGGGATCTTCATGGCTTTAAAACCTCTCTGTTACTAAAATATAGTATTACAGTCGATTCCTTAAAATCCCATCAGTTTTCTTTTCCTGCTGTTTTTTTGTTTTGTTTTGTTTTTTGATGTGTGTGTGTGTGCATGTGTGTATTTTGGGCCATTTGATCAAGTGGCCTCTGTTTATATACAACACAGTGACATGTTCTTGTGTATGTGCATTTTTGAAGAGATGTATTGTGCAGAATCTGTTTACCAGCATGAATTAAGCTCACTCTGTTGAGATGTCTAGCAAAAATCCGACTATTAGAGGGAACAGAAAACAAAACTCAAGTTAACTTTTGGTGTGGTTATTGCTCATGTGGAAAACAAACCCGATGTTGTCTTGTGCTGGGTCAATAGCTGTGACTAACAAGCAATGGCACATGCTAACTCTTGTACACAGAATCTTCTCTTATTCAATGTGCCACTTTACATGCTGAAACGTACAAGCACCTGTGACCCTGATAGGAAAAAACAGAAACAAAACAAAACAAAAAAGCAGAAATTTCTCAAAAAATATGCCAGACTGTTGGGGAGAAATGTATGTTCCCCACAGCTACTGTAAGACTGAGCTCAGAATTGCTCTCATATCATGAGAGAACACATATTCATAGTTTAAACAGAAAAAAAAAGCAACAAAACAACCCCTCATCTTTGTCCATAGCAATGTTTAAGATACCGGTAAACAGGTCTGACTACGGTGTGAGTGAATTTGCTTGATGATGTAACACACGTTCTCTCAGTGTAACTGGTCAGCAATCGGTCATATCAGGGCTAGAGTGGTCGTCAGACCCACCACCATGTTGCCCAAGACAGCCCAAGTGCCAGCTGGTCATAGAACAAGATGATGCTGGAAATGGCCATCATCAGGACTGTGTTGGGATCATTCCTTTCACCTCCACCTAATCGAGAAGAAAAATAATCAAAAGCCACTGTGCATTTTGATATCATCCTTAGATTTTGCTCCGTTTGCTGGGAGTTGCTTTTGTTAAAAACATGGACATTAATGATCACAGAAAATACTGTGTTGATATGGGTTCCTCTGTTTCATTCTTAATCAGACATTGGCATACTGTATTCTGTTTGCTGAGTATATTGTCCTATGTTGATCAAAAATGTTCAAAATGAAATCCTGATAACTGTCTCACTTTGCTTGAAATGAAATTTGAACTGACACTTTGCCACCTTTTGTTGTGTGATTAATACTTTGAACCATGCACCCGAGCTGTGCTGTGGTGCCAAGTTTTTCATCCTGCACCCAACCATTACTCGGACATCTGCTCTGGAATTATGTCACAGTTTTTCAACCTTTCCATGAAGGGACTCATCTCTTGCAGACTTCTGTGTACCTTTCCATTTGATCAGTTTACTACTGTCATTCCCTCCCCTTCTGTCTCCCCCCCCCCCCTTTACCCCTTTAGTTTTTCTATTTATAGTCACAAGGTAATATTTCAAAACCCAGCAGTTACAGAACAAGCTGTTGGGAGATTCTTCAAACAATGATTTTGATCCGGAATGTGATAGTATTTCAGAAAAATCAAAGATCTGTAGTAAAATGAACATGCAATTCAACCTCCCAGATCTTTTAGGAATCGTAACTGAGGCTTGGAGGATAAATTCTAAATATTAGACAAGTACAGTAGATATTAGTCCCATAAGGAGACTAAAGGCATTACATGTCTTTATGCAGGAAATCTGAAAAGAGACCAGGAGCTTTCATATATTGTTAACCGAGTGATTTAAGTGAAATTGTTTTCCTTTATCAGTGCAGATTCTAAAAATTTACTCTTGGCTAAAATGGGTTGTGTAAGAAAAGTGTATTAGTTGATAAATCTTAAGAGTTTAAGGGCCCTGTACTTAGTTCCCCACTAGATAAGTTCCCTGTGGACAGGTGCTTTTTATGAAATATTAAGGACAAATTACTTTACTTGGCATTTGTAGAAGACGTTTGTGGAATACTTAATGGTACACTTTATATAAAATTCACTTTTGCCTTTCAGAGAAAGAAAACATGACAGAGAGAAAACATGTTTGAAGATGAACGAGAATGTTTGAAGATGAACAAGAGTCCAGAGTTTGGGCCCCTACATTTGAGGTTTGCTACGTATCTTATTATGATATGGCCCTCTTGTTATTAGTTAAGCTATAAACCGCATGAAATAAAATCAAAGTGTAAATGCAAACCTAAGTATACTTGAAATGCCAGAAATGAAGGAACAGTCTAGTCTGAATCTAGTTTTGTCGACCATCACTGCCAAGGGCTGCATCTATAGCCTCAAAATATTTGCAGCCAGAAACACAAGGGGTGTTCGCTTGAGCTATCAGAGTATAGCTTTCAACATGATCATTACACCAACAACAAACGCCATTTGCAGGGGAAGTGTTGTAATCTATAACTATGAGGTTGTGGGTTCAAACCCCATCAGAGACGGGATTTTTTCGCCCTTAATGGCTCCTATCCCCAAGTTGTTGACTATCCCACAGTGCTGCCTAGTGCTCTACTCCTAGCATAGCATGCTACGATTTTGCCAACAATGCCCCACTGCTACATTTTGTAATGACATGCTATTGCCAAAGGAGAAAGAAAAACGTCAGAAAGCACTTCATGGACTTAGCTCCAGCCCAAACAAAACCAGGGCAGTGTAGATCTTTAGACTGTTGACTTATTTTGTCAAAAATGGCCAAGTTCAGTGAGGAAAGGAAGGAAAAGCAAAGGAAATAAAAAGTCACTAGAGATCATAACTTTGCTGCCTCGGTGATTTATTGTGCTGTTGGCCATTTTCATTCTTTAGTAGGTCAAGTCAAACGGATGTGATACTAAGCAAGAGTTCTGTCTTCTTAGCCTTCCAATCATGTCCTGGAGAGAGGGAAGAAGGCAACAAAGTGCAACTGAAAATGGTCTTGTGATATTGCATACATATGCTGTGGTGAAATTCAGGAACGCTACACTCAAAATGTACCCTTAAAATGTCAAAATGTATGCTTTTGAGGCCCTGGCAGCTCTTATCCCACATGAAGATCAAACCACATAGTTGAGTTTCATTCATTTAATATAGGTGTGACCCAAAGCGCTGCTTGCAGTCGTCTGCATCTCTCGGGTTTGATTGGCACTGGGATATATCATGAAAGGAAGTCTTGAGTGCAATCGTGTCCTGTAGTCTCAGATGAAAATAGTACTTCATGGCATCATCTCCATCATCATCGTTGGTCATCATTACAACCACATTTGTTGTTTGCATCTTTTCCTTTTTTTTTTCTTTGATGGTCTGACTTGTTTTATGATGCCTTTTCTTGTGCCAGTGTGATTGCTCAAAAAGGCAAAAAGTCTTCTGTGTGGCCGGCTGGGCCATGAGTGAAATTTGAAAAAAAAAAAAAAAAAAAGGCTTAAATTGTGTGCCCCCTCATGCTCTTTTCTCAATATGGCTGTAATTTCAGCTTCCCTTTACACCCCAGTTGTCAGTGTATGTTCAGAGAGTAGGGCTCCCACTTCTCCGCGAATTTCAGCAAAATATAGATGTGAGAATTGGTAAAACAAAGAAAACATTTCATCACTATAAATAAAATCAGGGGACAGGTACAAAGTAACAGTGGAATCAGCAGAGCTGGTCACAATTTGGGTGTGCTAGCAGAGGACACTTTGAGTTACAAAATCTCATGTAAAGTTACTTGTTTTCCTGAGTGGGCAGTCGTCATTGTATCTATCAAGTTGAAGGCAAAATAACGTCAAGCTCTGCTGCCATTCATCAGCAAGGAGCTGTAAAAGTAAAGGATAGTGGAACAAACAAATGGTCCTGGTTGTGGATGGTCAAAACAAAAAAAAGAAGGAACAAAGTAGCCATGCACCTCTCCATGCTCAGATGGTACCCTTTTGAAAACAATTTTTCTGCAGGAGAAGGAGTGCGCCTGCCAAAACCCTATAGAGTTTCAGCCATTTTTTTCCCCCTCAGAGGGAATCCTGATGGGGACTGTCACTGAGGGGTCGTCTCCCTTCAGATGGGAATGCTTACTCATCCTGGTTTTGCCTTATCATCACGAAAAGGGCCGACAGGTGATGACCTGTGTTTGTTGGATCCGAACACCCCCACAGTGATTCAGCAGCAGTGCAGCATGTCCTCTGATGATGGCCACATGATGATAGGGGAATGACAGGCTCCTGTGAATTGTTGATGCAAGGACTGCACAATGATCCTGGATAATGACAGGCTCCTGTGAATTGTTGATGCAAGGAAAGTGACAGAATGATCCTGGATAATGACAGGCTCCTGTGAATTGTTGATACAAGGACTGTGACAGAATGATCCTGGATAATGACAGGCTCCTGTGAACTGTTGATATAAGGACTGTGACACAATGGTCCTGGATAATGACAGGCTCCTGTGAACTGTTGATGTAAGGACTGTGACAGAATGATCCTGGATAATGACAGCTCCTGTGAACTGTTGATATAAGGACTGTGACAGAATGATCCTGGATATTGACAGGCTCCTGTGAACTGTTGATATAAGGACTGTGACACAATGGTCCTGGATAATGACAGGCTCCTGTGAACTGTTGATGTAAGGACTGTGACAGAATGATTCTGGATAATGACAGCTCCTGTGAACTGTTGATATAAGGACTGTGACAGAATGATCCTGGATAATGACAGGCTCCTGTGAACTGTTGATATAAGGACTGTGACAGAATGATCCTGGATAATGACAGCTCCTGTGAACTGTTGATATAAGGACTGTGACAGAATGATCCTGGATATTGACAGGCTCCTGTGAACTGTTGATATAAGGACTGTGACAGAATGATCCTGGATAATGACAGGCTCCTGTGAACTGTTGATGTAAGGACTGTGACAGAATGATTCTGGACAATGACAGGCTCTGTGAACTGTTGATGTAAGGACTGTGACAGAATGATCCTGGATAATGACAGGCTCTGTGAACTGTTGATATAAGGACTGTGACAGAATGATCCTGGATAATGACAGGCTCCTGTGAACTGTGGATATAAGGACTGTGACAGAATGATCCTGGATAATGACAGGCTCCTGTGAACTGTGGATATAAGGACTGTGACAGAATGATCCTGGATAATGACAGGCTCCTGTGAACTGTTGATATAAAGACTGTGACAGAATGATCCTGGATGACAGGCTCCTGTGAACTGTTGATATAAGGACTGTGTCAGAATGATCCTGGATAATGACAGGCTCCTGTGAACTGTTGATGTAAGGACTGTGTCAGAATGATCCTGGTAAAACAGGCTCCTGTGAACTGTTGATATAAGGACTGTGACACAATGATCCTGGATATTGACAGGCTCCTGTGAACTGTTGATATAAGGACTGTGACACAATGATGCTGGATAATGACAGGCTCTGTGAACTGTTGATATAAGGACTGTGACAGAATGATCCTGGATAATGACAGGCTCCTGTGAACTGTTGATATAAGGACTGTGACACAATGATCCTGGATAATGACAGGCTCTGTGAACTGTTGATATGACTGTGACAGAATGATCCTGGATAATGACAAGCTCCTGTGAACTGTTGATATAAGGACTGTGACAGAATGATCCTGGATAATGACAGGCTCCTGTGAACTGTTGATATAAGGACTAGTGACAGAATGATCCTGGATAATGACAGGCTCCTGTGAACCACTGATATAAGGATTGCGACAGAATGATCCTGGATAATGACAGGTTCCTGTGAACTGTTGATATAAGGACTGTGATAGAATGATCCTGGATAATGACAGGCTCCTGTGAACTGTTGACATAAGGATTGCGACAGAATGATCCTGGATAATCACAGGTTCCCATGAACTGTTGATATAAGGACTGTGCCAGAATGATCCTGGATAATGACAGGTTCCATGAACTGTTGATATAAGGACTGTGACAGAATGATCCTGGATAATGACAGGCTCCTGTGAACTGTTGATATAAGGACTGTGACAGAATGATCCTGGATAATGACAGGCTCCTGTGAACTGTTGATATAAGGACTGTGACAATGATCCTGGATAATGACAGGTCCCATGAACTGTTGATATAAGGACTGTGACTGAATGATCCTGGATAATGACAGGCTCCTGTGAACTGTTGATATAAGGACTGTGACAATGATTCTGGATAATGACAGGTTCCCGTGAACTGTTGATCTGAGGACTGTGTCAGAATGATCCTGGATGACAGGCTCCTGCGAACTGTTGATGTAAGGACTGTGACAGAATGATCCTGGTAATGACAGGCTCCTGCGAACTGTTGATATAAGGACTGTGACAGAATGATCCTAGATAATGACAGGTTCCTGTGAACTGTTGATATAAGGACTCTGACAGAATGATCCTGGATAATGACAGGCTCTTGTGAACTGTTGATATAAGGACTGCGACAATGATTCTGGATAATGACAGGTTCTCATGAACTGTTGATATAAGGACTGTGACTGAATGATCCTGGATAATGACAGGCTCCTGTGAACTGTTGATATAAGGACTGTGACAGAATGATCCTGGATAATGACAGGCTCTTGTGAACTGTTGATATAAGGACTGTGACAGAATGATTCTGGATAATGACAGCTCCTGTGAACTGTTGATATAAGGACTGTGACAGAATGATCCTGGATAATGACAGCTCCTGTGAGCTGTTGATATAAGGACTGTGACAGAATGATCCTGGATAATGACAGGTTCCATGAACTGTTGATATAAGGACTGTGACAGAATGATCCTGGATAATGACAGGCTCCTTTGAACTGTTGATATAAGGACTGTGACAGAATGATCCTGGATAATGACAGGCTCCTGTGAACTGTTGATATAAGGACTGTGACAATGATCCTGGATAATGACAGGTCCCCATGAACTGTTGATATAAGGACACTGACAGAATGATCCTGGATAATGACAGGCTCCTGTGAACTGTTAATATAAGGACTGTGACAATGATTCTGGATAATGACAGGTTCTCATGAACTGTTGATATAAGGACTGTGACAGAATGATCCTGGATAATGACAGCTCCTGTGAACTGTTGATATAAGGACTGTGACAGAATGATCCTGGATAACGACAGCTCCTGTGAACTGTTGATATAAGGACTGTGACAGAATGATCCTGGATGACAGGCTCCTGTGAACTGTTGATATAAGGACTGTGACAATGATCCTGGATAATGACAGGCTCCTGTGAACTGTTGATATAAGGACTGTGACAGAATGATTCTGGATAATGACAGGCTCCTTGAACTGTTGATATAAGGACTGACAGAAGATCCTGGATAATGACAGCTCCGTGAACTGTTGATATAAGGACTGTGACAGAATGATCCTGGATAATGACAGGCTCCTGTGAACTGTTGATGTAAGGACTGTGACAGAATGATCTTGGCTGTGCAGGAGGAAACACGAGTGATGTGAGATAGGGAGCAATGCCACAAAGGGGGAGTGGGAGATTTAAGTGGGTAGGGGGTGTGGAGGCTATTTACACTGCACAATATACCAGCTGTTCAGGCTGAGAAAGTCAAAAAGTGTGAAGTGAAATGATGTGGGCTTACATGCTTCAAAGGAATTCCGTTGCCTTGTTTTGAAGTACTTAAACGTGTTGCCTTGTCAAAATGTTTTTTTGATGGAATTGTTAGTATTAGTCAGTGTTGAAATGGTGCATGTTGAAGTCATGTGCATAGAGAAATAAAACACTTGTGTTGTGATTGATCATGCTGCGTTGTTGTCACCATTTTCTCAGTCTGCCAGGGATGAACACTGTCACCGATGCAATCTCTTTATTTCATCATCTAATTATATATCTCTGTTCACAAGTGTCAAGCATCAGCAGGTCTCCATAAACATCAACCTTGAAGACATACACATACATGGACTGGAACCAAGATCCAACATATACATGGACTGGAACCCTAGACCCCAGTCGAGAGCTCTAAGCACAAACTCACAAAAATTAAGGCTAATGTCCCATAGCCCAGTGACCACAAAGGCAGTGGAAGGTGGAGCCAAACCCACCCTGCAGCCTTCTCAGGTTTGAATTGTTACCCCTTTACCATTGGGTGGACAGAGAGGGTTTTCAAGCTTAACAAATCAACCCCCACCAGCGGTTCCAACTCACGACTGTCCACTCCACTGGTGAACACTCTAACCCATTGACCAGAGGCCCACTGTCAACAAAAACAATGCAACTTCAGAGTTTGACATAGACGAACATGTTGAGACAGGAACAAGTAGTAAAACAGAACATGAGAAAACTAGACCACAAATACTTAATGTCTGTGCAATATATTTGGTAGCCACAGCAGCCACTCCAGAGTAACACAGTCCAGCCCTAATAGCAGATGAAAGTCTTTGACCTGGTAAACAAATCAAACTTTGGATAACATTGAGATATTCCACTATTAATTTCAATAGTCAAAATGTGCGACTGATTCCGTGTGCTCATATGGAAAAGCTAAAACCACTCGTGCGTACAGGGTATACTGAGACCACAGAACTTTTTGTTCGGAAGCTCACTGCTATGAATGTGTGAACAAATTCCACAAGCATCGTTTCTGAGAACCCATAAGTAAATGACTAGCATATTGGGAGTTGAATAGTATTGTAATGCTGTGCCCATCACAATCTCGAACGCATGTTAAATCTGTTAAGAAAAAAGAAAGGAAAAGGAAACCTGTTCAACTATCTCAACGCTGGAAAACCGTCAAACCTGAGCCACAATAACAATGGCTTTTTTAACTTCTAAGAGAGGGTTAATGATGCAATAGATTTTAGGAAGATAACATGATCAAATAAAGAATAACAAAGAAATAAATTTCACCCCAGTCAACTTTTCATCATATATTACACTTTCACTCATCTATGTGATCGAAACAAATGTAAATTCTTAAAAAAAAGTTTGTCTAGAAGTCCTACACACAACCATCATCGTACTGTTCATGGCACAAATCCACATAAATCAGTAAACCGCAAAGAATACCCGATCTATTCACTACCGTTGGACTCGGTATTAAATATGTAAACAACATACACAGGTTCACCGAGTTTTATTTCAACATTCAACATTCACCTCCACAACATGAATCATTATGAGCTGAATATCCCAACCTTTGCAAAGCAGCTTTACAAGACAAGCTCTGACAGTATGAATGTAAGGGTATTTTGTTCACATTAGGGAGAAGAGTAAGGCAGAGTGTCTACAAAAATAAAGCCAAAATAAGATATTTGGAGTGAATACTGTAAACATATAGGAGCAGGCATGTCTTGAGAGAGCTCTGACAAATAATTAGCTTTACTGGCTAATCAAATCCTTCATCTGGAGCATCCTGTCTGCAAATTAGCAGTGAAATCAACTACTGGCACCCCAAACTAGGGATTAATAAGTTTTTTGTTTTTTTTTAATCTAAAATAGTTATTAAAAAAAGAAACGGCCACTAATACAACTTGGATGGGACGGACATGGAAGAAGGACAAGCAACTTCAATTTCTGTCAGGTTCAAGCTCTGATACTTCAGCTGTGACCAACACTGACAGATCACCAACTCCTAACAGTGCCTGGAATAAAAGAAAGGCACTGTACTGTACAGAAACAACGAAAGAGACTGTCAAGGTTTGCCTTACAACCCATGAGGAACAACACAGAAGTGGAAAGAGACTGATATGTTGATGACGAAGTCTCTCCTGTTTTTGATCTCCTGATCACGATTTGGATTCTTTGCCCCCTCTGCCACAACAGAATATCGCTCATGAAGACACTAAGCTGACACTGCCTGCTAATGGGTCATTCATTTAAAAATGATCAAAATGGTGGCAGAGCTAAGATCAGGGTTTTTTTTCCCACAAGCTGCGAGGTCAGCTAAAAATGAAGTGAGAAAGGTAGCACAAAGAGAAGAAGATTTGGAAGAAAAAAGAACAATAAGCAAATACCGGGCTGTGGTGAAATTCACAGCAGAGTTAGCTCATCAGTAAAGCAAAGAACTGTCGGCATATGTGTATCACAACAATCTTCAAATTTTCTGAATCTACTAAAGTGTTGGGAGGAAAATGCAAGGTCAAACAGCAGAGGAGTGCAAGACCAAGGTTATCTCCCTCTTTAAAACAAAGTAATTGTCCAACCTGAGGACACTGAAGCGGTTAATTGTATGGGTGCACGAAGACGGGGGGGGGGACAACAACAGATCTTCTGGCAGAAAGCAGACACCATCACAAGGCGTCATTGTTAGATGCATACCTAGATGCCTGCATGACTCTGTACTTTATGGGTGGAAGAAATCTCATGGATCTCAAGTTGTCAATGTGGAGGACTTAACATCCGGAGTATATTCTTTGTTGTGTACTGTCAGGGGTGATACAACTGTTTGTAAAGAGGCGTGGACAACAACAACAAAAAGAAAAAGGAAGAGAGTTTGTGAAAACTGAACCAGTGCTGGGTCTGGACAGCCACAGACAAGCTTGTGCTTGATTTCAGCCAGTGCAGTGAGCCTGAACAATGTGTTGTCTGCGACAGGAACTTCGAAAGCAAGTACCAGTGTGTGAAATGATTGGCGATTGCTGTTGACACATTTATAACTGTACACTGATGTCTAACAATCGTACAATTTTTCTAATACTGAACATTTGATCTGCTTACAAAAAAAAGATGGCTTAAAAAAAACAACTTTTGTTACCCCCTGTTGAGTGTTAAGTTGTTGGATTTAACCACTTTTGGAGAATCTAGTTCCCTTGTTTATTACTGATGTTTGGTATTTCTTTATGTGGAAGGGATCACTGATGAACTGGGATGCTTTCTTAAGTTTTGGTTTTGTGTGTGTATGGTGCTAATACTGTTACGTACATTTCTGTGGGGAAAAGAACCTCTATTGTATGGGTAAAAAAGGGAAATCAAGAGTATTTAACTCAACCAGTGTACTGTGAAAAAAATCACAGAACAGAGCTGATCAGAGCATCGCAGTTCAGAACATACATGGACGGGACAGTGGACCAAATTACTTGAAAAACACAGTGCAGAAAAACACAGGAAAGACACGCTGGATAAATGCCCACTGCAGGCAATACAGAAAAGACATGCTGGATTAGTGCACACTACAAGCAATACAGAACACAGCATCATCTTTTCAGCTACAGTGAAAACTATTCACCATTTGACAAACAAAGGAAGAGGAGAAAGACTAGTAAGGTTCTTTCTAACATGACAATGGAACAGTAGTTCTAACTGACACATGAACACTAAATAGTTTTAAAAAAAAAAAAAAAGGGGGGGGGGGGGGGGAATTGAACAAAATATCAACTGATCACTAAAAGAAAAAAAACAACCTGATTGATAATCTACAAATGGTTATATTATTTCCTTGAATCTCGCACTGATTAATCAAGTTGAACAAAGTTTATATTGAATCTTGCACTGATTAAACCATGTTAAGGCAAAGGTTATAATCAAACTGAGAAAATCTTGCAGCAGCACACAAATGCTTTGTTACGAACATGGAATCTCTAAACAACACAATTTATTTTAAAAAAAAAAAAAGAATAAGAAAATAATACACATTTTATCTAACACTTTTGCAAGTTTTGAAAAAAAAAAAAGACAACCCCCCCCCCCCCCCCCCCCCCCCAAACAACCCTTCTAACTCTTTCACACTTCTAATTGTTCGGTAGATGCCCCTGATCTGGAAATTCACAAATGTTCTCTCTTAATACCAGAAACCCATATGTTTTTCCTCCTCCCCTGCCAACATGCTTTGTACAATGCCCACTGAGGAAGGGATCACTTATAGTGGGCATTGATGGACCGTCCAATAACCAGGCGGCGCACTTCACTTGTACCGGCACCAATCTCGTACAGCTTGGCATCACGCAGTAGTCGGCCAGATGGATAGTCGTTGATGTAGCCGTTCCCTCCTAAACACACAAAATAGCAACATGATCAAATGCCAAGACTCAAGTCAGTTGTAGAGTTAAAAGTACCGTATTTCATGCAGTTTGACTTTGAAAAAAAAAAGCTTACGTTAAACTAGAGCTGGGTAATATCTTAAAGGCAGTCTTGGTTGGATGTGTGAAAAGGATTTGTTCCCTGATCACTTCAGACATCAAGAAGAATGAGGTCATGAGGTGTGATGTAATACTACTGGTGAACATTCTTCACATGAAACCCAACACATTTCAATGTTCTTATGCAGCTCAGTTGGTAGAGCGCCTGACTCGTAATCTTGGTGATCCTGGGGTTGCGGGTTCGAATCTCCGCCGGGGCGTTTCGGTACAGGGGGATTTTTCCCTCGGAGTTAACATTAGTTCTGACTCCATTTCCCATACAGTCCTTCGAATGAGACTATAAACCGAGGTTCCGTGTGTGAACGCACGCATAATATCTTGCACACACGCAAAATCCATCACCAACTTTCGGAAGAGTAGGCCAGTTTGGCCGTTGGTATGGATGACACGTTACACACAGCATGCACCCTGCGTAAGAAATGGAAAGAATGAAGGAAGTAAAGGAACTGAGTGAACGATATTGAACGATATTGACTGGATGACACGGGAAACGACTGAATGAAGCGCCAGCTGCAGCTCTTCAGTCAGCACTACCCAGGTAGGCAGCCCGTTGTGTAAGCGAGTGTTGATTGTAAAGCGCTTAGAGCTTGGTCTCTAGCCGAGAATAGGCGCTATATAAGTATTCATTATTATTATTATTATTATTTTGCAGAAAACAGGACACATACTTTGCCCAACTAGCCCTATTCATCCTACCTCTGGTATGTGCAAAGACCTTGCATGATGGTGTACACTGTTGATCATTTTTTGTACAGTTATGGCCCTCTGCATTTTTTTGGTTCTGATCACACTGACTGTCAGTGCAAATCTTTCCATACTGTTTGATGAATTAAATGTGCATGGTGGTGAGGTCAGCATATGTACGATATTTGTTTGAAGGCAGGTCATTCTTGTCCAACAAACTTTTGCAGAACTGCAGCTGACTGAGCTTAGCACTGAGGTGCCGTGAACTTGACCTGATTTTTGGATGTTTGTTTAAGGTAAGACTCTTGGCAAGAGAAGAGCGTGGTTTTTGCTTTCTGGTCATCCAATTCTCTTTATATTCCTAGCCTTTTATGCCTGTTTTGTGTACTGTATGACAGAGCAGTGGAGACATCTAAAAATGACAGCCCATGAATATTACTGACTGAAAGGTAAATAGGCATTTTGAACAATACTAAAAATTTGTTTGTCAAATTCTAACTGAAGGATGTTCCACATCTGATCTATGTTATAACTCTAACCTCATGCAAATTCACATCCAAATGCTCATGGAACAAAGTGCTTTCCCTACAGGACTTCCTATAAGCCGGCACACAACTTGAGAACTGACCAGGTTAAACACAAAAAAAATCAAGCTTCATGAAATCCTTCAACGGAACAAGCTGACTGAAAAAGTAAAGCATGGAACAGATCTGCAAAATATTGTTATGCTTGGTTACACTTGGTTACAAATGGTCAGCCTCAGAAAGCAACACACACACACACACACACACACACACACATGAAGATCTAAATTTTCATTCAAGGTGCACATCTTTACATCACACACACACACAAACAATATTTTGCTTCATTTTCTGCCCTCGGTCACTCCGTTTTGAGAATAATGTGAACTTAACAACAAAAGAACAGGAAACCTACCCAGAATCTGCACAGTATCCAGAGCCATTTTGGTGGCTGCCTCTGCTGAGTAGAGAATCACTGCTGCACAGTCCTGCAAAATCCAAGGGATGATTGGGGGTACGGGCAGTTTGATTTATTTCATAATTTCATTTCTTAACACTATCAACACAGACCCTCGCTCTGCTCTATGTGCCCAGTTAACACTGCAGTCACAGAACTGAAATTCCCTCAGGACACCTGATTTTGACCATTTTTTTATTAATTTTCCTTAAAAGCCTAAATCCGACAGTGATTTTATTTTTGTACCGTGAAACAGAGCTATCTTTCATCTTCTTGATGATAAATGTTTTAAAAGTCAAAACAATTATTTTGTTGTCGTCTGAGTTGAAAATGACATACTGTGAACAAGGAGCACTGATTCAGTGCTTGGAGACGCCAATGGATTGGCTGCTTTCTCTTCAAATTAACCAATGAAATCGACTGTTAGCAGCTTGCTAACAGGTATGATATAAAGTTGGAAGGACTGTAGCAGTATCTGTACGCTGACACCACCGATTAAAAATTCTCCAGGAAATGACCATCGCTATCATTCTCATGACGTGTCCTGAGTGACAAATCACTTGCCATGAGTATTCTCGTCCTACGTCACCAAGTGGTAAGTCCGGCACCGCAATCATTCTCGCAATGAGTTGCGAAAAAGTTAAAACACTTTTCTACCAGCTGTGGATGGTTATTCCTCTAACTTACCCCAAACATTCTCATCACTTAGTTTCTTCTTAAAAGAACACTTTTATACACCATCTTGATGTTTTTCTTGTAGAAGTAAGCAAAATGACATTCAGTTGACATTGTTATCAAGCCTTTCACATCTTCCAAGGACTCCTGCCTGAGAAGACCATGCACATCACACTGAGCGTCCAATGGCATTCAAGTGTATTTGTGAGTCAAGAATTCAGGGGTGTCCTAATGAAAACTGCACCTCTCTGACACCATCATCTTGCTCAGCAAGACCTCAATGGCTTATCATCTTGCTCAGCATAGACCTCAAAGGCTTTTGTCTTTGCCATATGCATCTCTCTACAGACTTACTTAGTTTTTTTTTAATCTAATGAGTTGCCAGCTGAACCAAACAATGGTGTGTGAAAGCCCATCAGGACTGTGGTATGTATAACAACTTTCAATACCTCATGAACAAATTTTCTTCCGTGTTTTAAGCAATTTTGCATCTGAAGACCTAGTGATTTTATCACCCCTGCAAAATATGTAGATGATCCAACCAGCTGTTCCTGCGTTATCTTGCCAGTGCTTATGCACAGACACAGACACAGACACACAGACACAGACAACTGAAAATCATATCCTGCATGAGGAAGAATAAGGTTCAGGACAATGTTCACCTTGGACAAATAACATGAAAAATTAAAACAACAACAAAGCAACTGACATATCAACCCAAAAAAATCACAGTGTGTCAATAACATACAGAATTAAAATGACAAAAATGAAGAAAAAGACAGATCAAAATTCCATTCATGGGAAAAAAGCGTACTGAAAATGACAAAAATAAGGCAGAAGACAGAAAAGAAGAATTATCACCATGAACAAATTACATACAGAATGAAAATCTGGTTGAAAATTTGCAGCCATGAAATCAAGGAATTTTTTCCACATTATTTGAGGAAATACAGCTGTGTCTAGGTGTTATATACTGCAAAAGAAGTTTGAACACTGAAGACAGTGATAGGACACTGAATGATGTGCTAACAAGAAGAAACTGAGTGCAATATTCCACTATTAGCAAAGAAAGTGAACTGATTTGAAGTTAGCGCGTGTGCAAGCATGGCATTTACTCAAGGGACGGGAATCAGCTCCGGATGACAGACCATTTAGTTCCCTTGCAGTTTTTCTTTTGAGTCCTTGTCACCAACAGCACATTTCAACCAAGTAAAAATTAAAGCGCAAGTTTGCAAAATGAGTATGACAACTAAAAAAGGAAGAAGAACAACAAGAAAAATCCTCACTGCTCGCAAATAGTATGCAGAATTAAAAGATAAGAAACTAACAGAAGTATGGCAAAATGACAGAACAAAAAAGATTAAACTCTCACCATGGGCACAAGCTGTCCTGCATCCAAAGCACGGGCCACATTGTAGGTGTACGATCGACTGGCATTCAACACCGTGTACATGTCAGCCATCTTGGCCTGTATCAACTGCAACAAACATTTCCTTTATTCTACCGTGAGCACTCAGAGAAAAGAACGATCCAAATTACTCAATAACAGGTTCACATGTTGTTTTTCAGAGGAGATTCTGTGAGGGTCATTGGTAGCAGTGAATGGTTTCACAAACACAAGCTGTACACGACACACAGAGCTGCCAAGTCCTCTTTTGACATCTGTCCCCCATACCTAATGTTTAAGCAATCTGGAAAAATTTCTCGACACGCAGAAAACATACGGAATCCAGTATCATCACATAATTTGGCACCGACTGTGAATGGACTAAACACCTGTCTGTTTCGTTTCCTTACCAGCTCTTCCCAGTTCCCATGCCCCAATGGCTTGCCCTTCTTTCACTCTCCTCTTCCATCACCCCATAACCAATCAACACCCTACATACTGTCAGCTCTAACCACAATGGTTCTAATCTTTACTTTCTCTTCATCCTTTCATTCATAATTTTACGCTGCAAAATGAACTGATGTCACATTCTTCAGTGTTCTTCTTTCTCTACCCTTAACAGAACACTTAAAAACATTTATAATACAACTTTTCTGCTGGATCCCATTACCCACTACCTACAAGGTTAGTTTCTTCTGGGAAATGTCTTAGTTCTGAACCAAACATTTCAGAGACAAAGGGCTACCTTACCTGGAAATGCCAAGATTTTGAAGCCAAACAACCATCCACTAATATCTTATTTTTGAGCCAAAAGACCTTTTTTTTTACCTGGAAATGCCAAGATTTTGAAGCCAAACAACCATCCACTAATATCTTATTTTTGAGCCAAAAGACCTTTTTTTTTTTTACCTGGAAATGCCAAGATTTTGAAGCCAAACAACCATCCACTAATATCTTATTTTTGAGCCAAAAGACCTTTTTTTTTTTTACCTGGAAATGCCAAGATTTTGAAGCCAAACAACCATCCACTAATATCTTATTTTTGAGCCAAAAGACCTTTTTTTTTTTTACCTGGAAATGCCAAGATTTTGAAGCCAAACAACCATCCACTAATATCTTATTTTTGAGCCAAAAGACCTTTTTTTTTTTTACCTGGAAATGCCAAGATTTTGAAGCCAAACAACCATCCACTAATATCTTATTTTTGAGCCAAAAGACCTTTTTTTTTACCTGGAAATGCCTTCCCTTTTCTATTTAAACAGAAAGAGACTGCAGTTTTACAGAAAACACACCAAAAGACAAACACACATTCAAAACTAGGTGCAAAGAAGATGCCATTTAACAGAAACTATGAAACAAACGAATTTTCGACAAATATGTCTTTCTCAGATGTCTTATGTAGGATATTTAAAAAGGGCACAAAAGAACACGCCCCAGAAAGTTAGTTTCAAAGTGAGGTGACTGCAGGCCGAAACTGAAAGCAGAAAGTTATCAGCATCTTACCTGGAAATGTCCTATTTTAGAGCCAAAGGCTTCACGGTCATGGGCGTACTTGAACGCCAGGTCGCAACAGGCCTGCATGACCCTGTCATACAACCAGAGCACAAGCAATGTGTTGTGGATATTATTGGAAAAACAAAACAAAACAGAAACACACCACAAATCAAAATACAACCCACCGTCACAACCAACTACCAACAATAAGTAGCATTTGTTCCGAGTGACTGTCTCTCTTTTTCAGGTATTTCTATTTCATTATTATCATTATTATTTTGTTTCATTTATCAATTTTTTTACTGGATTCTTGAAGTTCAACTTTTACTCTCTTGGTGAACGGCTGATATGGCATTCCTCTAGTGAGGCTCACCTTGACATGAAACTATGCGATCACGCATGAGACCGTACAAATTTACTTAAGTAACATGCAAAAGATAGCATCACAAACCCTTCCAAAAATAATGGACTGCAAACACTGGTCCAGTAAATATGTGCATCAATGAGCCAGCTGTTGGCCACATGACTCGCTTTGCTTTAACTACGGTTTTACAAGCAAATACTTCTCAGACTGGTGCTGAAGAAAGTTAAACATATCAGCAGCATTTTACTATAGCTGACATAGCACAAGATGGTGTTTCTAGTAATGAAAGCAGTGACTTAAATACCACCCACACATCAAAGGCCAGTGAGGCGGGCATGATAAGGCACATAATGCACTGGATGAAGAGGATGAATTCTTGATTCCTGATGGGACACTAATATGAAGACTTTATGTCAAATGTGGCTCTTTTTATTGGATCTTCTAGTCTGCATGCATCAGGAATGTATAATGCCTCATATATGATACACAAGGAGAGCTCTTCAGTCAGCTCTACCCAGGCAGGCAGCCCACTGTGTAAACAAGAGCATGGATTGTAAAGCACTTACAGTTTGGTTTCTAACCTAGGACAGGCGCTATATAACTGTCATATATCTTCAGTATGATCATGACTGCTGACTTTCTAAATTCCCTTCGTGAAGAGACAGATACACGCACAAAACTTATAAGCCTGAAGAAATGCAAAATAAGACAGTGGGCAGATCAAGGTATTACAATATCATAGCGCAGTTATGATAACAAACAACAACAACAAACAAACAAAAACAGAGTTCTTTTGCCCCTGGGCCTTTTACTTGTAAACTTGAAGCATGAGGATCACTATATTTGTGTCATAACCTGACGTGTGAATCATCGGTTCTAAATGTTTCATTTGTTGTATTTCTGTGGGTCACTCTACCAGCCCCCACCTCCTTAGACTCCAAAACCTTGTTAAGGCAGCCAATTTCATAACTTCAGAGACTCTACAGCATCAATGTTGGGAATTCCACTTAACATGAAAACAACACTTTTTATGCATATGTTTCTGCTCTGGACTCCAGATTAAAGTCTTATCCATGGAACTAGGAGGAAATTGGAATCTGCACAAATGTCAATTCAGAAGAAGAGATCTTCAGTTTAGTTGTTTTTAGTGGGAATCTGACCTCAGATCCTGGGACCAGAGTCTGACACCTTATCCTCTTGACCAAAATGCCCCCTTTCCCCCCACCCCCCTCCCACCCCCAATATGACAACCCTTACAAATGTGGGGAAAAAGAACAGGCAAATTCATTGACTTTGTCTGCCAACTGTGGCTTTCTAAATGAAAAAAGCAGAAAAACCAATCTCCAAGGAAATGAAACATGAAATTCACTGAGTTCAGAAAGTAGAAAAACAAATCCCCAAAGAACATAAAATTCACTGAGTTCAGAAATCTGCATCATGATCACTATATAACTGGCTACTGTGTGTAAAACAGTTGTTAAATGAAACACACTAAAGGCTTTGGCGTTGAAGTAAGTCTTTGTGAGGTAATGACCTCTGAAATAACATGGGTCTGAATATCCTTTAGTGCTGCACTAACTTGTCGTCTGATCAGAAGTCAGGATTTCATCTGAATGAAAAGAAAGTAAAACTTATGACAGAAAAATACTTCTTTTCTTTTCATTTGTTTAGCAACGTACCCAATTGGTCCTCCAGTGAGTACCAGCCTCTCGATGTCCAGACCACTGAAGAGGACATACACTCCCTTGTTCTTCTGCCCAAGCATGTGGGACACTGAAAAAAGAAAACAGACTGGGTGCAGACAGAGCAGCTAAAACATACACCTCATGGGATAATTTGTCACACATGCTAACCTAAAAGCAGCTAAAAGTACTGGGAAACATCAAAGTACTGACAGACAAAACTTTCTACTTCTTTGGTACTCTGCAGAGAACTAACAGACGGAACTTTCTACCTACCTGGCACTTTGCAATCAACTAACAGAATTTTCTTCCCACCTGGTACTTTCAAAGAATTAAAAAAAAACAGAACTTTCTACCTAGCCGGTACTTTGCAAAAAACAAATAGACAGAACTTTCTTCCTACCTGGCACTTTGCAAAGACCCAACAGATAGAACTTTCTACCTAGCTCGTACTTTGCAAAGACCTAACAGACTGAACTTTCTACCTACCTGGCGCTTTGCAAAGAACTAACAGACAGAACTTTCGTCCTATCTGGCGCTTTGCAAAGAACTAACAGACAGAACTTTCGTCCTATCTGGCGCTTTGCAAAGAACTAACAGACAGAACTTTCGTCCTATCTGGCGCTTTGCAAAGAACTAACTGACAGAACTTTCGTCCTATCTGGCGCTTTGCAAAGAACTAACAGACAGAACTTTCATCCTATCTGGCACTTTGCAAAGAACTAACAGACAGAACTTTTGTCCTATCTGGTACTTTGCAAGAACTAACAGACAGAACTTTCTTCCTATCTGGCACTTTGCAAAGACCTAACAGACTGAACTTTTGTCCTATCTGGCACTTTGCAAGAACTAACAGACAGAACTTTCTTCCTATCTGGCACTTTGCAAAGACCTAACAGACTGAACTTTCTACCTGTCTGGCACTTTGCAATTAACTAAGCGACAACTTCTCACCTACCTGGCACTTTGCAAAGAACTAACAGACAGAACTTTCTACCTACCTGGCACTTTGCAAAGAACTAGCCTACAGAACTTTCTACCTACTTGGCACTTTGCAAAGAACTAACAAACAGAACTTTCTACCTACCTGGCACTTTGCAATCTTCGAAAATCAACTCAGAGGTGTTGGATCCTCGCATGCCCAGCTTGTCCAACTTCAGTCCAGGTCTGAATCCTTCCATGCCCTGACACACACACACACAGTGAACAGGTTCACTGAAAACTGCATAATATACACACTGCAGTGCCAAGCTAGTAAGTATCCTGTGTGTGAATGTCAGTCTGCACGAATGTGTTTGAACAAGAGAGTGAGAAGGAGAGAGGCATGTGTGTGCATGAACATAAAAGAAAGAGACTCACAAACCAGGACACAGAGAAGACAAATACATCTGCTGAAACAGACATCCGTTTGTAGGCAAATACCATGAAAAGACTCGCTCCTATTTTGCATTCCTTGCGGCCCTACAAAGTGAAACTTAATAAACCGACTTGTTTTTTTTTGTTATACAAAAGAACTGTTCCCCACCCCAACCCCCCTCCCCTCCTGCAAATGTCTCTGTCCACCCCATCACCATCCTCTCTCATCTTCTCCTTCGTTTCCTTCTCTTTCATTCTGTCAGTTTTACCCATTCATCCCCCCTCCCCCTCTTCCCCTACCTTGGTCCCTCTACAATTGTCTCTCCTCTGCCATCTCTTCTCCTCTGTCTAGTTACAGTTATTTCCCTTAGACCTGCTTCATATCCTGACTTTGCTTCAAAATATTGTTGCATCAATAATGCACCTAATCTAACCATTTACACAAAAGTGATTCAATATTGATCTGCCCTATACATGACGAATTTGAAGAGCAGATAGAAACGGTGCAAGCAGA
Source organism: Conus canariensis (assembly GCA_033310375.1). Taxonomy (NCBI): domain Eukaryota; kingdom Metazoa; phylum Mollusca; class Gastropoda; order Neogastropoda; family Conidae; genus Conus; species Conus canariensis. The sequence continues at coordinate 97,183,694 of CM065715.1, forward strand.
CAGACACTCAGAGTGCACTTTATATATTAGTCTTGATATTTGTTTTTTCCCTTAAAAATGAAATACGGATTCCTCGAGATGAAAAGTGTGTATTTGCACTTTTTATTAATTTCGAAGACACAGAGCATAGGCAAAGCCTGTTCACAGGCCAGAAAAGATAACTGAAGTGAACTGTTCACAACCAGACTTTGCTATGGAGATCACTCAGAAGTCATGTGCATGGAGGCCTGGATTAGCCCCCCTTTCTCTCATTTGAAAAAAAAATTGTGGATCCTGTAAGTAGGTTATGATTTTAAGCTGGTAAAGGCTGTTTTTTTTTTTTTTCAAGTGTGTGTGTGTGTGTGTGTGTGGGTGGGGGGGGGGGGGTTGGGGTCTCATCTTCTGTGCCACTGAAGTGGCACAGTACCCAAGCTCTCCATCCACAGCCACAGCCTGACCTATCCTGCCTTAGCCCAGGCCCTAGCAATCCACAAGGAACAGTCGATGTCAAGTCGTCATGGGGCAAACCACCAGAAGAGACACTGCACTGCTGGCAAGGTACTCCAGTGGTACTGAGTGGTGCCTATTCTGATCCAATGTAACGCAGGACACCATACATCAAGCCCCCTCCTGATGACAATAATCACTTAGTCACTGAGCCAGTGCAGGTGAGCTCCCCTCAAGAGGGCCCATCATATCTATTCAATAGCAGTCCCTATGTATTTGATGATATCAGTGGCCCCGATGGAACCTCACCAAGGCAAAGACATGGTGTTAACTGAAACGGAAGTCATCATGAGAACAGGACCACAAAATTTGAAATCTTCTTTTTTATGAAACTATAGATTTCCATTCTGGTCTGAGACTGCATGACAAGGCTTTACTCATTTTCATGATATATCCTTGTGTCAATCAGGCCCAAGAGATAAAGACACTTGCAGTGTTGCTCGGGAAATTCGAGCAACACTTTCAGAGATGCATCCATTAAGCGGATGAAAGTCAGCTGTGTGGTCCCAGCTTTCCGAATTGAGCCCGTAGCAAACTCACCTCTGGGTAAGAGCTAGTTGGGGCAGAAAAATCCTACAAATAAATGGCTCTAATGAGAATGGAATCCGTCTTCTCGCATCTGGGAGTCTGCCATGCTTACCACTTTGCCATAGCAACTGGTAGGAATAAGACAGTTGTTTCCATAGATAAGTATGATAAAATCTCAGATTCTCTCGAGATGCAAAATGAATAACAGCACTTCACTTTCACTTCAATACCTTATGTGGACACAGTTTGTTTCACAGAAAGTAGCCTACCTTAGGCATGAAAGTTCACTGACAGATGCGCGTACATATACACTCTCACCGAATCAATCTATTCTCCTTTTCCCTGTGGCAAACCTTTTACTATGCAAACTATCTATCAAAGAAGCCAACAAGAATGCCATCCAGTACTATTTGTGCATGCTGTAAATTCCATGTAAAAAAAAAAATGGAGGAGCTGTCTACCTTTTCAATGATAAAAGCTGTGATGCCATGCTGGGGTTTGTCAGCAATAAAGTCTGTTTTAGCGTATACCACAAGCACATCAGCGTCGGGGCCGTTGGTGATCCAGAACTTGTTTCCATTCAGAACGTAGTAATCACCTGCCAGCAGAATCACCCTGTCAGGGTATCTATAATGGGAAAGAACTGGAATGGTAATCTTTTTCTTCCTTCTGCTGTATCTGACAGACTGTCTTGAAACCCTACTCTCTCTTTCTCCCCCTCCCACGCCCCATTTCATAACAGCAACTACAACAATACATGCAAATATTCAATGCATGGAAGGATACACACACGCACGCACGTACACACATACACACATGCATGCATGCGTGCGTGCATGCACACACACACACACACACACACACACACACACACACTATCTCTCTCCCTTACACACACATTTGCATAACATGTATGTACAGTAAGATCAATTACTATTGAGCTTTAAAGCATATTTTCCCCTTCAAATTCTCATTTTCTTTAATCATCGTGAATGTTAATTATCTCTACCTGTCCTCACTGACCTTTGAGTTCTGCCTTCAGCCTCATGGACACCACATCAGACCCGCTGTTGACCTCGCTCATGGCCAGTGCTCCCACTGCTTCCCCGCTTATCAACTGCAATGTTCACAGACAACATTCACTCACAGGTAAATCTCTGCAATGCTCGATCTGGGAAATGACGATCATTTGTAAATCTTTGCATTGTTTAATATAACCATCATTCATTTCTGAATCTGTGCCAGGGTCGTTTAATTAACAATTGACACGTAAATCCATGCACAGGTAAATACATCATTCATTTATCTGTAAATCTCCCTAAGATTTCTTTTTCAGGGGAGGGGAGGGGGAAGGGAGGGATGTCTTTCAACTTCTGATTTTTCTTTTTTTTCTTTCTTTCATTTTTTTCCCCCTCAATCACCAGATGATTCATTATATAAGCCATTTACTTGATTATCTCCACAATGCTCATGATATCAGTCATTCATCTGTAACAATGTCTTGTTCATGGTATCAATCATTTATTTGTAAATAAATCAGACAAACAAAACACACATCAATCTGTTCAGTACAATACTAGTAGAAAAGGAAGACAAACATAAACAAAACAGTTAGCCTACACTGCTATCATACGCACTGACCCAATATGGCACCGTAATTATCACGCATGACAGTTGACACAGAAGTGGATATAAAGAAAAAGCATGATATACACAGTATACCCAAACAGGAGGAAAGAACACATATGTGCCTGCATCACACACACACACACACACACACACACACACACACACACACACACACACACACACAGATTAAATGAATGGTTGGCACAAAACAGTGGCTTTAAAGTTAGTGTCTTATTATATGTTTACTGTGTTTCAAGCTGAAAATGTCATAATAGAAAACATCATTACACTGCAGAGAATAATGACCATTCTGTCTTAAAGTCTGGCAAAAGATATTTTGGCCAAGAATGCTTAAGCCCCACACAGAAATGACAATACACACTGACCAACTAAAACCATTCATTCCTGACACCTTGTTTATGGGTTATACTGATAAAAGAAAAGTGTGAAAAAAATAGGTACGCTGAATCATCATGAAAAAAATTAAGCACAAGGAATGCCTTCATTGTCAGGTTGCCATCTAAAAACATTCTGAAAGTCAACATTTTTTTTTCAGCAAACATGGGTGTCACTTAATTAATCTAGTATTTCAGTTCAAGTTTTCAAAAAGGCAAGTTTACCTCTTGAAAAGTCTAACAGACAATTTAACACGAAAGAAATTCAATGCAAATGAAATTAAAACATCCTGAATCATTTGAACACGTGTGTAAAAATAACAACTTGTTTCTTAAACTGAATGTAACAATTCGAACACCAAAGATTTGTTCTCTCTCTATCCCTCCCACTCTGTCTCTCTCATCCATCAAATCTTGTAACGCACACATGAACAGACACACCACGCTATCAAGGTCACTCAGACGAATTGTGCTCTTCTCCAACTGCAAAGAAGTTGAGGAAATTTGGTGAATCATTTATTTATTTCCCCACCCTCCCTCATATAAACACACACACACACACACACAAACATATGTATTTATCTCTGTGTGTGTGTGTGTGTGTGTGTGTGTGTGTGTGTGTGTGTGTGTGTGTGTGCCTGTGTGTGTCTGTGTGTGCATGTGTGTGTGTGTGTGTGTGTGTGTGTGTGTGTGTGTGCATGTGTGTGTGTGTGTGTGTGTGTGTGTGTGTGTGTGTGTGTGCCTGTGTGTGTCTGTGTGTGCATGTGTGTGTGTGTTGCTGCAACAATCCCTTTCTTTCATAGGACCAGTCTCGTAGACTGTAACAGAAGCTTTTGATAATTCTGGCTAGACCGTTTGAGTTTCCGCATATCACACAGATACAAAAAAGGACTGAATAATGATAGTGATAACATTTACTGCAACATCATTAAACCTTCCTGCAAAACACCTTAACCTCCACCACCACAAACAACACTGATACTGTCATCACAATCCCACTGAGGGTCAGGTTTCAAATAATTTAATGCGGTAATCGCCTGAGTATGAATCAAATCGGAATGTCTTTAACTGAAGCATAGTGCCTAACTTTTTGTGTCTTTTCTGAGTTTACCTGATACATGGAATTTGCTCTGTGGATTTGCAACAGACAGACAGACTGTTACACAGACAGACAGACTCAAGAACTCTAAAAGGGAGAGAGACAGAGAGACGAAAATGGGTGGGAGTGGGAGGTGAGGGAGCAACATCATATCACACATCATGTTTTATATGTCATCTGTCACTTCACACCATACATCAGCCATCTTTACAATCCTTGATACAGATCGCAACAACCAAAAAAAAACAAAAAAACAACTAGTGTAAGTATGCGTGTGTTTTTTCTTTTTGTGTTCAAACATCAAATTCGGCGAACGTTGTACTGACCACTTATCATACAATATAAATGCCAGTCAGAATACACCTTTCAGTCTCTTGTGCATTTCATTCTCACCTGTGGGTGTTTGCATGCCTGTCTGCAAGCATGTCCATTTGTGTGCACACGTGTGTGTTGTGTGCATGTGTGTGTGTGCCTGTGCATGCATGTATGTACATTTATATGCGCGTGTATTTCTACAACAGATCATTTGATCATATTCCAAACAACTGTGTATTGACAAATTTTAGGTAATACAATCACACTCACAAAGATTTTGTCTCCCACACTAGCTGTAATAAGTGGATAAACAAATTAAATAAAAAGAAATAAATGAAAAAAAAAAAAAACATCAAATAAACGGAAAAAAAAAA
>CM065715.1:97193519-97228519 GCA_033310375.1 Conus canariensis
TAACAGATAGACTACAGAAAGCTTTTGTGGAAAATTCAAATCACAAAAACTTCTATGAAGTCTCTCCTTATGAAAATTCATTTCAAAATTGAGGGGGAGAGGATAGCCTTTGACGTTTGTAAAATATTTTCAAGATTTCTAGAGCTTAATTTGCAAATTTAAAAAAAACAAACAAACAAACAAGACAAACACCACTTTACTGGGAGCAGTAGCGCCAAGCAAGCCCATTTCTCCACACTTGAGCCAGAAATCCTGTAACATAAATCAAATGCTTATTTTCCTACTGTGTCTGAATCCTGCGGCATAAACAAAATGTCATTTTCTTCCAGTAAATCAAATCTAAAACCCTACAAGATAAATGAAATACTGTTGTTACTTCTTTTCTGAGTCAATTACATAAATATATTGTTTTCTTCTTAGTCAATCTGTTTTCCATGTAAACTCACAGACTGGAATACTGCATAATGACAAAGGCATGACTATTCTTTGTATTTTACAGATTCTATACCATCACAGCATTGTTGTGTAACATCAAAATCAGTCAGTATAACACACAAAGTATCCTCAAAAGCAAACAAAAATAAAATCCTTTTCATACACTTTTAATTAAAGATATCTGCACCATCAAATACTTTTTTTTTCTGTGTCCACCATATCCACCATAATCAGTGAATTTCAGAAGATACTCCTTACCTCCCCGCCCCCCAAACAAAATTACATTGTGAAGTGCACTATACCTGATTTAATCAGTTTTGGCACAATGTGTTACATGCAGGCAGGGCATCAAAATTACATTGTGAAGTGCACTACACCTGACTTAATCAGTTTTGGCACAATGTGTTACATGCAGGCAGGGCATCAAAATAAGTGTCCAATTTCCAATTATCTACAAAACTTTTTTTTTTTTCCATCCAGTGGATATCAATGTTACCTTCATGTCAGCAAATGTATTTGTCTTGTCAATTTCATCTGCTTTGGGTGCGAGTTCTTTCTGGCAAAACTGAAACACACTTTCCCGCAACTGAAACAGAAAAAGCACAATTCACATTTATCATATATACAAACCAGCAAACCAACCAACCAAACCTAGTACACAAGCACAAAACCATGGGATATAGATTCACTAAGTGTGTTTTTAATGGAGTTTAGTTTAGCAAGGCTTTCTTCTTTCCTTTTTTCTTTCAACTCTTTGATTTCTGTCTCTCTTTCTCTCTCTCTCTCTGAGAGCATGCGTAAGATAAGATAATGTTGCTTATAGCCCAGCCGACCGCAAAGGGCCACATCAGGGCTGTCACCACGTTAAAATCAACTCACAAATCAATTAAAAAAAAAAAAAAACACTTTCATACATCTCTTTAAACGACATCTTCTAAAACGCACCAGAAACTTCGTTAAAAATCTTTCTTCCATAAAATCTCAAATCAGATGAAAAGTGTTAATCTCTCTCAAAAACTCAAAGACCACGTCAGGTGGGACATCCCTGAACAGGATTTTCAAGGACTCCGCTGCAAAATGTTTGTGTCTCACATCGTGCGAGAGCATGTGTGTGTGTGTGTGTGTGTGTGTGTGTGTGTGTGTGTGTGTGTGCGTGTGTGTGTGTGTGTGTGCTTGCATGGCGCTTGCATGTGTGTGCGTGTGTGTGTGTGTGTGTGTGTGTGTGTGTGTGTGTGTGTGTGTGTGTGTGTGTGTGTATGAGAAAGAGAGAGAGAGACAAACATGATTAGCTTGATGGTGGTGGTGACTGCATCGTCTCTTGCATGTGCAGTCTCTGTAGCCAGGTTTGAAACTCCGATGTCATCCCAGAGGACTGGGAGAATGGCTAAGTTGTCTGTATCCTCTAAAAAGGCAATCTCTCAGAGTGCAACAACTGGAGAGGAGTTACTCTACTATCAATATCACGGAAAGTGTATTGCAAGGTCATCCCCAACTGACTACACGACATAGTGGTCAATGAGCTCTGGGAACAACAAGCAGGCTTCTGCCCGAAACGATCCTGTGCTCTTCACACTAAAACAGATCATCAAGAAGTATGGAGAGCACCAAGTGCCCCTGGCCATTGGCTTCATTGACTTCACCAAAGCATTCGACAGTGTCCACTGACCATCATTTGTAGAATATCATGAAATCCTACAGCATCTCAGAGAAAGTTGTGTCGGCCATAGAGCAAATTTTCATAAACTCCCAAGTGCAGAGTCAGGACGGAAGATGGCAACAGAGACTGGTTTGAACTTGTCACCGGGGTAAGGCAAGGTTGTATCCTCTCCCCTCTCCTCTTCGTATTTGCCACTAACTGGGTTTTGAAACATGCAACCCAAGGAAAGAGAATCAAGTGGACAGAAGGAACAGCCTCTCAGTTCTGGATTTTTCCGATGACATTGCCGCACTTGCAAGCACCACTCAGGATCTGCAGGTGCTTGTAGACAATATCAGCAAGTTTGCAGGCAACACTGGCCTCATTATTGGTGCCAAAAAGACTAAAGACATACTGACCAGTAAACACCAGGGGCCAACAGATGTGCTCATCGACCAGAAGCAAGTGGAAGAAGTAGAGAACTTCACATACCTAGGCAGCTCCATCAACAATGCCAATGACCTCAACCATGAACTGAAGTGTCGTATTGGAAAGGCAACATCAGCATTCAATCAGCTGAACAAAATATGGAACAGCAAGAAATTCTCCCTTGGAATCAAATTGAAGTTTTATGACTCTAGTGTGATTTCAACGCTGCTATATGGCTGTGAAACCTGGCAATTAAAGATTACCCAGAAGAAGAAACTCAACGCTTTTGATACTAAGTGCCGACATAAGATCTTGGGCATCAAATGGTCAGACTTTATACCAAATGAAGAGGTCAGGGACAGGTCCAAACAGCTCCCTGTGTCAACCATCATCTGCAGACGGTGCCTCTGCTGGGTGGGTCATGTCTTGAGATTACCCTCATCAAGACCTGCAAACCAGGCCATTAAATGGACCCCAGCAGACCAGAGAAAAAGAGGACGACCCAGGATGAGCTGGTGACAGACAGTGGAAAGAGACCTCAGACTCGCTGACGGAAGATGGAGTGATACCAGCAAAGTGGCTGAGGACCGTGCACAGTGGAGCAACTTGACTGCCTCATGTGTCACGAGACGCAGGTGCATCTAAGTCTAAGTGTATATGTATACTGCAGCTGCTCAATAAATTCGAAAGTATTAGTGTAGAGAATCACCTGATTAATCCTTTTGACATTGGGAAGCATCACTGGAGTTATATCCAATACAAATACCTGAGTAATAGGCTTCACAGGCAACTTAATCATCATCATTCCCAAAGAGCTGTATGCAATAATGGTAACACCATAATCAATATCTTTTTTAGGGTTTCTGTCTTCACCATTTGTTTTTTCATACTGTATAACCTCTCTCTCTCTCTCTCTTTCTTAGTATTTTATTCTGGAAGATGAAAAATAGAAGCCACGAAACACCCATGAGATAATGGCAATATTTCGGTTTATTTCAACCTTTCTCAAGCCACACTGGCCAACTGACAAATATAACACTTAAGATTACTGTTGTTGTGTCACTGAAAAAAGTTCACTAGAAAAGAGTTCACTTAGAGCGAAGTTCACTGGAAAAAAGGAGTTCACTGGAGGATGGGGGATGGAAGGGGACTTGTTGGAGGGCAGGGAAAAAAAAAAAAGGGGGGGGGGAGGGGATAGGAGGGAAGGGTGAGGGTGTAGAGGGTGGAAAGCAAAGGGTGGGAAGAGGAGGGAAGGTGGTGAAATCAGCTGGGAGTGGGAGAGACAATAAAAGCAACAACAATCATAGTAACCTTACTAACAATAATCATTACCATCACCCTCTCTCTCCACCATTGACATGAGCAAATAAATAGATACGGGAGGGTTGAAAGGAAATTAAAAGTGAAGGATGAGATGGGAAGGGGGCGGAGGGAGGAGGATGGGATGGGGGCTAGAGGTGTGGCCTGAGGTGGAAACAGAGTAGAAGACCTAGCAAGAGAGGGAAAGGGAGAAATGTATGTGAGAGCGCATGCACGCGCGTGCGTGCGTGAGCGCCCGCGTGTGCGCGACTGCGCGTGCTGTGTGAGCGCCTGCGTGCATGCATGTATGTATAAGAAGATCACATAAGGGAAATAGGGGGTATGGGACAGAATGGTGAGTGAAGATGAACAAGTGATATATGAGGTGAGAAAGAAAGCTGGAACTGTTGGAGGCAAATGGCAAGAATGGAGGGAGGGTACAGGGCTCTTACACACACACACACACACACACACACACACACACACACACACTCACACACACACACGCACACACATACACGCACATGCACACACGCACGCACGCACGCACACACACACACACACCACACACACACACACACACACACACACACACACACACTAGTGTGTGCGCTTGGGGTAGGGGGTGGGGGTAACAAATAGGAATATTTTGTTAGCTGCTGGAAGTTGAAGTCAAGGAATTAAAGCAGAGACCAGAAAAAGCAAAAAATTAGGGGTAGTTTAAGACATCTAGAAAGAGGACTGAATTCAAATGAGAAACAGTAGTATTTTATTCTGTCTGTCTCTCTCTCTTTCTGTCTCTTTCTCTCTGCCTCCTTCTTGTTATTTAAACAATTACACGAAATTGCCAATTGCCTTTAGTCTTGCACCCATTCATTTGTCTAAGGTCTGCCTGCAAGATTGTGAAAAAGCTAATTGTACTACACCCATTTTGATCAAAGTAGGTTGAAATTGGAATGTGGGTCATGGATGATCACACTTCAGTTGGACCTAGATCCATAGAGTAGAGCTGGACCAAAGGGCAGACCTAGAATCTGTTCAGCAGATCTTGAATCTGTTATTACACATTTTCAGCCACACATGAACACTATGGAATACTGCTTACAAGGTGGTAAAGTTTTATACATCATGTATTTCATTTTCATGGAGGTATAAAACTTTTTAGTGTTACATGTTTCATTTTCATGGGGGTATAAAACTTTTTAGTGTTACAAACAACGACATTTCATATCACCCACATCCAAGTTTTAAAAAAAGTACATGGGAAGTAGCTCTTCAGTCTTTAACTACTATTACTTCCCTGGTAAATGAGTTAACTTTCTTTCCTTCTTTCTTTCTTTCTGCGTACGCAGGCTGATACTCCTGCGGACACTGCCTGTATAGACAGGCAGTGGAGTTTTGTGTGTATGACCGTTTTTTATCCCGCCATTAAGGCAGCCACACTCCATCTTCGGGGAAGGTGCATGCGGCCAAACTGGCCTTCTCTTCCGAAAGTTGGTGATGGGATTTTACGTGTGTGCAAGATGTTGTGCGTGGTTTCACACACGGAACCTCAGTTTATAGTCTCATTCAAAGGACTGTATGGGGAATGGAGTCAGAACCAATATTAACTCCGAGGGAAAGGTCCCTCTGTACCGAAATTCGAACCCACAACCCCTGGATCACAAGTCTAGCGCTCTACCAACTGAGCTATTCCGGCCCACGAGTTAACTAATGAACTGACTTACTTGACAAAGTTGGAGAAAACAACAATAACAAAAAAAAGCCTTCCAACTGACATTTTCCTTTTCTCCAGTGTAGTGTTCAAAGTAACGGTCCCATTTGAGAGGACCTTACATGCCATGATTTTAGTTCTGATCTGGAACATATAGCAGATCTAGGATCCCTTGTAACTTGTATGAGGTCTGCACTTTCAAAAAAGTTTTCACCCCCTCATTCTTCCCACCCCAACCCCTGCCCCTCTCTCTCCAAGGCTCCTGATTCACCAACAGACGCGCGTATTTCATGCTTTATGACCCCAAAATACCCTCTGAAATTTTCTGGACTGCGTGACTTTCCCGTCTTTAACGCAAACCACAAGTGCTTATCTTCACACTTTATTGTTATCAAACCTCCTAAATTTTCTGGACTGTGTGACTCCCCCCCCCCCCCCCCCCCCCCCCCCCCATCCATAACACGAGCCATAAGTGCTTATCTTCACACTTTCTTGTTATCAAACCTCTTAAATTTTCTGGACTGCGTGACTTTCCCCCCTTTAACGCAAGCCATAAGTACTTATCTTCACACTTTTATTGTTATCACAGCTTGTGCAAATGAATGGAATTTCTGTTACTGCTAGTTTTGAGAAAAATCATTTTCCAAAGTTTGGACCATTTGTAAGTGTTCTCTTTTAACTTTTGCAGTTTCAGATGAATACAGATGGGTTCGAGCACATCTTTCCTAATGGGTGAACAGGAAATTCATACAATAGGATGCATGTGTTTATCATGAAATACAGCTGAAGTATGTGAGTGTCTGAATACCAGTTTGTGAGTGTCTGAATACCATTTTGGCAGTACCTTCTCTACATGCCCATTGATGGAACTCAAGATCGTAAAAGGGCACTGTGAGATGTGACCATTTCAGCAGTCTCATGCCTTGGTTAAGGAAACAGAATATAATGAGCTGCTATAATGTATCTGAGTGTGCAGACTGCTTGTTGGCAGTATCTTTCACCGGTGGGCTCTTAAGCCATGAAATATGGCTGGTACACCTATGACTCTATAAAGGTGTTTCCATGGAGATTCAGTTGTGTCACATCTGGCACATGCATAAGTCCTCTGTGTGTGTGTGTGTGTGTGTGTGTGTGTGTGTGTGTGTGTGTGTGTGTGTGTGTGTGTGTGCGTGCGTGCGTGTGTGTGTGTGCGCGCGCGCGCGTGTGTGTGTGTGTGCATGCATGCAGGTGTGCCTGTGTGTGTCTCTGTGTGGGGTGTACAAGTGTGTGTGTATTTGTGTGCATATGTGCACACGTGCGTATGTGTGACTCTTAATTAAAGTAATCTGCTGTCCTACTCCTGAATTTGGACCAGTGACTACATCGAACTGAAAAATGTTCAATAAACCTTAAATTGCTTTTGGTTTAATATTACAAAATCCAGAAAACAGTGTATGTGTGTGTACGTGTGTGTGTGTATGTGTTTGTGTTTGTATGTAAGTGTGTGTGTGTGTGTGTGTGTGTGTCTGTGTCTCTGTGTGTGTGTGTCTGTGTGTGATAGTGCGTTTGCATGTGTGTGCTGAGTTTGATGAGATGAAGGACCTAATGTGATCCCCTGTGGCCACCTGGAGTATAATTAAAACATGAATTGACTTGTGTGTGTGTGTGTGTGTGTGTGTGTGTGTGTGTGTGTGTGTGTGTGTTGGAGTATAATTAAAACATGAATCGACTTGGTGTGTGTGTATGTGTGTGTGTGTGTGTGTGTGTGTGTGTGTGTGTGTGTGTTTCATTCTTTAGCTCTACAATTAGTCTATGCAGTACTCCCTATAGGCAACACACAATACAGCTTAACAAATCCATTTCAACTGTGCAAGTACAACCTAGTATTTAACATATTTTGTGTGTGTGTGTGTGTTTCATTCTTTAGCTCTACAATTAGTCTATGCAGTACTCCCTATAGGCAACACACAATACAGCTTAACAAATCCATTTCAACTGTGCAAGTACAACCTAGTATTTAACATATTTTTTTCATACTCCTACTCAACACCATTTACACGATGTTTTGGTCCTAAACTGTAACATTATTCTCGTTGCGAAGGCAACGATCTTGATCGTAGCCGACGCGATAGAATTATTTCCCTTCCGAGGCACTCTTCTATGACTCTTGATTAAATAGTCGTCGTGTTCAAGCCACTCTCCTGCCATTCATTTGTATGCTTGGTTCTAACACACCCAGACACTTTACATGGTGTCAGAAGTGGGATATTGGCAATTCATGTTGGATGAAAAGTCCTCCTACCTGACCACATTCAACACACCGCATGGAGGCAGATATCGTTTCAAAAGACTTCCTTTTGGACTGATCTGTGCGCAGGACATTTTCCAGCGAAAGATGGATGAGATCTTCGAAGGGATCCCGGGAGTCACGCCACTGGTGGATGACATCATCGTATCAGGCTCTGACCAAAAGGAACATGACAACAACCTGAGAGCCACTTTGAACAGAGCAAAAGAAAAGAACTTGAAACTGAACGCAGAAAAGCTGACTGTTGGGGCACAGGAAGTTGAATACTTTGGCCACCTCATCACGTCCCAGGGTCTTAAACCAGACCCTGCAAAAGTTTCAGCCATCCTGAATATGCCGCCTCCATCAGACCTTAAGGAACTCCAAACAGTACTTGGGATGATCACCTACCTATCAAAGTTTGCCCCTCAACTCTCTGAGATAACAAAACCTATGCGAGACCTCCTCAAAAGTGACACTGAGTTCGTATGGGACACGCCCCAGCAAACTGCGTTTGAGAAAACCAAGCACGTGATCTCATCCCAACCTGTTCTCGCATTTTTCGACCCAACAAAGCCGGTCACACTGGAAGTGGATGCCAGCCAGCATGGACTAGGAGCCACCCTTCTCCAGGACGACAAACCAGTCGCTTTTGCCTCCAAAGCACTGAACGAAACGGAACAACACTATGCCCAAATAGAAAAGGAGCTGTATGCTATTCTGTTTGGGTGCCAGCGCTTCCACCAATACGTCTATGGCCGACAAACCATCGTGCACACTGACCACAAACCGTTGGAAGCGATCACCAAGAAACCTCTATCATCCGCACCACCCAGGCTGCAACGTATGCTCCTGCAGTTGCAAAAATATGACATCAAAGTCATCCATGTCAGTGGACAAAGCATACCGGTGGCTGACACTCTTTCCCGAAAGCACATCCTGTGCGACCCAAATGATCAGATGAGCAAGGAATTTGACACCCAAATACATGCTGTCATGAAGAACATGCCCATCAGTGATAACAAGCTGAAAGAAATACAGAACGCCACAAAAAATGACACACAGCTTCACCACCTCAAGACGTACATCAAGCAAGGATGGCCAGAGACCAGAAAACAATGCCATCCCAGTGCCCTGGAGTTCTGGAACTACAGAGACGAACTCACCATGATCGATGATGTTATCCTGAAAGGCGAAAGGATCTTCATCCCACCACTGATGAGAAAGATCATGCTGGAAATACTCCACGAAGGACATTTTGGCATAGAGAAGACAACCCTGCGAGCCCGACAAACACTGTTCTGGCCAGGCATCACCCAAGACATCAAGAACCTCGTCTCCACATGTCCCACATGTATACCCCACCTCCCCTCAAATCCCAAGGAACCCCTCATCCCCCATAATGTACCCTCCCGACCCTGGCAGAAAATTGGAACAGATCTATTCAAATGGGACAACAAGACATACCTAATCACTGTAGATTACTACAGCAGATTTTTCGAACTAGATGAACTCACCTCGACAACCTCCATAGCCATCATCAAGAAGCTATGCACACAGTTCGCTCGACATGGAGTGCCGGAAACAGTCATAAGTGACAATGGCCCCCAGTACGCCTCAAATGATTTCGCCCTGTTCGCAGCCCGATGGGATTTCCACCACGTGACATCGAGCCCGGGATATCCACAGTCAAATGGTTTGGCTGAGAAAACTGTCCAGACTGCAAAGAGGATCCTGGAAAAAGCACACACTGAAAGAACCAACCCAGAGCGGGCACTGCTGGAGTACCGCACAACCCCGGTGGATAATCTCGCATCACCATCACAGTTGCTGATGGGACGTCAGTTACGCTCCACACTTCCTGCAACCACCAACCAGCTAGCCCCCAAAACCATCCAACCCCACAGTGTCATGCAACGTCGACATGAACTACAGCAGTCCCAAGCGAAGCAGTACAACCGCTCCGCGTACACACTGCCTGAACTCAAGATAGGGGCGAAAACCCAAGTCCAGCTGTATACAGGAGACCGTTGGCAACCTGCCAAAATCATCAAGAAAGCAGACACACCAAGATCTGTCGAGATCCAGGCATCTGACGGCAGCATCTACCGGCGGAACCGTCGCTTCCTGAAGGAGAATGTGGCCGCACATGCAAACGAGCCACAGCCAAGAAATGAACCCCAGCATGATACCAGTGCCCAAAACACTCAGCCCAGTGCCCAACCAGACGTCACTATCCAGACCCCGCCTGGATACGTCACCAAGAGTGGTCGGCAAATTACCCCTCCAACAAAACTGGACTTATAAGATTCCTCACGGACGTGCGAAAGTTTTGGCCTGTGCGCCATATAAAGCGAAATTCATGTTTTGTACAGTGAATTGGCCTGCGCGCCAAACCATGGGTCTGCGAACCCAGCATTTGTATTACCCCGTTAAGTTAAAGCAATATTCAGATAATTATTATCAGTTAAATAATTTTAATTAAGTTTCAGTTTTCAGTGACAATTTAGTCTGGAAATTATATGTGTACTTTTCAGTCAAGCAGACTTATATGATTTCAATTTTCATTTAATCCCCTCCCAAAGAACGAACTTTAGGAAAAAGGGAGATGTAACATTATTCTCGTTGCGAAGGCAACGATCTTGATCGTAGCCGAAGCGATAGAATTATTTCCCTTCCGAGGCACTCTTCTATGACTCTTGAATAAATAGTCGTTGTGTTCAAGCCACTCTCCTGCCATTCATTTGTATGCTTGGTTCTAACACACCCAGACACTTTACATGGTGTCAGAAGTGGGATATTGGCAATTCATGTTGGACGAAAAGTCCTCCTACCTGACCACATTCAACACACCGCATGGAGGCAGATATCGTTTCAAAAGACTTCCTTTTGGACTGATCTGTGCGCAGGACATTTTCCAGCGAAAGATGGATGAGATCTTCGAAGGGATCCCGGGAGTCACGCCACTGGTGGATGACATCATCGTATCAGGCTCTGACCAAAAGGAACATGACAACAACCTGAGAGCCACTTTGAACAGAGCAAAAGAAAAGAACTTGAAACTGAACGCAGAAAAGCTGACTGTTGGGGCACAGGAAGTTGAATACTTTGGCCACCTCATCACGTCCCAGGGTCTTAAACCAGACCCTGCAAAAGTTTCAGCCATCCTGAATATGCCGCCTCCATCAGACCTTAAGGAACTCCAAACAGTACTTGGGATGATCACCTACCTATCAAAGTTTGCCCCTCAACTCTCTGAGATAACAAAACCTATGCGAGACCTCCTCAAAAGTGACACTGAGTTCGTATGGGACACGCCCCAGCAAACTGCGTTTGAGAAAACCAAGCACGTGATCTCATCCCAACCTGTTCTCGCATTTTTCGACCCAACAAAGCCGGTCACACTGGAAGTGGATGCCAGCCAGCATGGACTAGGAGCCACCCTTCTCCAGGACGACAAACCAGTCGCTTTTGCCTCCAAAGCACTGAACGAAACGGAACAACACTATGCCCAAATAGAAAAGGAGCTGTATGCTATTCTGTTTGGGTGCCAGCGCTTCCACCAATACGTCTATGGCCGACAAACCATCGTGCACACTGACCACAAACCGTTGGAAGCGATCACCAAGAAACCTCTATCATCCGCACCACCCAGGCTGCAACGTATGCTCCTGCAGTTGCAAAAATATGACATCAAAGTCATCCATGTCAGTGGACAAAGCATACCGGTGGCTGACACTCTTTCCCGAAAGCACATCCTGTGCGACCCAAATGATCAGATGAGCAAGGAATTTGACACCCAAATACATGCTGTCATGAAGAACATGCCCATCAGTGATAACAAGCTGAAAGAAATACAGAACGCCACAAAAAATGACACACAGCTTCACCACCTCAAGACGTACATCAAGCAAGGATGGCCAGAGACCAGAAAACAATGCCATCCCAGTGCCCTGGAGTTCTGGAACTACAGAGACGAACTCACCATGATCGATGATGTTATCCTGAAAGGCGAAAGGATCTTCATCCCACCACTGATGAGAAAGATCATGCTGGAAATACTCCACGAAGGACATTTTGGCATAGAGAAGACAACCCTGCGAGCCCGACAAACACTGTTCTGGCCAGGCATCACCCAAGACATCAAGAACCTCGTCTCCACATGTCCCACATGTATACCCCACCTCCCCTCAAATCCCAAGGAACCCCTCATCCCCCATAATGTACCCTCCCGACCCTGGCAGAAAATTGGAACAGATCTATTCAAATGGGACAACAAGACATACCTAATCACTGTAGATTACTACAGCAGATTTTTCGAACTAGATGAACTCACCTCGACAACCTCCATAGCCATCATCAAGAAGCTATGCACACAGTTCGCTCGACATGGAGTGCCTGAAACAGTCATAAGTGATAATGGCCCCCAGTACGCCTCAAATGATTTCGCCCTGTTCGCAGCCCGATGGGATTTCCACCACGTGACATCGAGCCCGGGATATCCACAGTCAAATGGTTTGGCTGAGAAAACTGTCCAGACTGCAAAGAGGATCCTGGAAAAAGCACACACTGAAAGAACCAACCCAGAGTGGGCACTGCTGGAGTACCGCACAACCCCGGTGGATAATCTCGCATCACCATCACAGTTGCTGATGGGACGTCAGTTACGCTCCACACTTCCTGCAACCACCAACCAGCTAGCCCCCAAAACCATCCAACCCCACAGTGTCATGCAACGTCGACATGAACTACAGCAGTCCCAAGCGAAGCAGTACAACCGCTCCGCGTACACACTGCCTGAACTCAAGATAGGGGCGAAAACCCAAGTCCAGCTGTATACAGGAGACCGTTGGCAACCTGCCAAAATCATCAAGAAAGCAGACACACCAAGATCTGTCGAGATCCAGGCATCTGACGGCAGCATCTACCGGCGGAACCGTCGCTTCCTGAAGGAGAATGTGGCCGCACATGCAAACGAGCCACAGCCAAGAAATGAACCCCAGCATGATACCAGTGCCCAAAACACTCAGCCCAGTGCCCAACCAGACGTCACTATCCAGACCCCGCCTGGATACGTCACCAAGAGTGGTCGGCAAATTACCCCTCCAACAAAACTGGACTTATAAGATTCCTCACGGATGTGCGAAAGTTTTGGCCTGTGCGCCATATAAAGCGAAATTCATGTTTTGTACAGTGAATTGGCCTGCGCGCCAAACCATGGGTCTGCGAACCCAGCATTTGTATTACCCCGTTAAGTTAAAGCAATATTCAGATAATTATTATCAGTTAAATAATTTTAATTAAAAGTTTCAGTTTTCAGTGACAATTTAGTCTGGAAATTATATGTGTACTTTTCAGTCAAGCAGACTTATATGATTTCAATTTTCATTTAATCCCCTCCCAAAGAACGAACTTTAGGAAAAAGGGAGATGTAACATTATTCTCGTTGCGAAGGCAACGATCTTGATCGTAGCCGAAGCGATAGAATTATTTCCCTTCCGAGGCACTCTTCTATGACTCTTGAATAAATAGTCGTTGTGTTCAAGCCACTCTCCTGCCATTCATTTGTATGCTTGGTTCTAACACACCCAGACACTTTACATGGTGTCAGAAGTGGGATATTGGCAATTCATGTTGGACGAAAAGTCCTCCTACCTGACCACATTCAACACACCGCATGGAGGCAGATATCGTTTCAAAAGACTTCCTTTTGGACTGATCTGTGCGCAGGACATTTTCCAGCGAAAGATGGATGAGATCTTCGAAGGGATCCCGGGAGTCACGCCACTGGTGGATGACATCATCGTATCAGGCTCTGACCAAAAGGAACATGACAACAACCTGAGAGCCACTTTGAACAGAGCAAAAGAAAAGAACTTGAAACTGAACGCAGAAAAGCTGACTGTTGGGGCACAGGAAGTTGAATACTTTGGCCACCTCATCACGTCCCAGGGTCTTAAACCAGACCCTGCAAAAGTTTCAGCCATCCTGAATATGCCGCCTCCATCAGACCTTAAGGAACTCCAAACAGTACTTGGGATGATCACCTACCTATCAAAGTTTGCCCCTCAACTCTCTGAGATAACAAAACCTATGCGAGACCTCCTCAAAAGTGACACTGAGTTCGTATGGGACACGCCCCAGCAAACTGCGTTTGAGAAAACCAAGCACGTGATCTCATCCCAACCTGTTCTCGCATTTTTCGACCCAACAAAGCCGGTCACACTGGAAGTGGATGCCAGCCAGCATGGACTAGGAGCCACCCTTCTCCAGGACGACAAACCAGTCGCTTTTGCCTCCAAAGCACTGAACGAAACGGAACAACACTATGCCCAAATAGAAAAGGAGCTGTATGCTATTCTGTTTGGGTGCCAGCGCTTCCACCAATACGTCTATGGCCGACAAACCATCGTGCACACTGACCACAAACCGTTGGAAGCGATCACCAAGAAACCTCTATCATCCGCACCACCCAGGCTGCAACGTATGCTCCTGCAGTTGCAAAAATATGACATCAAAGTCATCCATGTCAGTGGACAAAGCATACCGGTGGCTGACACTCTTTCCCGAAAGCACATCCTGTGCGACCCAAATGATCAGATGAGCAAGGAATTTGACACCCAAATACATGCTGTCATGAAGAACATGCCCATCAGTGATAACAAGCTGAAAGAAATACAGAACGCCACAAAAAATGACACACAGCTTCACCACCTCAAGACGTACATCAAGCAAGGATGGCCAGAGACCAGAAAACAATGCCATCCCAGTGCCCTGGAGTTCTGGAACTACAGAGACGAACTCACCATGATCGATGATGTTATCCTGAAAGGCGAAAGGATCTTCATCCCACCACTGATGAGAAAGATCATGCTGGAAATACTCCACGAAGGACATTTTGGCATAGAGAAGACAACCCTGCGAGCCCGACAAACACTGTTCTGGCCAGGCATCACCCAAGACATCAAGAACCTCGTCTCCACATGTCCCACATGTATACCCCACCTCCCCTCAAATCCCAAGGAACCCCTCATCCCCCATAATGTACCCTCCCGACCCTGGCAGAAAATTGGAACAGATCTATTCAAATGGGACAACAAGACATACCTAATCACTGTAGATTACTACAGCAGATTTTTCGAACTAGATGAACTCACCTCGACAACCTCCATAGCCATCATCAAGAAGCTATGCACACAGTTCGCTCGACATGGAGTGCCTGAAACAGTCATAAGTGACAATGGCCCCCAGTACGCCTCAAATGATTTCGCCCTGTTCGCAGCCCGATGGGATTTCCACCACGTGACATCGAGCCCGGGATATCCACAGTCAAATGGTTTGGCTGAGAAAACTGTCCAGACTGCAAAGAGGATCCTGGAAAAAGCACACACTGAAAGAACCAACCCAGAGCGGGCACTGCTGGAGTACCACACAACCCCGGTGGATAATCTCGCATCACCATCACAGTTGCTGATGGGACGTCAGTTACGCTCCACACTTCCTGCAACCACCAACCAGCTAGCCCCCAAAACCATCCAACCCCACAGTGTCATGCAACGTCGACATGAACTACAGCAGTCCCAAGCGAAGCAGTACAACCGCTCCGCGTACACACTGCCTGAACTCAAGATAGGGGCGAAAACCCAAGTCCAGCTGTATACAGGAGACCGTTGGCAACCTGCCAAAATCATCAAGAAAGCAGACACACCAAGATCTGTCGAGATCCAGGCATCTGACGGCAGCATCTACCGGCGGAACCGTCGCTTCCTGAAGGAGAATGTGGCCGCACATGCAAATGAGCCACAGCCAAGAAATGAACCCCAGCATGATACCAGTGCCCAAAACACTCAGCCCAGTGCCCAACCAGACGTCACTATCCAGACCCCGCCTGGATACGTCACCAAGAGTGGTCGGCAAATTACCCCTCCAACAAAACTGGACTTATAAGATTCCTCACGGACGTGCGAAAGTTTTGGCCTGTGCGCCATATAAAGCGAAATTCATGTTTTGTACAGTGAATTGGCCTGCGCGCCAAACCATGGGTCTGCGAACCCAGCATTTGTATTACCCCGTTAAGTTAAAGCAATATTCAGATAATTATTATCAGTTAAATAATTTTAATTAAAAGTTTCAGTTTTCAGTGACAATTTAGTCTGGAAATTATATGTGTACTTTTCAGTCAAGCAGACTTATATGATTTCAATTTTCATTTAATCCCCTCCCAAAGAACGAACTTAGGAAAAAGGGAGATGTAACATTATTCCCGTTGCGAAGGCAACGATCTTGATCGTAGCCAAAGCGATAGAATTATTTCCCTTCCGAGGCACTCTTCTATGACTCTTGAATAAATAGTCGTTGTGTTCAAGCCACTCTCCTGCCATTCATTTGTATGCTTGGTAATAACACACCCAGACACTTTACATAAACAACAGCTGACGTTGTGATAATCCCTCTGAACACCCACACCACTCCCTCTCCCTTGCCAATGAGGAAAATTCAAACACTTGTACACTGTCATCATCATTCTGGTTTCTGGTTTCTCCAGGAATGATATTTTGTCATTACTTAGTCACAAAATTTCATTTCAACTAAAAAATCAAACGCTAAAATTACTCTATTTTAAAAAAAGAAGTCTAGCCCTATGGCTACCTTTAGGAAAATATACCAAAGAGCTCTTTAAACATGTCCTCCTTTTGTGATGAAAAAGACAAACAAGGACATGCAGGCACAAACAACCAACCAAAAACACAACTGAATCCATTTTGAACAAATTCTTCTTTCATGTATAATAATTCCACTTGAATTATGGGCCATATTCACTTGAACCATGTTTACATCAAACAAAATAAGACTTCTGCTGCATTAAACTGATTAGTTTTATTACGGTAAAGTGGGTTGGGCATTGAACACTAAGGTGACTTGAGGTCACAACGTAAAAGTGAAATCAGCTGCCTTACAACGTTACATAACCTCCGGCTTTTGTAAGCCTATCTAATCAGATCGAGTCTTTTCTCTGTGATGTTGATCCCAAATGATATTAACCGATCAAGTTTTCACTAAGGTTTACTGACAACACTGCCGTACATGTCAGTACGGAGACATGTCAGTACTGACGGAATACATAGACTGCTGGATGCTTTATATTGCAGTACAACCAGGAGTCACGACAACGTCCTAGACACCTACCTGTCTTTGTTCGTCATTAAGACCATATAATCTATCGTCAATCGGGAAGTATGAACAAGCGCGCACGGGCACATTTTGAAGAACATGTTTTGAAAGCACTGCTTTCACACAACGACCTATTGCCCTCGCCATCGCAGCAGATTGTAATAGAGAGTTGTCTTCCCTTCCTGAATAATCGTCTGCTTCCTGCGAAGGAAGGGAAGATGGTCTATGTCAACTGCCAAAACAAATGGTCCCTTGATCGAATGAGTTATCTACACCGGCTGTTCAGGTTTAATTGGATTTCAGAACTCAGGTAATTTTCGACTACGTTTGCCCAAATAACAACAATTAATGGTTGACAAGGCAAATAAAATTGGAAATAACAAGCTGTGACATTCATTATTTTTGTCTATTAAACTAACATCAACCTGACTTTTTAAAAAAATGTTGTTTGTTTATATTTCGTTACTGGATCAGTAACTGTTGATGTTGATCAAAATGGAGTTCAGATAGGATGCAGAGGACTGTGAGTAAGGGAACGCCTTAGAGGGCAAAATGAAAGCATTTACACTATGGCTTTCATTATTAATATCCCAACAAAGCGACATTTCTGTGTCTACAGTTAGTAATTGCTGCTTCTTGTTTGTTTGTTTGTTTCCCTTTACGATCACAAGGCAGTTTGTTACCCTCCTGTGGAAAGGAAAAAAAAAGGGACACTGGAAGATCTCCACTAAGTATGTGGTTCTTCAGTTTAAAAACTGTGATCAAATTGACTTGTCTGTTCAGGGTTGTGTATAAAATTTAATTAATTTTCACAATTTTATGTGTTTCTTTGTATTTCATCTTATGAAGAAAGAAACTTCGGAGAAAGAGAAATGGACAACAACAAAAAAAAGCGTAGAGAAGAAAAGAAAAGCTTCCCCCTTTTCTCTCCCCCACCCACCCCTGTCCTTCCCCACACCCACCTACCCACTCCTCATGTAACTTGTAAGTGTTTTGGCCCATAATTCCATACTCTCAAAGGGTGGAGGGGGGGGGGGGGTGCACATACAGGTTTTGACTGTTGGCTTCTGCTGTGTCACTTTTTTTTCCCTTTGGTGCTGCCATGATTTGGTCTTCAAGTCATGGATGGTTGTACGGCTCATTTCTAATTCTACTCTTAGTCTGAAGTTTCTAGACAGATTTGGCCATTTCATTGCATGTATGATGCACAAATGTACTGTGTGGAAGAGCTCTGCTCTGGTCCCCATCTTAGGGCATGATGTTTCCTCTGGCATTACTAATGGGTACTAGCTTTATCTTTGCTGAGCCAGAGTAGAGACAAGGTGGGACACCAATCCAGCCATTTTTTTTTGTGGTGCAGTTGTAGATGATAGCCTCCATTGATTCTACTGTTCTGGCACTGATACTGTATATCAGCAGAGGCCAGAAGAGTTGTGGGATTACCATGAACTCAGTTATCTCTATAAATGCCAGGGGGTGCCATTGTTTCGTTTTTACAGGATTTTTTTCCAGCCATTTGTTTTTATTTTTATTTATTTATTTTCGTTTTGTTTTGTTTTGTTTTGTTTTTGTGAATAGCTTGTCTAGCTGCTTCAGCACTTTACATGTTTCATCATCCATAGAGGAAAGGATTGTTGTGTTCTCCTTGAAAGCTGTAAGAAAGGACATTTGGTATCAATTTCAAAGGTATACTGAAATTGTACTGCTCATTGCTGTCAGCAAGATGATCTCCATTGCCAGCTCCAACAGTACTGGAGATACTGCTCAGGCCATTGCCATGCTAACTTATAGATTGATCCAGTCACTTGTATATTCCTTTGTAGTGAAGCTCATTGAGAAGCTGTGAAAGTACTTCTTCAGCATGTCTTGAATTCTCTGGGACATGATACATACTGAGAGCCAGTTGAATCATTTTGTGTGGTACTGATCCATATTCATTTACCAGATGGCGCCACGCCACATTAGGGTCCCTTTCTCTGCCTTACCTCTGTTGGTTACTTCTCAAGTCATGGTGGAATTGTGGCACAGCCACACACTCAAAGGACACCACCTTTCTGGACTGACACATTCAAGTACTCATTTTCTGCAAAGTGTTTAGTCAGCTTCACTGACAGAGAATTTCCTCCCGGACATCCAGAAGTTATATCAGTCTGAATTGGTTGAGTAATGTGGCTGAGTCACTTGAGTTCTGCTCATTTGGAACGTGCACTCTGTCAGCCATCATCCATTGGTTGCTGTTATTCAAGTTCTTCTATGCTAATCTTTTCAGTTTATAGAGTGACTTGGGAACATTAAGAATATTTCATGCGGCAACAAAGGTGTTCCACAAGAACCAGACAACGATTTTGCACTGGCTTTCTCAACCACTTTCGTTACTTCATCCAGTGTTGGCAGCTTGATGCGGAACACTTTTTGGGTGCTGCTGTCTACGCTGAGCTGAGGATTTCAAGTAATGCTTCACCCTAAGTGTCGGAATATGTTTTTTTTCTTTTCAAGAAAAGTTTCATCTGTGTAAGATGTAATAGTCCACTCACGTTCATAAAAATATGAGTTTGTTCAAACTCTCAGTGAATATGAAAGCAAAATCGAGGAAGCACACATCCGTAGGACTGAGAAGTATGCCAGTCAAGCCAGCAGCGTAAGGGAATCAGGTCTCTTAGCCAAAGTGTTTGCCATAGAGGTTGGAGGAAGGAGATTTGTTGGCACATCTGCCTGTGATATGAAAAAGCTCAGAGTTTCTGTGAAAAAGAGGAGCATAGCCATGAAGCCCATGGCAGAGTCAGCTGAAAAGAGTACTAGCTGGATTTGGTCCTGGAGGAACAACAGAAAACTTCGTAAGGCTGAAAATTCCTACATTACAACTGATCTTTGATAGCTGTGATAGCTATGTGGTCAAGACATCCATCACAAGCCAACTTGGCCTTAAATGGCCAGACCATACCTGAGGTACAGGTTTAAATCCAAGCAACAGGGAAAAAAAAAGAAGGAGTTGATATCAGAAGGGCATACAAGCGTTATGACCTAGATGCAGCCTGGCCCATTTAGATTAATTGAATTAAAGGTTCAAACACTTTGGGGGCAGTGGCTTCCTGTCTGAAGACCCAGTACTGTCCCGCCGTCTTTCTACAGTAAAGTTTGGTTCTTAGCACACACATTGATTAGACACAGCTGTGCTGAAAAATTAGCACATGACTCATGTACACTATTGGTTCTGTTAGGGAGGATTTGGACATTGAGAGAACTCATGTTACTGTGTTTGTTAGACAACAATAATAATTGATATGTCAGTGTTACATGGTTCAGGTTTTTTTTCTCTTCAACCTGGAATATGAACTAACAACAACAAAATTTTAGCAGTGAGAAACAGAAACACAGAAACAATTTGATTAATCACAGATCTAAAACAATGAAAACAGGCAGTTTCATTATCATATTTCCTTAGGACAAGATAAGGTCTTTGGTTTGTGTCTTTGGAAGAGTGTACATATATTAACAAAGCACTGACAGTGCTTTTAAACATTTTAAGGCAGTACTTATGTTACTCAAGCAAGATTGTATTTCATCTACAAATAGGACTGATCAAAATACTTTGCTCAGTAATGACATAACTGACAAATTCAGCAGATGTTTCCTTGAAAAGGGACGTAACACAACAGATCACACAGACTCACATTGAATGTACTTCCGGGTGTTGTTTTGACAGAAAATTATATGTAGGGCCGTATGTTATGTGCAGTCTAGCACAAAATGGACTTCATTGTATACTTCATGCATGTCACAATTGCTGCATATTCTTTCTGCTCTTAGCAGTACATATCTTTGCTCATTTTCTGTTTCAGTCTTATAATTACAATAAGGAAACTTCATCGGTGGTACAGGGTGTGCCTGTGAAGGTGGCTCATATACATGAAATAGATCAAGGTCAGCTTGTTGATGTGCCCAGCAAACTTATATCACTCACAGCAACAGGTGTTCACCTAGAATGAATCCACTCTAACAGTTATTCAGTGATTGAACCCATTCATTTACCTGTGCCTTTTGAGGACTATAAAATTCACTGGTTAAAAAAAGGGTTTTATAATTGAATTACCCATAGCGCTAGTGTGATATGGTGTGCATGTATGTATGTTTCTGTGAATGGAGATTGGGCAGGGATGAGAAGCAAGGGGGTGGGAAAGAGCAGGAGTGGGCAGTGGGTGATGTAGCTTTCCAGTTTGCCTTGAGCTGATTTTTCTTTTACATGTTTACTGTGCACACAATCATGATAATCATGACAGTAGTGATAATAATGATATTGATAAACTTTCAAGAGTTTACATGGCAACTTAAAAAAAAGTGTCGTGCACAGGAAAGTCCATGGCATGGGAGATGAGTACACAAAGACAGAAGAAGAAAAAAGCCTGATATTACCTCAATGCACATTGGTATGGTCCTTTAAAAGTAATAACTGGTGATGTTTGTGACTATTGTATTATTTTTGTTCATTCAGTTGTTGTTTTTTTGTCCACTTCTGTAAATTTCCACTTTCCGTCCACTTAGCTCCATCTACACTCAGTGTATACATTTCATGCTGTCCCATTATAGTGAACGGTTTGCAAAATTGCTCTGTCTTTCTTTCTGTATATTCAAAGTGAGCTTGTGTCAGACAAAGCATCAGTATGTGCAAACAGTCACATCATTGCATCTAGATGAAATGGCTGCTGGTGACAGACATGAATCATGAGAAAGAAGGCATTGGAACACCTGAAGTTTAAGGTCCCTTTACCACGCACAATACTCACTTTCCAACATCAGAACATGTCTTCTGTCAAAGGTCCAGGTGAATTTGATTAAAAGAACATCTTAAATGTTCTGTAAATGTTAAACTGGCACTCAAGTTCTTATATGTTTGAATTCATTTGGACTTTATATTTGATGGGACTAAGTTTCCGTCTGAAGGGATGTTATCTAGTGGGTTTTTTTAAACAGGGGCCCCGAAACACTGAGATTATGGAGAGGTTAATCTTTGAGAAGAATGGAATTTGCTTGCACAAAGCAGTTGGTAAAGAAGAATGTATGTAAATGATGATGCATGTGTGTGTGTGTCACAGGGTGATGTGGTAACCAGTGGCAGACAGTAGGGTACAATCAAAAGAGTGAGCGTGATCAGCAGTCCTCAGGATGGAGGGTCTGTTCAAGCAGTTCACCACCACAGTGGGTGGCATGATCAACATAGCCCAGGCCACCATCTCCCCCTTCAAGGTGCAGCAGGTGGACTTTGAGACCTTTAAAACGTGAGGAAACCCACCTGGAGGAACATTGAGAGGAACAGCATCTCTGGTTCCACCATGATTATTAGAAGTCTTTGTCTGAAGTGTGTCAGTTTGTGTTTTGTGGGTGAGAGAATTTATTTAAAATGTATTGATTTCAGGGCCAGCCAAATGTTGATGATAAAATGTTTGAATGCATTTTTAGATTTTTATATTGGTTCTGCAAGTTAACAGTGATTAGTGTCAGTGTCTGCCTGATTAATGCCACTGCTGGTGAGGTCTTATGAGAGGAACATTCTTGTTGCAGAATTTAGTGCCATTATTTATTCATTGTCGGAAGACCCACCTTTAGTCATGATATGTGTCTTTGCAGGATGTGTGTGTGTGTGTGTGTGTGTGTGTGTGTGTGTGTGTGTGTGTGTGTGTGTGTGTGTGTGTGTGTTCTTGTGAGCATATGTCGTTATGTAAATAAATACTATAATATTGTTAATAACTATGTTTTGTTATTTGCATCTGTGTTGAACTTCTTTTCATTTGTCTCATAAAAAGGAGTATCAGTTCTATGTATGAAAACTGAATGATTGTCAGGAACAATCTTTGAAATTTGAATGATGAATTGTGTAACTGCATGAGTGGATTGTGTATCTGAATAATACACCTCTGCACCACTGCACTTTGTTTAACTTACTGACATCAGAACTGAAAACTTTCAAGTTGTTAACTGCATTATTCTAATTACAGATCAGTAATGAAAATGTCAATGACTCCATCTGATTCGGAGGGTCTTTGTGTTATTATTCAGTTCCCAGCTTGTCCAGCAGCAGGAGTGCATGTACCTGTTCAAAAAACCTGGCTTGTCAGAGTGTTTGGTGGTCAGCGCTGGGCCAGCTAAAAAGACTTACAGGTATGATGTGTGTATGTGTTTTGTCTGTGGCATGAGATGCTGCTGCTGCTATGTGTGTGTGTTTGTGTGTATGTGTGTGTGTGTCTGTGTTGTATGTGTGTGTGCGTGTGTGTGTGTTTGTGTGTGCCTGTGTGTATGTCTGTGTGAGTGGAGAAAACAATAAATGTTTGTCTACTAGTGTAGTTGATAAGGCTTGATACTGGGAGAGAACAGAAAAAAAAAATACACACCAGTTAATTAACAAGATAGGACACAGTACTTAATGGCACAGAGAGACATCTTTGTTGTCCCAGGTTTGAACCACTGTGGAATCACTGACATTACGAAGGTGTTTGTTTTTGCCACCCCATTTTCTGTGCCATCTCTGTGGCATTGCTTCCACACTACTCATTCCAACTCCTGGTCAACAACCACAGCCCGGTCCACCACAGCCCTGGCACCATCAATCCACAGAAAGCAGTCAGTGTCAAGTCATCATGTCGCAGCCTGCCAGAGGAGACGCTGCACTGCACCTGAGTCACTTTTGGTGGTGTTCAGTGGCGCCTGTTCTGATCCAGTCCACTAAGCCCCATACTAAAGACAATAATTGCTTACTCACAGAGTATGTGTGAGTAAGTCTATCCCTCTGGAGGGCGCCACCATGTCTGTCCAAGGATGGTGTCCATGAAATTACCGATACCAGTGACCCTGCTAGACAGTTTGTTTCTCTGTTGATTATGTACAAAATACACCTCAAATGTTTGTGTGCATAAGCCTGATGGTTGGACAGTCTCCCTTCCAGAATTTTTGAACACCATCAGACTTGGCAGTGATGTGGTACCTTCTCCGGTGGGTGACCTTATGGGTATCTCACAACAATAGGTCCTGTGGACTGCTGGTGCTGATGCTGTGTCTAGATGAGCTTAGGTGTGGTTGTAAATGGGAGAGTCCAGTTAAGCTGTGAGCAAAGGATGACACTGAGAGGGCGTAGGAAAAGGGGCAGGAAAAACTACTGACTTCATGTCCAAAGTCAGGGAGGAAGTTGGCCTCAGAAACCATGTTTTCTAAGTAAATTACTAAAACTATTATGTTTTGTGAACATTGTATAATATTAAGAGTATGAGATTGTTCTGCAATCAGTGTCACCCCTTATATCAAAAAAGAACATTGACTGGCTTGTTTTGTGATTTTGTATCATTTACACACTCCACAGGAAGTGTTTTAAGAGTTATTTCTTCAGTTCAAAATCATCCAGAACTCAAAACAAGTAATATGCCCTTCAGAGATAAGGCTGTTCAGTTCCAGATTGAAGTCAAATTATATGGAGCAGAGGTATTGAGAACAATGTAGGCATTCATTAACAAACTGTTGGTACATAAAAAAAAAATCCTCTGTATCCAACAGCCAGAAACCATCAATATTTACCAGCAGCACAAAACACATCAGCTACTAGCTGATGATGTGATCAAGAGAAAGCATACTCAGGACACCAACATTCAGCTTTGAAGTGGAACCCCCAAGGAAAATAGAAGTGAGGATGACAAAGATAGCCCTGGTATTAGGACCTTGCAACAGACACCTGAAGGGATACATCTGGGGTCAGCTTTTAGAGGAAGGCAAAGGACAGAAGGCATTGGCACACTGATGCTATTTTTATTGGCAACATTTTGTATTATTTTTTAAAATACATCTTTCCATTTTCCAAATTACTCCTTTCATTGTTTTGGTTTGTGTGTCTTGACATCCCTTTCATGTTTCAGCTTGTTCCGTCAGACAAATGAAGTGGAAGCCAGGCTGACATTTGAAGTGCTGTGCAAGACTCTGGTGTTGATAGGTCAATGCTGTCCACAGCACTTGACTGAAGATATGCTGCAGAGGCTGTGTGACTGTTGCCGAGAGCGACAGACATGGAACGCTGTCCATGTGGTGGCCTTCACTGGTCTGCATGTGGCTCTGGAGCATAAAGAACTTCATGGGTGAGGTCTTGTTTGTGTGCGTGTGTGCGTGCGTGTGCGTGTGTGTGTGTGTGTGTGTGTGTGTGTGTGTGTGTGTGTTTGTATGTGTGCGTGTGTGTGTGTACATGTGGATGTGTGCGTGTGCGTGTGTATGTGTGTGCGCGCGCACGTGTGTGTGTGTGTGTGTGTGTGTAGTGTGTGTGCGTGCATGTGTGCCAAGCATGTGTGCATGTGTGCATACACACGTGCATGCATTCACATGGGCATGCTTGTGTGTGTACGTGTTTTGTGTATGAGTGTGATTGAACACAGTTTAACAAGGTTGATATGTAGGAGTGAGAGTTAAAGAAAAAGTTGATACAGTAAGTGTAACAAAAGAACAAGTACAAGAGACAAGTCAAATGCTGTCTCTCTTTCATGCCTCACTCTTTTGGGGTTTTGTACTCCCAGTTCTTATAGATCAGGGAGTACTTTAGAATGGGAACGAAGAAATGCTGTCTGTGTGTGTGTCTGTGTGTCCGTGGTCAAAATGTGTTCCACTCGCTCCAGACAAAACTACTGGGCTGATCTTTCTGAAAATTTGTAGGTATGTTCATTATGGGCCACGGATGATGCCCGATGTTTTAGTTTACCACTGTAGCCGTTACTAACGGCTGTAACGGCCTGTAACGGTTTTTCTTCTTTATGGAATATCTCAGAAAGTACTTGGCCAATTTATAAGCGGTTTGGATGATCTTGTGACAAATCGGAGCCTCTGTCCATATATAAGTGATGTAATGCTGAAAATGGATTAAACAACCGTTAAAAACCGTTATTCTGCGGTTATTTCTTATATATAGGTGGATTTTAATGAAATTTGGTATATAGAAAGGTTATCACACACAAATGGCACTTCTGTATAGTGTTTCAAAATTTGACCGTTAAAAACCGTTATTCTTGACATATTGTCCAATTTGGATGAAATTTGATATGTACACAGGCTTTAGCCCAGTGAGGACTAAAATACCGGTTTCAAAAGTGTATATCGGTTATATAACCGTTAAACCGTTATTTTGCCGTTATTTTTTTTTTTTTATATATATTTGTGGGTTTTAATGAAATTTTGTATATAGAAAGGTTATCACACACAAATGGCACTTCCATGTAGTGTTTCAAAATCTGACCGTTAAAAACCGTTATTCTTGACATATTGTCTGATTTGGATGAAATTTGGTATGTACGCAGGCTTTAGCCCAGTGAGGACTAAAATACCAGTTTCAAAAGTGTACATCGGTTAAATAACCGTTAAAACCGTTATTTTGCCTTTATTTCTTATCTCACAAAGCACTTGGCTAATTTATAAGCGGTTTGGAAAACTGGGAGTACGTTTATATGCTTCGCAACTTGTTATTATTTTAGGGCTGCATACTCAGGGATATGGGTGCTGTAGCCAAGCAGTAAGACATATGGACACTTAGTTTAAGGATCATGGATTCGAGTCCAGGCAATACCTGGTCAGTGAAGCCTGATGATCTGGCAAATTTTCCTGTCATTTATGTATACGCATACCTGCTTATGGCTAAACTCCTTTCTCGTGAATAGTCACTCAGCACTTCAAGTACACACATTAACCATCCTGTAATCCATGTGAACATTTGATTGTGGAAATGGGAAAAATACCCAGCATGCAGCAAAATGCCTGGAAAGGAGATGGGCATTGCCAACCTTTTCCCCAACTGCCCTCCTGTATTTTCAAGAAAAGATCAAATAAAAAAAAAAAGTGAATTATCACCATCTGTCTTTCAAGCCTGATTCATGTGTTTTGATCCAGAGTCTGCTGCATGTTTCTTGTGAGTTATACACATGTATGCTTGTGTGTACAGTTTTATATTGTCATGTTCTTAAGTTTACTGTGCGTGAATTATCTACATATTCATGCAGTTGTGTTGTCCTTAGTGTACAAATAAGGTGGCCTTCTTATTCCTGAGCAAGCCTTAAGACTGGCTTCATTAGCCTCCAGAGAGTGTGTACAATGACCAGAAGAGGGTGGTCTTATTCATGATCTTGAGGTGTGAAGAAAAGCGATCAGCATCCCCATGTGATGGTAAAGTGCCATATGTGTACCATAACCAGAAGGGAGTGGTCTTATTCATGATCTTGAGGTGTGAAGAAAAGCGATCAGCATCCCCATGTGATGGTAAAGTGCCATATGTGTACCATAACCAGAAGGGAGTGGTCTTATTCATGATCTTGAGGTATGAAGAAAAGCGATCAGCATCCCCATGTGATGGTAAAGTGCCTTATGTGTACCATAACCAGAAGAGAGTGGTCTTATTCATGATCTTGAGGTATGAAGAAAAGCGATCAGCATCCCCATGTGATGGTAAAGTGCCTTATGTGTACCATAACCAGAAGAGAGTGGTCTTATTCATGATCTTGAGGTATGAAGAAAAGCGATCAGCATCCCCATGTGATGGTAAAGTGCCTTATGTGTACCATAACCAGAAGAGAGTGGTCTTATTCATGATCTTGAGGTATGAAGAAAAGCGATCAGCATCCCCATGTGATGGTAAAGTGCCATATGTGTGCCATAACCAGAAGAGGGTGGTCTTATTCATGATCTTGAGGTATGAAAAAAAAATGTCAGCATCCCTGTGTGGTTATAAAGTGCCATATGCTGTGTTTTATTTCTCGATCTGATGCTGTATAAATTGTCTTTGATCAATACACGTGTGACAGGCTGATCAACTCTGCATGTCCTGCCACCTATCTGACTCCTCTGATGGCCAGCGTGTTGGGCAAGCAGCCGCAGAGTCTGGAGATGTTGTTGCGTCATGGGGCGTCGGTCAGTCAGGTGGACAAGCAGGGCAACACTGTGTATCACCTGGCCCTGATCTACTGTCCCCTGGTCATCACTGTTAGTCCTGCCGGAAGTCTCTGTCTGTCTCTGTTGCTTTGGTGTGTCAGGGCATGTTGGTCAGCAAGGTGGAGAAGCAGGGCTACACTGTATTAACTGACACTGAGCTCTGCTGCTCTCTGGTAGTGCGCAGTCTGTGTCTGTCGCATTCTTTGCATATCATTATTCCCTCTGGTACACTCATTCATTGTCTTCATCAGTTGCTGTCTCTTTCTGCTTTCCTCTCTCTCTCTCTCTCTCTCTCTCTCTCTCTCTCTCTCTCTCTCTCTCTCTCTCTCTCTCTTCATTTCTCTCTCTCTTCATTTCTCTCTCTCTTTCTCTGTCTGTCCCATCACTCTGTCTCCCTCTCCTTTTCCCTTTCTCTCATGTCTTTCCATCCTGTCTGTGTCTTACTCACACACACACACACACACACACACACACACACACACACACACACACACACACACACACACACACACGCAAACACACACACTCACATACACTCACCCTCACACACAGTAACCCTTCACACAGCTGAAGCAGAAGCTCACACTATCACACCTTTTTTATTGTTCAAGACAGACACTGTGGCAAAAGGAGGGTGAGGAGGTGAGGAAGGGGAGGGGGGTATGTGGTTGGGAAAGAGCACAGGGCAGGGAAGGAGGGGGGGGGGGGAGAGAGATTGGACGTAACAATGCAGATCGATACACGCTGCGCATACACTCACGTGCGCTATGTTTGACCGCACACAACACACACACACACACACACACACACACACACACACACACACACACACACACACACACGATGCATACAGACACATGTACACACAGATGCATAGCCATACACACAAACACACACACACACACACGCACACATGCGCGCGCATGCACGCATAATCGTATGTGGTAGGCATGGCACCAGCTATGTGTTGTCAGGTGCTGAAGGACTATGACAAGTCGGGCATGATCAACTGTCCGAACTCTAAGGGGGAGACACCTCTGTTCCTGGCCTGTCAGAGGAAAACTCCAGAAGCCGTGGAGGTTTTGGTTCAAGCAGGGGCTGATCCCAGTCACTCCAACACCACCACCCTGCCCATACATGCTGCTGTCACCAATGGTGATATCAGGTCAGTCTCTCCGTCACCAGCTCAGGGTTTGTACGGCCAGAAGGTGTAGAAGTCTGTGAAAAAGGGACTTGGGTTTGTAATAAGTTTGTAAATTCAATATTGCCCCCTCCCCCAAAAAAGGAAGAAAAAAAAAAAAAAGAAATTAAAGTTGTTGGAGTTGATTTTTTTCCTGGAAGGATTTAAAGACTAAGTTCTGCTGGCATCTTTTAGATATTTGGAGGTACCTAGGAATGGGATCCTGCTAGCGGTAGCATCATGGTGAATGTATTCTGCTTTTATTGATCCAACTGACAGCGCCTACTCTCAGTCATAGGTAATGTAATGTTGTTCTCAAGTCTTTGGTTTTTATGTGTCTTATGAGAAGTCTTTGGTATGTACGGAGTTTATAGTTTGTAAAAAGTTTGAAAACTTGTACATTTGTTTAGTATAAACCATAGAGTACCTGTTTGAAAGCAGTGTTAATACCAGTGTCCTGTTAGGTCTGTGTTAGGTCTAGCATTCTGTCAGGTCAGTGTTAACACCAGCATTCTACCAGTTTGGTGTTGACACCAGCATCTTCATCAGGTCGGTGTTAACGCCAGCATTCTACCAGTTTGGTGTTGACACCAGCATCTTCATCAGGTCAGTGTTAACACCAGCATTCAATCACTTTGGTGTTGACACCAGCATCTTCAACAGGTCGGTGTTAACACCAGCATTCTATCAGTTCGGTGTTAACACCAGCATTCTATCAGTTTGGTGTTGACACCAGCATTCTATCAGTTTGGTGTTGACACCAGCATCTCCATCAGGTCGGTGTTAACACCAGCATTCTATCAGTTTGGTGTTGACACCAGCATCTCCATCAGGTCGGTGTTAACGCCAGCATTCTACCAGTTTGGTGTTGACACCAGCATCTTCATCAGGTCGGTGTTAACACCAGCATTCTATCAGTTTGGTGTTGACACCAGTATTCTATCAGTTTGGTGTTGACACCAGTATTCTATCAGTTTGGTGTTGACACCAGCATTGTATCAGTTTGATGTTAACACCAGCATTCTATCAGTTTGGTGTTGACACCAGCATTCTATCAGTTTGGTGTTAACACCAGCATTCTATCAGTTTGTGTTGACACCAGCATCTTCATCAGGTCGGTGTTAACACCAGCATTCTATCAGTTTGTGTTGACACCAGCATCTTCTTCAGGTCGGTGCTAACACCAGCATTCTACCAGTTTGGTGTTGACACCAGCATTCTATCAGTTTGGTGTTGACACCAGCATTCTATCAGTTTGGTGTTGATACCAGCATCTTCATCAGGTCGATGTTAACACCAGCATTCTATCAGTTTGGTGTTGACACCAGCATTCTATCAGTTTGGTGTTGACACTAGCATTCTATCAGTTTGGTGTTAACACCAGCATTCTGTCAGTTTGGTGTTGACACCAGCATCTTCATCAGGTCGGTGTTAACACCAGCATTCTATCAGTTTGGTGTTGACACCAGCATTCTATCAGTTTGGTGTTGACACCAGCATCTTCATCAGGTCGGTGTTAACACCAGCATTCTATCAGTTTGGTGTTGACAACAGCATTCTGTCGGTTTGGTGTTGACACCAGCATCTCCATCAGGTCGGTGTTAACACCAGCATTCTATCAGTTTGGTGTTGACACCAGCATTCAGTCGTCAGTGTTGATGGGAGTATTCTGTCAGATCATTGCTAACATCTGCATTCTTTCAGGGCAGTGTTGACACCAGAATTCTGCCATTTTGTTAGTACCACCAGCATTCTGCCAAGTTGGTATTTACACCAACATCCCAAAGGTTCAGAGTTAACTCCAATATTCTGTCAGGTCGGTATTAACTCAAATATCCACTAGGCCAGTGTTAACACCAGCATTCTTGTCAGTTCAGTATTAACACCAGCATTCTACCGGGTTGGTGTTAACACCAACATTCAGTGTCACAAAGGCCAGTTTCAGCTCTAACATTCTAGTCAATAAGTGTCAACACTCAGAGTTTGTAAGATCAATGTTAACTTCAATACCACGCCCACCTGTGAAAAATATTGTTGGAGAGCTTTGAAAACAAGGAGACTGAAAAAAATTAAGGCATGTCATACTTTTGAAATAAGGCACAATGAATGTTGAGCTCAGTGCTTCATCTCTTGTGGTTTTACATCATAATTTGAAACAACTGAGTTGAATGCAGTGAGTTTCTCTAGTGTTAATCTTTTTGAAAAAGAGATTGCTACAGATAAACTTTTGACAAAGTTGCATGTTTCTGAAGTGTTTGTACATGCGTATATTTGTCCATCCATCTGTTACTTTCAGCAAGTTTCGGCCTGTACATGTGTCACTGTGTGAACCATTCACTTCTCAGGTCTGTTGAAGTGATCATAGAGAGGCACCCTGACCAGAAAAATGCCAAAGATGCCCTGGGACGCACTCCACTGCACCATGCATGCTCGGAAGAGGTCTGTCTATAGGCCAGCTTTGGTTTTACATTCAGCTCTGCTTTTATTTATAGCCATTGTTTTTAAATATCTCACAACACCATATTATTGAGGGGTTTTTGTGGTTTATGTGCATTTCAGCTTTTGCTTATGCATGTGGGGAACTGAGGGGCATGGATGGAAATTGAACGGGGGAGGAAGAGGAGGGGGGGACCCTCTTGTATGGGAATGTATATATGTGTTTATGTGCGTGAGAGTATATATTTACTTGTGTGTGAGAGTTTATATGTGTGTACATTGATTTTACATGCAGGCAGGCTTGATGCTGAGTTTTGAATTTTCAACTTTGTTTACCGGAGTTGTGTTTGCATGTGACAAGTTGCTTGCATCAGTGTTCTGCTCATTTATGACACATCTGAATCAGATGGTGTCTAAGCTGTCCATGATGGGCTGCAACATGAATGAGAAGAACGCTGATGGGGAGACCCCCCTCCTGTTGATGATGCGAGAGAAACGGCATAGCTGTATCCTGTCCCTGTTGTGCCACGGAGCTGACTGCAACGTGCAAGACAGTGAGGGGGAAACTGTGCTGCACAAGGCAGTCAAGGTAGGTCCAATGTGCATTTTGCGCTGTGTATTACAGAGCTTTGAAGGATCACATCGCTGTGTCATGAACGCAGCTGCTGCATGCAGGATAGTGGGGAGAAGGGGAGGGAAGTGGAGGGGAAAGGACTGTCCAAGGAAGGCAGGTTTTGCTGCAAGCAGCTTTACTTTTGAGATCTTTTTCTTCTTCACCCTTAACTGTGAAGTAATTGTGGCTAAGAATGGTTCACCAGGTTTTTCCAGTTCTGTCGGTTGTGTGCCAAGATTTAGGTCTTTGCAAATGGATTCTATGCTGATTCTGCAATGTTTTCAGTCCATTGCTTTTTCTGCCTTCCCCTTTGTCTCCCTTCCTCAACAGTTCCATAGAGGATTGTTGTAGCAGAGCTATTTGATTTTGTTCCATGGTCATACCAACATGGTGTTCCAGTTTTAACTTTGGGGCATGCAGTGATTCATCATACGGACAGAAGCTGCCTTCTTTAATGATTATTTACCATTGATGTCTTCTTGTCTCAGTTAACACTTCCACTACCATTTTTTTAAAAAGAACATTTCTGCAGCTATCAAGATTATGTCAAATGAAATTTAGAAACTCTCTTCATTTTTCAAAAATTACTTCCAGTTTACATCAAACCATATCAAATTTTGTAGAGAAATCTAGCAGTGTACATGGTTTGTTCTTAATGTATCTTTTTATGTTGGTATTGTTTACACGTGATCTTTGTTGTCACTTACCCCATTCTGGTAAATGCTGAATCCATATGTGATGCGCTCCCACAAAAGGTACATTAAGTGTCATTTTGAAGATTTTGAGATTTTGGCACAGTCAGAAACTAGAGAAATTAAGCTTCACAATGATATGCTTGGTTTTTTTTTTTAGGTTTATTAAAACCAAAGTTATAGTAGTTTATATCCAGCTAGTAGCAAGTGGCCATTTTGAGAAAATGCCTGTTAAAGTTGACAGAGCAATCTTGATGAAAAACCCTTAGCAACAGGGGTTATTTTTTTAACAGAAATCAATGAAACTTGGAGGAAACAATCTTTACTCCTTCCTGCATCAATCAATGAGACATTTATACTAATTCTTCCTCTTTTTCTTTTTTTCAAGCGAT
The DNA here is from genome assembly GCA_033310375.1 of Conus canariensis. Classification (NCBI taxonomy): domain Eukaryota; kingdom Metazoa; phylum Mollusca; class Gastropoda; order Neogastropoda; family Conidae; genus Conus; species Conus canariensis. The sequence goes on from CM065715.1 coordinate 97,226,715, forward strand.
TTCCTTTTGGAAAAAAATGAGCATGAAACTGCAGATCACAGAAAGTGTCTCGCTCATTTGGATTTCATTTACAACCAGTTCTGCTGATTTTGTGGATGCCCCATCATCTTGTGAAGATTTGAGACTACATCTTTTAAAAGTTTTATTCCCAAACTGCAACAGTTGCATAACTATTTTCAAAATCTCATTAATTCTTAACAGCCAAAATTTTTCTGATCTTCTGAGAGCGGCGCATTTTTCTTTCTTTTTCTTTTCAATGGGTTACTTGGCATCTGGTGAATGGCAGCTGTTTGAAGCATAAAGCTGGAAGAACAACATGTTAAAAAAAGAGTAAATTACCTCTTTCCACCTTATATCCCCCCCCCCTCACCCCCCCCATCCCCTCGAGAAAAAAAAAATAGAAAAAAGAAAATAAAAAAAAGGCCACCTTCATTAGTCACAAGATGCATGCAATAATAATTTGTTAAAAAATCACATACCTGAAAACTTGAAGAAGTCTACTCACATAAACTTTCTGAATCAGGTAAACACACAACTGTAGTATACACAACAGATGATCCATATATTCGCCCACACATGATACACACAGCACAGGTCTGGAGAAGTTCACATTCTTGGCTCCGGTGTCAGAGTGTCCCTGGCATCAACCCGCACAAAACTCCGGATATTTTTGAATAGGTAATTTTGCCTCTCGAGAGACAAGCCTGGAGGTGGCATGATGGGTGTCATTGGGAAGTTCCCTCAGAACAGTGGCCACTCTGTCCTCATCAATAACACAGAAAGCCGTTTCCTCATCTGCCAGAGTTTCCCTGTACATCATGCATCCAGACCTGTCTGTGGGGAAGCGAAAATGACCTATATTTTTTATTCCGGGCATTGTGTGGAAATGGTTGCCAAAGAAACCCTGCCAGTCAAACATCTCCACCTGTGGTCTGGCATCTTGTGCCTCCCCCTTCACAACCTGAGCCCTGTTGATGTGTTTTACAGGAGTACTGTTCCTGACAACATCACTCAGGTCCTGAAGACAATGAACTTCAGATCTCCTGAAAGCTCGTTTCAGGAGACCGAAGCACCAGTCCGGGGCAAATTTGGTGTGTCCTGGAGGCATGAAGTGGAGAGCAATTGATGTGTGTTTTCCTGTCATCACCCGCCAGGCGCAGTACCATAGCACAGATCTGTTCTTGTTCTGCCCCGCACAGTTGTCGCAGCGGAGATCACAGTTCTGCTCTCCAAGTCCATAGTTATTAAAAAAATGATGCAGATATGACAGCACTGCATTTGAGCCCTTGCTGGAGTTTGCACCCTCATCAATTAAATAATTTATTTGTTGAGGAACTCCCTCACAACATACCCCGAAAATGCCCACTTTTCTCGGGGTTAAAAAGTGCAGTGGTCCAGGCTGGTACGGGCTGTGCGGCAGTTGAACTTGTGCAAAATCAAAAGAATAATGCATGGAACAGTTTCTGCTGTTGTGGGGGCTTGAACCAAGTTCCCGGATTCCCAATTCCTGCACCACTGCTTTGCTCGCTGCTGTCATTGTCTTGTAGAGGCGCCGCTCTTCCTCCACACGACTGAGATGAGACTGCTGTGCCATGAGCAGCTCACCCTTCTTCTCGTCGCTGAGGTTGGCACTCCTGTAAATATAGTGCATATTCCTCTGACAGATCCAGCACAGATCTGTCATGGGACGTGCAACCACAACAAATGGAAGAAGGGCTGCCCAGATCTTGCGGAAGGTTGAGGCAGCAACAGGTCTGAATCTTGAAACAAAGACACACATACACTGAAGAATCTCTGACAGAAAA
>CM065715.1:97233519-97323519 GCA_033310375.1 Conus canariensis
GCATGGAGAGGTAGGTGGATGGATATAGATATCATGCTGTTAAGGGTAGGAATAGATTGATGAAATGGGTTGGCTAGAGTTTGGATCATGAGTAACTGATTGCCACACGTTTCAAGCTGCTGTACAAACTCTTAATATGGTAATGTTATTGGCACAAAATGGATTTTACATCATGTGATCAATTCATTCAACTACTTTGAAAGTTTTTATACAGATATCGAACATCATGTAAAAAGAATTTAAGCTGTTGATTTATATTTTAATGAATACATTAAAACAATAAGTATTGTCGCTGTTTATAATTGGGTTTTCTTTGTCATCTACGCAGGTGTTTGATGTGTGTGTGTGTGTGTGTGTGTGTGTGTGTGTGTGTGTGTGACACATTTGTGTACATTTTGTGTGTGTGGATGTGTGTGTGTGTGCGTGTGTGTGTGTGTGTGTGTGTGTGTGTGTGTGTGTGCAGAGAGTTGATCCTGTACTTGCTGCATGTGTCGGGGGCTCGGCGATGCACACAGGAGGTGAAGGGCTGCCTGGCAGGGTGTGTGGCAGATGGATCACATAATGGTGTGCCTGACAAAGCCATGTCAACCCTCATGAAGCTGGACAGTGTGGGTAAGGCCTGTTTTAGTTCATTTCATTTCCCAAGATTTTTACGATCTACAATAATCACACAGTTTGCAAAGCCAGTGTATGTGAGCTTCCTCCTTTGGAAGGCAACTTTTAGCCGTCCAGTGATGGTCTGGGTAATCTTGCCGATACCAAGCACTTCTGAAACAAACTCTCCACAGACATGGACACAGAGAAAATCAAGACTGAGGTCACCATGAAAGGACTCTGAGAAAATCAAGACTGAGGTCACCATGAAAACCAGGGCAAGAAGGGCTTCAAAATTTAATCAGATTTTTTTCAATGAGGTCAGTGAAGATGAGCATGATGATGACATTGTAGAGCTGTCTCCAAGACTGAGAAGACTTGAAAAGCCTCTACTCTACATTTCTGTTCATAATGTTTTTGCCTTAACCAGACCTATAAAATACAGACCCTTTTATTTTTGCACACACAAACTTACCTCAGCAGCCCCTGCCTTAGCAGCCCCTGGAAAACATGAGCAGGTGTCCATTGCCCAGTTGACCCAGAACGTGGGTCATGCCAGTCCACAGCACTTGTTGTGGGCCATTCAGCAGTATCATAGACCCTTCACCAACAGCTAGTGTCTCACGCCTGCATTATTTTCTTGACAAAAGGTGAAAAATCAAACAGCTGGTGAGTACCAGGCCACCTTTAACCTCAATGAAGAAGAGTACATTGTCCAAGCAGTCAAATACTGTCCAAAGGCTTATGAAGCCATTCAAGGTAGGAAAAGAGACTGGTGAGCTCTCCTGATTGTGTTCCTGCATCTGTCTGGAGTCTATATTTTGCCCCTCCACCTTCCATTCTTTAAGGTGTGAATAGTCCAGCTTAGTTTGATCCACTGCAGACAGTTAGATGGGAGATCACTCATTCTAGACACCAGATTGGCTTGAGGCAAAGGTGTCACAGGGGTCAAAACTCATGTGGCCCACACCAGCCAAGTGAACAGCTTGCTGTCAGCTAAGGTCTTTCATCTCGTGCATGACTTGCAATGGCTATCCACTGAAACAAAGGTACCCTACTCAAGGGGAAGGAGATGGAAAGCTATTGTCCAAACTATGCAGATAATTCCTCCTCCCATTTTGTCTGAAGTGCCTCATCTAGATTTACTTAAAAAATACAGAATTATATGCACATTCACTCTTTGCTTAGCATTACGGTCAAACTTGACACATCTCAATCAGAGTTGCATCCATGCAGCAGATGAAACTTGAGTGCATGGTTCTAGTCTTCTGCGCTGTAGCTCATTTAGTTCTGGATAGGAAATGGCTAAGACCAAACAATCTATAGCAAGAAATGCATAAGATGGGACTTGAACCCACAACCTCCCAGCTCACACCCCTGATACTAACCAGAGCATCACAGCAATTTGTAAGGGGTGTTGTATTTTACTGCATTGTACTGTGTTTATCTAATTGCTTTGTCTATGGACTTGTGTCTTTGGCAGTGATTGTCTTTGGGAGGGGAAGCGAGGGGAGATGGGGGAGAGCGCCATATCTTGATGAATTATGTAAAAGATGTCTGAGGTGTCTGTTGTGTGCAGCCATGTTTGATGAGCTGCTGTCAGCTGCGGGGTCAGGGAATAACGCCACAGTCACTGACAGCTCCGGCTCTGTGTTGGACATGGTGGACATCCCCTCCAACATTGGTGACAGAGTGAGTGTAACATGATAACGGTGGTTATGGTGCAAGAAATATGATAATGATGATGATAATGAGACAGTCGCAGACTGCTCCAGCTCCATATTTGATAATGAACACCTCTCAGAGCTAGTCTTAACAGTAATGATAATGGCAATAGTAATGATGGTATTGATGATGGTGCTGTATAAGGGGCTTGGTGGTGATGCAGATGTTGATACTTCAGGTTGTGAACTGTCCAGGTGTTAAGTCTGGATGGGGGCGGCATCAGGGGTCTGGTGTTGATCCAGATGTTGATGGAGATAGAGGCAGCAGTGGGCAAGCCCATTAGGGAGTGCTTTGACTGGATTGGTGGGACAAGTACCGGAGGAATATTGGCACTAGGAATTGGCAAAGGTAAGTGCTGTCATTGTCAGTGAAAGATTTGATCAGGCGGTGTGTGTGTGTATGCACGTGTGTGTAAGTGTGTGTGTGTGTGTGTGTGTGTGTGTGTGTGTGTGTGTGTGTGTGTGTGATTCTTCGGAGAATGTATTTGAAAAAAACAACAACCTCAATCCAGTCTCACTTTGCTTGTAGAATGCATCAAAGGGCTATCAAACCTACATTAATGTCTTATGTGTAGGTTTTTCCCTGTCCTGCCTCGAAAGGCTATATATTATCAGTGAAGTCTTTGTGTGTAGGTTTTCCCTCTCCTGCATCAAATTGGAAGTATGTCAAGATAAAGTCTTAAGCCTTCCATCAATGCCTTTCTCTGCAGGTTTTCCCCTGTCCTATATCAAAGGACTGTATGTCAGGATGAAAGATGAGGTCTTCAAAGGCAACCGGCCCTACAACAGTGCGCTGTTTGAAAGCATGTTGAAACGGGAGTTTGGGGAGACCAATGTCATGGCAGAAATCAAATCTCCAAAGTATGTATGAGGATTTACTGCTTATACTTATTTTCTTAATCATGGTTGACCTAATTAAAGCGTTTCTTCAGCTGGTTGGTGTTTTTGTTGTTGATGTTGTTGTTTTTCTTTGGTGTGTTTGATTTTTTCCAGTGGGTTGTTATTTATCTGAAGTGTATTTGTAAATAACCTTTACTGTTAACTACAGGCTGTGATGCAGTGGTTAGCAGCAGTGGGCTGCAGGCTGGGAGGCCTTTGGTTCAAGTCCCTTCAGAAGAATTTGCTCATAGGATGTTTCCGCTTCAGCCTGCTTATACCTAAAATTGAGTGTGCTTTGGGCTGAGAAGGAAGGTGGGGGGGAGGGGGGGGGGTCTGAAAGGGCAAGTTCATTGGAACTGATGCTAGATGGATTTGCTGGTGTGTTCCAGAGGAGAATGCCTTCTCACATTGATTCCATGGCTTGACAGTCATTGTGATCAATTCAGGTTGTGAATAGTGTCCTGTGTATGTTGGCTCCACTGCTGAATACCATCATGACAATTTGGTAGCAATGCACAGTTGCCTCTGATGGGTTGCCTCATGGCATCCTGACATTGAGTGTGTCTTGTTGATGGCCCTTGCTGGGGCTTCACGAGGACACAACATTGAGTGTGTCATGTCAATGGCCCTTGCTGGGGCTTCACGAGGACACAACATTGAGTGTGTCATGTCGATGGCCCTTGCTGGGGCTTCACGAGGACACAACATTGAGTGTATCATGTCGATGGCCCTTGCTGAGGCTTCACGAGGACACAACATTGAGTGTGTCATGTCAATGGCCCTTGCTGGAGCTTCACGAGGACACAACATTGAGTGTGTCATGTCGATGGCCCTTGCTGGGGCTTCACGAGGACACAACATTGAGTGTGTCATGTCGATGGCCCTTGCTGGGGCTTCACGAGGACACAACATTGAGTGTGTCTTGTCGATAGCCCTTGCTGGGGCTTCACGAGGACACAACTTTGCATGGCTGTGTATAGGGTGGCCAGAATGAACCATGTAGGAGTATGCTGATGGGACGTGGAAGCTGAAACAGAACCACAGATTGTGTATTTAGTGTTGAATGCATTATGCATCAAATGATCTTTATCTTGCTTTGATGTCTTATAATGTGAGTGTGTGAAACTAGCTACATAACCAGGTCAGATGGTCATGGCTGTTTGAAAAGGGGTGCCTTAAGTCAATTCATTCAGCTGCTTGGATAACCAGTGTAGATTCTGATTCAGATTGTTGGCCAGTGTATTGGTTTTTGCACCCCACACACAGAGAATGCATGCACATAAGGTGATGGGACTTCATCTCAGTATAAACTTTACAAGTGTGAACTTTGATGCATGGAGCCTGTGATGATCAATTTTTACTTGAATACATGTATGGATACACTGCATTGACCAATCAACTTTCTTGCTGCTTTTAGGGTGATGGTAACAGCAACGTTAGCAGACAGGTATCCAGCTGCTCTACACATTTTCCGTAACTATGAGCAGCCTTTTGAAGAACCTCACAGCGACAATGATGACTCCAAGAGATTCCCACTGCAAACACCACCAAGTGGTATGTGTAAAGAAGCGGTGCAGATGTGATGTTATGTGAAATAGCAGACAGAATAGAATGTATTTCTAGTGTTTTATGGAAGCACCACTCATCTGGATGAAAAGTGTGCCAAAATACAGTTTAATGAACAGAATAAGACATGCTTGAAATATTGATCTTTTTCTGAAATAATATACAGATTGAATGGGGATTAGCCTTGTGACAAACACTGATGACTCCTTGGGGACTAGTGATGTATAGATTTATAATAGAGTGATTGCTGCTGTGGCTGTGTATGATGGAATTAGATTGAACTGAGCCATGGAGAGTTAAATAAAAAGGGGGAATTTTTACTGATGCAGTTAATGTTTGTTGCATCAACAGCTGACGTCTGTTATGTGCACACAGAGCAGTTGATGATTGTTGCGTCACACAGAGTAGCTAATGTCTGTTGTGTGCACACAGAGCAGTTGATGATTGTTCCGTCACACAGAGCGGCTGGTGTATATTGTGTGCACACAGAGCAGCTGGTGAGTATTGTGTGCACACAGAGCAGCTGGTGTGTATTGTGTGCATACAGAGCAGCTGGTGTGTATTGTGTGCACACAGAGCAGCTGGTGTGTATTGTGTGCACACAGAGCAGCTGGTGAGTATTGTGTGCACACAGAGCAGCTGGTGTGTATTGTGTGCACACAGAGCAGCTGGTGTGTCTTGTGTGCACACAGAGCAGCTGGTGTGTATTGTGTGCACACAGAGCAGCTGGTGTGTCTTGTGTGCACACAGAGCAGCTGGTGTGTCTTGTGTGCACACAGAGCAGCTGGTGTGTATTGTGTGCACACAGAGCAGCTGGTGTGTCTTGTGTGCACACAGAGCAGCTGGTGTGTCTTGTGTGCACACAGAGCAGCTGGTGTGTCTTGTGTGCACACAGAGCAGCTGGTGTGTCTTGTGTGCACACAGAGCAGCTGGTGTGTCTTGTGTGCACACAGAGCAGCTGGTGTGTCTTGTGTGCACACAGAGCAGCTGGTGTGTCTTGTGTGCACACAGAGCAGCTGGTGTGTCTTGTGTGCACACAGAGCAGCTGGTGTGTATTGTGTGCACACAGAGCAGCTGGTGTGTCTTGTGTGCACACAGAGCAGCTGGTGTGTCTTGTGTGCACACAGAGCAGCTAGTGTGTATTGTGTACGCACAGAGCAGCTGGTATGTATTGCATGCACACAGAGTAGCTGATGCATGTTTTGTGCACACAGAGCAGTTGATGTTTATTGCATGCACACAGAGCAGTTGATATTTGTTGCTTGCACACAGAGCAATTGATGCTTGTTGCATGCACACAGAGCAGTTGATGCTTGTTGCTTGCACACAGAGCAGTTGATGTTTGTTTTATGCACACAGAGCAGTTGACGCTTGTTGCTTGCACACAGAGCAGTTGATGTTTGTTGTGTGCATGCAGATCAGTTGATGTTTGTTGTGTGCGTGCAGATCAGTTGATCTGGGAAACGGCACGCAGCACAGGAGCAGCTCCCACATACTTCCGAGCATTTGGTCGATTCATGGACGGAGGTCTGATATCCAACAACCCCACGCTGGACATGCTCACTGAGATCCACGAGTACAACGTTGGACTGCGTCTCACCGTGAGTCCGCTGTGTCATCCATAATTACCATGTGTTTGGGCATAGCCCTATAGAGCAGGGTATTATTTTTTGTCAGATTTGTCATTTTTCTTTCCACAAAATGTTTCAAGTAAACTGCACCAAAGAAAAGAAGACACTGTAGGGGACACTGCAAGGGGGGTAACACACATGATACTTTCACTTTCTCCTAAGGGTCATATCTAGATCTGGATTTAGTTATCCTATATAGACTATCAAGATATGAATCAGACGAGTGTCAACATTAGTGACTGACAGTATGAATGTTATATCACATGTGATTTTTTTGGCTATGTTGGCCTGGTGGATGTCGCATTTTACCTTTCATCCAAGGGGCCTGGATTCAGTCCCACCTTGAGACAATTAAAAAAAAATTTCCTCTTCACAGTCAGCAGCTGTGCAGATTCCAATCCTGTTCAAGTTCTTTGAATGACTCATTCTCATTAATCAAAATTAAAAAAAAAAAAAGGGTCTCAGTTTAAGTGGCCCTTCATGCCCAGCTCTTATGATGACCTCAATTTAGATGTCCTCTCCACGTCTATGGCCTTGGTTCGATTCTGTCGGGTCACAGGTGTCAGCAAGTTCACAGGGGGCTGTCAAGCTCACTCATGCCGGCTTCGCGACTAAGCAAGTAGGGAGCTTAGTAGGTGGTGTCCTGTATATGTTGGATCAGAACAGGCGCCACTGAACACCACTGTGCAATGTCACCTCTGGTGGGTTGCCTGTTGATGACTTGACATTGACTGCTCCCTGTGGATTGCCGGTGCCGGTGTTGCTGCCAGCCAGGCCAGGCTGGCTGTGGATGGGGGTGGAATGAGGTGGTGGTGTGGTGATAGAGCAGCAATGGCATAATGCAGATAAAAAGATTTGGAATGAAAGTAAATATATTTGAAACACAATGCAAAAAAGGAAAAAGGTTTTCGGATGGGATTCATTATTTTTGTATTTCTTTTTCTTTACACCTGCAGTACAAAGGGTGAACTGCCTGGGCGATTCCATTATACTTTTGTATTTCGTTTTTCATTTTTCTTCCGCGTTACAAGCAGCCATACTCACATCTTAGAAGGTGATGTTTGTTTTAACATTATTCTTTACCAGGGCCAAAGGGCGCCTACTCCAATTCGGGGAAGGTGCATTGCTTGTGTAACATGTTCTGTTCAACCAACGGCAACGCTTCGTCTTCAAAGTTGGTGGTTTGCGTGGCAAGATTTTGCGTCGTTCACACACGGACCTCGTTATAGTCTCTTCAAGACTGTATGGGGAATGGAATCAGAACCAATGTTAACTCTGAAGGAAAAATCCCCCTGTACCGAAATTCGGACCTGCAACCCCAGGATCACGAGTCCGGTGCTTTACAAACTGACCTATTCCGGCCCCGTTTTGTATTCAAGTAGGCCACTGTGTGTTGGTGAGAGGGATGATGCCAGTTTTTTTCCCCCTCCCCACAAGCAACTGAACAAACAAACACAAATACAAACTTGCGTGCTAGTGTCAAGTTAAAGCATCATCACCAAAATTTCAGTATGACTGCCTTAATGCTTGGATGGAAAATGATGCGCAAAAATTTCAACAGTGTTGAGCTATCTGAGTTCTAGCTGATATACAGTGAAGGAAGGAAGAAAGGAACCATGACTTATCAAGTCTGTTTATGTATGTCTGTCAGAAAAGGGTCAAGTCCTAGAAATGGTGTGTTCATCTGTTGTAGCTGTCTTTTATGGAATGCATGGGTGTCAGCTTCATCATAAAAGGTGACTTCAATCCAGCTGTTGCTTAACGTGAAAATCATGCTTGTGTGTAAATGATATTTTGTCAAAATTCTCTGTGATTTACTCATTTCTAATTTTCTTTTTCTTTTTGAAAAAAATCAGCTGTCTGTGTTATGTCTTTACAACTCAGTTGTTTAGTCTCTGCTATATGTCTGTTTTTTCTTTCTTTCTTATCTTCTCTTTTAATACCCCCTTTCTCTCTCACTCTTTCTCTCTCACACTTTCTCTCTCTCTCCCTACCCCCCCCCCCACCTCTCTCTCTCTCTCTCTCCTTTGTATTGACTGGAAGAGTTAACTTTCAGGGTCAAGAAGAAAAGGTCAAACCACTGGGCTGTCTCGTGTCGCTGGGCACTGGTCGTATTCCTGTGTCGGATGTAAAAAATGTGGATGTGTTCCGCCCTGAGGGAATTCTGGATGCTTACCGTGCTGTGTCTGGTGCTTTGTCACTCAGCCGTATGCTGATTGATCAGGTGGGCTCTTTTACCCTCTGTGTGTGTGTGTGTGTGTGTGTGTGTGTGTGTGTGTGTGTGTGTGTGTGTGATATTCCTACAGCAGATTTTGGAAGTACCATATGTTAATTTTGCAGGCCTTGTCTCTCCTGCCAGTTTACTTATCTGGTGTGTATCTTATCTGGGTGGAAATAGGGCTAGTGTTTAGAACTGTAAAAAGATAACAAGGGTGGTAAGAGAATAAATGAGTGTTGTCCTGCTCTGATCTATAGACAAGAAAAAGAAAAACTTATTTTCTTTCATGATCCATAACTGATGTGAACAGTGCAACAGACTATTTTATGAGAAATCATTTTCTGTCTTTATATTAATACATTGTGGACTGTAGATTACATGAAGGTTCCCTTGATCTGTCAGGCCTCCATATCGGAGGGCCGTGTGGTGGACCGTGCGCGGGCGTGGTGCAGCATGATGAATGTGCCTCACTTCAGATTCAGCCCTCAGCTGTCAGAAGACGTGGCTCTGGACTGCCACAACCACGCCACTCTCATCAACATGATGTGGGAGACGCACTGCTACATGGTGGCCAACCGGCATCGCCTGCATGAGCTGGCCAACCTCTTGCGCTCAGCAGACTGAAGGACATCTCATCTGTGGCTGACCAATATATATTTTTTGTCATTAACTTTCGACAATTGTATGATGGCATCAATCACATTCGCAGTTGCAGGGCTGTTGATGAGTCTGATTTTTTTTGTCTGGGTTGTGGTAGAGTGCTGTCTGTGAATGTACGGTTGTTAGGAAATGTTCACTGTAGCACTTGAACCACATGGTGGGTGAAGAGTTGTTGGTCTGTGATAATCAAGCGCGGTTGTCAGTGTGTCTCTTATTAGACAGTTATTTATTTTCTGCTCGTCAGTTGTAGGTGGTCGTTTCTAAAGGCTTCGGCCACACTGCATGCTGCGCCATGAGCCACATTGTGGACTAGTGGTGGGTGAGCTTTAATGTGTTAGTGGTGGATGGCCTCACCAAAAGTGGTGGAAAGCTTGCGGAGATAGCTGCATGATGAGAGGTATTAAATCAGTTACCATAGAGGCACCACACCATGAGCAATAGCCATGCATGAGTTGCCAGTTGTGAAAGACCATGAATGTTGAAAACATTACTGTTGCTCATCGTTAGCACTACCCGCACAGCTCTCACTCATGGTTTGGCCACCTCTATAGTAATTGATGCCATCCTTTTCATTCTGCAGCTGCGACGCAGGTCACAGCACAACTCATAGCACACAGCAGGGCAGAAGCCTGTGGCCATAGAATGAAAGGAAATGCAATAATCCTCATTGTCTTAACAGGTTGTAAACTCAGTGAAACTACAATGAAATATTAAAGAAGAGATTGGTCAATGCCATGACAATTCTCTCTGATGGCTTTTGACAGTCGGTTGAAATTTCCAGCTGAATGAGAACTTCACATTTCTGTGGTAGATTTCTTCACAATCAGTGTTCCTGTGCTGACCATCATTGATCTCAAGAAGATAAACAGGATAAGAAAGGGGAAGGGGGGGAGGGGGGGGGGTGAAACGAAGAAGCTTTATATCATTACATGAACACAGGGAAATATCCTTTAGATAAAGCAGTTATCTGTCAGTATGCCCACCCTTCACTTTGCTAAATGTGGTCTGGTCTCCCCATCTACCCCTCTCCCCCAGCTTTGCAAATTATTGGATGAGTGAACTTCCAAATATCAGAGGTCTGTCCCATCATGTTCTGCTGTCAAAAGCACTGTGGAGTGGAAGCAGCCGTATTGTTTGAAATTTGACGCTTGAGGTACAGCTATTCTTTGGGAAAAATGTTGGATGGATAGCCTTGATTAGCCTCTGACAAAAACATTTATCCTGATATTCAAATAGGATTTTTAACTAGTGTTTGGCAAGGTGACTGGCCATTAATAGGGGTACCCACCCGGTGATTCCTCTTTCATCTTCTGTTTGTGGGGTATTATGCTGATAGATTTTGGTAGCTTTGATGTCATGTATTCATTATCTGCTAGATTTATTATTCCAATGTTTACATGATATTTTCTTTCTTTTGATCTTCAAGGAACACTAAACTGGACCCTTTTAGATTAGGTCACAACAGTATCTTATCTGTGTTGTTTTGTTGTTATAGTTGTCGTTGTTCCTTAGTGATTGGTCACAGTGACATTTCTTCTCTGTCTGTCTAGTCTCATGCCATATCTTTTGGTCTCACTCCTTTTCTGTCTTCTTCCCTATTTTCTCTCCACCCCAAACCCCCACCCCCCCTCCCCCCTTCCCCTTTCTCCATCTGTAGATTTTCAGCTTTTGTCCTATTCTCACATGAAATTCTTGTGTTTTAATCATAACATAATTGTTACATTATGAGTATTTGTAATGTAGACTTTTGCTTGACACACAACATTTCGCAGTTTTTGTAATGATAATAACAGTCACAGAAATTGCCATGTTTTTAGGGAAAAGTCTGGTATCTGATGACTTAAACTTAAGAAAAAAAGGAATAAGTAAACAAACACGCAGGAAAGAAAAACGGCATGCAAGCAAAAAATGAAATAAAATAAAATAAAACAAAATGAATAATTGAACAAAGAAATAAACCATTAACAAATAAAGTATACCACTGCTGGAAAAGAAGTACAGTTTGTGTAAAACTTTTAGTATTTTATTCTATACTTTCTTTTTTTTCTGATGATTTTGTTAAAGAGGATGTGAGAGTGAGGTGGTTCTGGGAGAGAATCGTATAGAATTTGCCCATCAATACCGTAGTGCAGTGTGCTTCATTCCATCACCAGTCTTCCTTACTGTCTCTGGGAATCCAAGCCCAGTCAGTGGAGTTACTGATTTTCTCCCATGTAACTGTGTTGTGTATCAGGAATTGTATGTAATCATTCAAGCTGATGGGGGTCCAGGTTTGTAGATACATGATAGTGACACTGCCGTAGGAGTTGTTTGACACTTCTTTTTCCATCTTCTTCTACTCCTTCTTCTCATGCATGTGTATGGATTTAGTGCAGATTAGTAGACTCATGGGAGCAGCAAACTAAGCTGATTGACAGGATGTTGGTAGAATGTTAAATACTGTCTGATTTTTTGAGGAGGTGGTAGCAGGTGTCTGTGCTGATTGACAAGATTATTGGTGGACCATTTATCACTGTCTGACTTTTGAGGTGGTAGCAGGTGTCTGTGTTGATTGACAGGCTATTGGTGGACCATTAATTACTGTCTGACTTTTGAGGTGGTAGCAGGTGTCTGTGTTGATTGACAGGCTATTGGTGGACCATTAATTACTGTCTGACTTTTGAGGTGGTAGCAGGTGTCTGTGTTGATTGACAGGCTATTGGTGGACCACTAATTACTGTCTGACTTTTGAGGTGGTAGCAGGTGTCTGTGTTGATTGACAGGCTATTGGTGGACCATTAATTACTGTCTGACTTTTGAGGTGGTAGCAGGTGTCTGTGTTGATTGACAGGCTATTGGTGGACCATTAATTACTGTCTGACTTTTGAGGTGGTAGCAGGTGTCTGTGCTGATTGACAGGCTATTGGTGGACCATTAATTACTGTCTGACTTTTGAGGTGGTAGCAGGTGTCTGTGCTGATTGACAGGCTATTGGTGGACCATTAATTACTGTCTGACTTTTGAGGTGGTAGCAGGTGTCTGTGCTGATTGACAGGCTATTGGTGGACCATTTATCACTGTCTGACTTTTGAGGTGGTAGCAGGTGTCTGTGTTGATTGACAGGCTATTGGTGGACCATTAATTACTGTCTGACTTTTGAGGTGGTAGCAGGTGTCTGTGCTGATTGACAGGCTATTGGTGTAACATCAATTACTGTCTGACTTTTTAGAAAGTGTTATCAGGTATCTACTCTGATTGACAGCTTATTAGTGGAATATTAATGGCTCTCTGACTTTTGAGGTGTTAACAGGTGTTTATGTGATTGAAGTATGATGTCCTTTTTTGACTTCTCAAATAAAACGGTCATGTTTCTTACATGTGCCATTTTTTATGGATCTATGCTTGATATTCTTGTGTTGTTTTCATGTTTTGACCTTTTTATACATAGAGGTTGTGGCCTGTCATGTCTGACCAAATACATTCAGATTGCATTGTCTCCTGGCTTGTAAGTGTTGTTATTATCCACAACTGACGAAGTGGACATGGTTTGTACCTCATTGTTGGCAATAGATTTTTGCAACATTTTTGTATCCTCTTCACTTTTAAACTGGATCGGTCCTGATGCTTTAAAGAAAAGTTTTGAAGTTGAATATATTTCATTCACAGTTCATGCTTTTTGTATCCAACGATAAGCACTTTATGTCTAATGTGAAAGATGAAATCCTCTACCTAATAGTAAAACCATCATGTTTTCATTCAATTTTATTTCATGTTCATGCTTGTCATTTGGGTTGACTTTACAGGTGTTAAAAGAAGAAAGTCTGATAGTTGTCTTTTTGGTTATTTATTTTGATAGCAGTTGATGATACAGTTATCTGCACTTGTAATGGATAGTGATATGTGTGGTATGAGGGCTGGATGCATGTTTTGAAAAAGAAGAAAGAAAGATTAGCTTAAATATCAGTCCAGTGTTACTAAGTATTTCTCTGTCATTCTGTCAGAGTAAATCCATGGTGGACAACTGTAAGCCAAATATGTCATTGCATATCTAAATCATATGAAAACCAAACCATCACAATACTGCTGTGTGACATATGAATTTTTTAAAACAGCATTGTTTTTGAATATGTATTAATTGTTTATGGATCCTACTGGTATTAATACTTCAAAACATACTTTTTACTGGACACCCAATTTCAGGTCAATGATGTGATGTACAAATTTCTTACTGTGCAGGACTTGACGTGTTTTTTTTTTAAACCTCCAAAAGTGATTGACCAAATCTGAAAAATGGATAAATCCATTTTGCTTTTCAGACACTATATACTGAGTGGGGGAATTGTGAAATGCTGCGGTAGTACACTAATTTCAATCTGTTTGGCAATCATTCAGTGTGGCTTCGTTCATGACTGAGCTTTTATATGGCTACTAGCTTGGAATAAAAACACACAAATGGATTTGACTGAAACAACAGCAAGTGTTTTTGAAGAACTGATATTTTCAACTTTTCAGACAGGGACAGAAGATGACATCTGGTGCGCAGATCAGAAGAAATATGAGAGCAGAGATCTAAAAAAAGTTTACTTATAGTCTCATGTCATGATCAGTGATGGAAAATCATTCCAAAAATATAGCATTTTTTGTGAAATGAATAGCATGCACATAAAGTTCTTTCACTCAGATTTTGTGAATGATTTTTTGATGATTAAAATTCATTAAGTAATGTGTAGTGATTTATAGCGATTAAGCAACAATTTGACCAAGGCTGAGGTTTTGCACAACCCCGCTTTTGGAAAACCCCTATCTGTCTCATGTACTGTTTTATAAAGAAAAAGGAAAAAATCTGCTTGATATAAATCAGACGAATTATATCAGTAGCCATTAAATATAAACATTACAGTGCAGATTGAAACTCAGTGAATCAGAGAAACCAAAGTAGAGAATGTGGGAATAAAAGAAAATTGTTATTTGACTGTCAGAGTGTGAGTGCACGAATCCCATTCACGCTATGCCTACCTTCTTCCCCAGATGACAGACTCTTTAACTGTGTGTGTGTGTGTGTGGCTTCCAGTGCCATTTTCTGCACTCTGTGTAGCTGCCAGTGTCTTCTCTAGTTCATTTTTGTACTATTTCTGTATTTGTTTACCATATCTATTTCATTATTTGTCTATTCTTATATAAGTATGTTTACTTTCATGTTAATTTCAGAGAATTTTCCTCTGTGTGTGTGTGTGTGTGTGTGTGTGTGTGTGTGTGTGTGTGTATGCAAGTCTGTATGCAAGTCTGTATCTCTGTGTGTTTCTTTCACTATTTCAACACTTTTATTTAATGTGGTCAATGGAGTATCACTTGACATAACACACATTTTTGTTAAAAACTGATTTTTTGCCAACCAGACGAACACCATCAAACCTTTTCAATTATCTAGTTGTATGGAAATGGCATAGGTGGTCGTTGCAATTGTAAAGGACAAAGACATCACATCCTGCAGCAGAGACACTTTTAGTGACTGTATAAGGTGTTTTCTAATTAGAACCAACAACACAACAGGAGAACATAAAATGATTACAATAACATTCTACTGATTTGAGCAACAGCATATGTTTAACCTCCCACTTTTCAGCCTTTGATCTTCAGTTTTTGTTAACAAAGTGTTTTTTTTTTCACTGTCACTTCAAAACCTAACAGTAAACACGGTAATATTTTGTGAATTCCTCTGTTTAAAAAAAATAGGTCTGGTGTGGCTATTTCCATGACAAAACCTTGACATGACTGAATGTTATGTGCCTGAACTGTATTTGATGTAAGTGTGCTAAAATGCTCGTTGTTTTAGTGAGCTGTCCGCAGATCAGAGAAAGTGTTCAGCAGTGAAAGTAGTTCCATTCAGAAGCCAAGCCTTCCCTGCTCTGGAATTTCTACTGCAGAAGGTGGCAGCTATGTTTGCTTAAATGTTCATGTATTATCTACCTTGATACTATCTGGTTGATGTCTTAAATTTCAGAATTGCAAATGACTTGATTCCTCAGATGTGATAATTCTTCTTCTGTGATAGTGGTTCAGTTACCCATGACAGAGTTTGCATTTTTCAGTTCCCAAACTATGGCACTTCCTTTCCTTTTTAATCATTGGTCTGCCCAATCTTTCACTCCCTCAAAATGGCAGTAGACTCAAAATGGCACGTTTGACCTGTTTTATTCACAGCACAACCCAGATCATCCTGTTGCAGTTTTAGCTCCAGTGATCCTCTGGAGGCTGGTACGAGGTGTTAACAGGCACTGCACTGCTGCTGAGACAAACAGGAAAGCCCATTCTATAATCATGGTTATTTCTGACCTATCAAATTCCACCATCATGTCTGGTTGATTGTTAAGGGGAACGAGTGTATGTGCACGTTTTCTGTGGTTAACATTGCCCACTTTGTTTCTGTTAGTGTTGATTGCCTGTAGCTGACTGGTTTGGTTACAAGCTGGTGGAAGTGTTGAGTGAGCAGGATACCCATGGTGTGGAGAATTGTTGACTTCTCCAGAGCCTGAAACAGAGCGTAGCATTACTGAAAACATGTCAGAACACAAACAAACACTAGAACCAGAGTTCAAAGTAATGCTTGTTTAATATACAGAATGAAACAGACAAATGTGACTCTGACAAATATGTCTCCTTCCGATGTTGCTAGTAACAGACATGAAAAATACAGAACTATTAACAAAATCCTACTCGGGTGTCTGATAAAGAAAGGGCTGTAAAGCTGTCTCTATTGAAAAGAAGAAATAGGGAGGAGGGAGGGGGGAGAGGGAAATGTGGAGGAAAGGTGGCAGGAAACAATATGTGAAAAAAGTGCTTACAATCAAAGTAATATAATAAACAAAACAATGTAATAATGTGAGGGAGGAGAAGAAGGTGGGGGTGGAGGAGGGGGTGGATGGAGAAGGAGAAACGAGATGAAAGTATAGGCTGAATGGGAGAAGAAATAATTCATAACCCATAAAAACTGAACATGTTTGCACTCTGGTAAAAATGAAAGCAAAATGTGAAATGGAAATACTATGAGTGAAATACAACATGAATAAAAGGGGGTATAAGAATATTTCTCATATGTCTGATGTTTATATAACAAAAGAAGGCGACAGAGCAAGAGTAAGAGGTGCTAATTACATGCAGTACCTACATACACAGTTTTCAATGCGTTGTGCTAGAATGGCAGAATGGATACATAAGTATGGAAGAACTAATCTAAAAAGTGTGTGTGTGTGTGTGTGTGAGAGAGAGAGAGAGAGAGAAAGAGCAAGAAAAAAGTCTGTTTAGTGGCTTGTACTTCTGAAGAAATGGATACAAGTCTGAAAATTAACAACTTCATGAAGCAGCATGCACTCAAGAAGTGGAAGGAGGGGTGAACAGAAGAAAGAAAGGGTTAAGGGAGAAGAGAAAAGGGGATGGAGAGAGCAAGGAAAGGAGAGGGACAGGAGAGAAGAGAAGGAAAAAGAAGATTCGGAGAAGACAGAGAGGTGGGAGAGCCCATCTAAAGCATTACTTGACAAATAAGCATATATTGGAAAATGTAAGAACTCCCCCCCCCCCCCCAATTCCACCCCACCCCACCCAAACACTCCACTATCATCACAACTAACCTCTTAATCTCTCCCTTTACGAAAACATGAAGAAAAAGAATCTGTGATGGCTTCGTACGACTTACCTGGTCTGAAATCAGACTTATCTTATAAATTGTATGAGAAATACAGTCTGTTTAATGTTCCTATTTATACCACCTTTTGTTGGTGATGTATTGCATTCATAGTATTTCAGTTTTTTTCTCTTGTTCTTATTAAAACAGAAAACACTTCATTTCATAGATCATGTGCTGATATCTTGTTGCTCTTTTTCTTTCTTCCTTCTCACCCCTGTGCTCATCTCCCTCACCCTTCATGTCAGTGCATTATTTTGTTTATGATATTACTTTGTTCATCTGGACTTTCTGATATATTGTTTCTTGCTGCCTTCCCGCCAGATTTCCATTTTCATCCCCCCACCCCACCAAGCTTTTCATTCAAATGGTGATGCTGTGTTGCTCCGTATCTAATCTATTTTCGTTTGAGAGTACTATTGTGTTCTCTTCTAATCATTGGTGCTTGGTTGGAACATCCTGCCCAGGGGTTGGGTCTTCCATGATTTCTGGCTTTTTGTCCCCCTTCTTTCAACATACATGTAAGTTTTCTCTGTGTAGCTATTAATCTGATCAACATTACTGTCACACGCCAACTTATGGTGCTGTGCATTTTTAGTGAAAAAAAGCAATCCAGATCAGTACTTAAACTTCTCCTCTCCCACTCCATCCCCTAAGTCCCCTCCCTCCTTACTCCCCATCATCTCCCACACCATCTCCCTGCGTTCCCTCCCTCCCCTCCTCACCCCCTCTCCCTCCCCTTCCCTCTGCCCCTCCCTCTCCGACTGTCTGTCTCTGCAGCTGTTCACTCTTCCTGAACACTCTTCACTTTTCTTTTCTTCGTTGCCTGTTCACTCTTTCTGAACAATCTTCACTTTTCTTTTCTTCATTGCCTATCTCCAGCTGACAACGATCTTTCCACTATTGTTTTTTGTGCATTTTCTGTGCCCTATTTTTGATGTCTGAACAATTCATATTTGCTGAAAATTCACTTGTCTAGTTTGTGACATTTTAGATAACCATTGAACCGTGTTGTGTGTATTTGTACTTTGGCTTGATTGCACATGGATCAGACTCAAAGACATTGCTGCCAGTTGAAGATTTTGAGTCTTCCCAGTTTGAAAAAAAAAAGAAAGTGGGTGGGGAGGGAGGGAGGTGGGAGTGGAGTATGGAGATCAGGAATTGACTGGAACATGTGTATGTGTATGTGTGTGTGTGTGTGTGTGTGTGTGTGTGTGTGTTTGTGCACGCATGAATATGTTCAACCAGTGGGAAAAAGACTTAGTTTTCAATATTATATTGCTGGATGATTATTCAGTAATTGTGTTGGATGATATTTGATTGGAGCAAGTCGATGAACTAATTTGACTTATCATTTGTTTAATAATTCACGAATCTCTTCTCTGTGTGGTTCAGATATGTGGGTTTGTAGAATAAGCTGCTAATATCCGATTCTTGTTGGAGATGAGATTAAACTTGTTGTTGTTTTCAATCTACTGAAATAAACCATTTCTTAGCTGCTTAGAAATCATTTCATTGTGTTTGTTATCCACTTACCTACCCTTCTGTTTGTATCTCTGTCTAAGTCACACATGCTCATGCATAGACACATATATACACACTCACCCTCCTTCTCCCCTCCTCTGTATACACACACACACACACACACACACACACACACACACACACACACACACACCTTATGCATGTGTGCACGGACACATACACATGCGCACACATACACACACACACTACTCTTTCTCTCACTCTCTCTCTCTCTCTTGCACGCACACACACACGCACACACACACACACACACACACACACACACACACACATGCATACACCTACATACGCACACGCACGCACACACACACACACACCTACACACACACGCACACACACACACACACACACACACACACACACACACACACACACACACACTCACTTGACTCTGGGCCCTTCCACATGCATATTCTCACATACATGTACACACATTTGTACATATACATGAAGATCCATGACATCCTAATCCTGTTACGCACGCGCCATCATCTGTTCTGAAAAATGGACAATAACTGAAAATAAGAAACAGGTAACTAACAGAAAGAACATTTCAACACACAAAAATAAATGGCATAAGATTATATACAAATGAGTTAGCTCTTTCATGTTATCAAATATTCAACCTCGGAGAGGTAAACAGATGACTTTTTGACAGAGCGGGAGAAAGAGACAAGAGATACAGCAAGAGATAAAGATGGAGAGAGCGAGAGAGATCCCACAGGAGGTGAAGAGTGTGTTACAGAGGGTGTAAAGCACGGTCACTGGAAAACTACTGATCATCCATTGACAACCCATTGATCATTGACAACCGACTGACAACCTAATGACTGCTGACAACACACCTACTGACCATTGACAACCTAATTACCACTAACAACCTGATGATTACTGCAGCCTAATGACCACTGACAACCTAATGACCACTGACAACATACCAACCTCTGAAAACCAACTGCCACTGAAACCCACTGCCCACTGACAACCTAATGCCCACAGACAACCCAGTGACTACTGACAGCCTAATGCCCACTGACAACCTGATGACCACTGACAACCTGATGACCACTGACAACCCAGTGATTACTGACAACCTGATGACCACTGACAACCTGATGACCACTGACAACCTAATGACCACTGACAACCTGATGACCACTGACAACCTAATGACCATTGACAACCTGATGACCACTGACAACTTGATGACCACTGACAACCCAGTGACTACTGACAACCTAATGCCCACTGACAACCTGATGACCACTGACAACCTGATGACCACTGACAACCAAATGACAACCTGATGACCACTGACAACCTGATGACCACTGACAACCTAATGACCACTGACAACCTGATGACCACTGACAACCTAATGACCACAACCTAATGATCATTGACCTAAGAGGTCGGAACACGTTGTGTTTTGTCTTGTGACTCGTTTGTCCACGTTTCTCTTGGCGGTTCGCTAACATCTATTTAAAATTTGTACTGACAATATGCCAACCACTGACCACCTAAATACCACTAAAAACACACCAACCACAGACAACATAATGACCACTGACAACCTAATGACCACTAAAAACACACCAACCACTGACAACACACCAACCATTGACAACCTAATGACCACTAAAAACACACCAACCACTGACAACCTAATGACCACTGACAACATACCAACCACTGACAACCTAATGACCACTGACAACGTAATGTGTACTGACAACACACCAACCACTGACAGCCTAATGACCACTGACAACACACCAACCACTGACAACCTAATGACCACTGACAACACACCAACCACTGACAACCTAATGACCACTGACAACCTATTGACCACTGACAACACACCAACCACTGACAACCTAATGACCACTGACAACACACCAACCACTGACAACCTAATGACTACTGACAACCTAATGACTAGTGACAACATACCAACCACTGACAACCTAACGACTACTGACAACACACAAACCACTGACAACCTAATGACTACTGACAACACACCAACCACTGACAACCTAATTACTACTGACAACCTAATGATCACTGACAACACACCAACCACTGACAACACACCAACCACTGACAACCTAATGACTACTGACAACACACCAAACATTGACAACACACCACCCACTGACAACCTAATGACTACTGACAACCTAATGACCACTGACAACACACCAACCACTGACAACACACCAACCACTGGCAACCTAATGACTACTGACAACCTAATGACCACTGACAACACACCAACCACTGACAACACACCAACCACTGACAACCTAATGACTACTGACAACCTAATGACCACTGACAACACACCAACCACTGACAACCTAATGACTACTGACAACACACCAACCATTGACAACCTAGTGACTACTGACCACACACCAACCACTAACAAACTAATGACTACTGACAACACACCAACCACTGACAACCTAATGACTACTGACAACCTAGTGACCACTGACAACACACAAACCACTGACAACATACCAACCACTGACAACCTAATGACTACTGACAACACACCAACCATTGACAACCTAATGACTACTGACAACACACCAACCACTGACAACCTAATGACCACTCACAACACATCAACCACTGACAACCTAATGACTGCTGACAACACACCAACCACTGACAACACACCAACCACTGACAACCTAATGACTACTGACAACACACCAACCATTGACAACCTAAAGACTACTGACAACACACTAACCACTGACACCTAATGACCACTGACAATACACCAGCCACTGACAACCTAATGACCACTGACAACACACCAACCACTGACAAACTAATGACTACGGACAACACACCAACCACTGACAACCTAGTGAACACTGACAACACACCAACCACTGACAACCTAATGACCACTGACAACACACCAACCACTAACAACCTAATGACTACGGACAACACACCAACCACTGACAACCTTATGACTATGGACAACACACCAACCACTGACAACCGAATGACTACTGACAACACACCAACCACTGACAACCTAATGACTACTGACAACACACCAACCACTGACAACCTAATGATTACTGGCAACACAACAACTACCGACAACCTAATGACTACTGACAACCTAATGACTACTGACAACACACCAACCACTGACAACCTAATGACCACTAAAAACACACCAACCACTGACAACCTAGTGACCACTGACAACACACCAACCACTGACAACCTAATGACCACTGACAACACACCAACCACTGACAACCTAATGACCACTGAACACATCAACCACTGACAACCTAATGACTACTGACAACTTAATGACCACTGACAACACACCAACCACTGACAGCACACCAACCACTGACACCTAATGACCACTGACAACACACCAACCATTGACAACCTAATGACTACGGACAACACACCAACCACTGACAACCTAGTGACCACTGACAACACACCAACCACTGACAACGTAATGACCACTGACAACACACCAAGCACTAACAACCTAATGACTACTGACAACACACCAACCACTGACAACCTAATGACTACTGACAACACACCAACCACTGACAACCTAATGACTACTGACAACACACCAACCACTGACAACCTAATGACTACTGACAACATACCAACCATTGACAACCTAATGACTACTGCAAAAAAAGCCAACCACTGACAACACACCAACCACTGACAAACTAATGACTATGCACAAACACCAACCACTGACAGCCTAATGACTACTGACAACCTAATGACCACTGACAACACACCAACCACTGACAACCTAATGACCACTGACAACCTAATGACCACTGACAACCTAATGACCACTGACAACACACCAACCACTGACAACCTAATGACTACTAACAACACACCAACCATTGACAACCTAATGACTGCTGACAACACACCAACCACTGACAACCTAATGACTACTGACAACACACCAACCACTGACAACACACCAACCACTGACAACCTAATGACTACTGACAACACACCAACCACTGACAAACTAATGACTACTGACAACACACCAACCACTGACAAACTAATGACTGCTGACAACACACCAACCACTGACAACCTAATGACTGCTGACAACACACCAGCCACTGACAACCTAATGACTGCTGACAACACACCAACCACTGACAAACTAATGACTACTGACAATACACCAACCACTGACAACCTAATGACTGCTGACAACACACCAACCACTGACAACCTAATGACTACTGACAACACACCAACCACTGACAACCTAATGACCACTGACAACCTAATGACTAAATACAACATACCAACCGCTGACAACCTAATGACTACTGACAACACACCAACCACTGACAACCTAATTACCACTGACAACACACCAACCTCTGACA
This sequence comes from Conus canariensis, assembly GCA_033310375.1. Taxonomy (NCBI): domain Eukaryota; kingdom Metazoa; phylum Mollusca; class Gastropoda; order Neogastropoda; family Conidae; genus Conus; species Conus canariensis. The sequence continues at coordinate 97,256,442 of CM065715.1, forward strand.
ACCTAATGACCACTGACAACACACCAACCTCTGACAGCCTAATGACTGCTGACAACACACCAACCACTGACAACCTAATGACCACTGACAACGTAATGTGTACTGACAACACACCAACCACTGACAACCTAATGACCACTGACAAACACACCAACCACTGACAACCTAATGATTACTGACAACAAACCAACCACTAACAACCTAATGACCACTGATAAGCCACAGACCTTTGACATCCCACTAATTACTGTCCACCAACTTTTCATTGATCACTGACATCCACTGATCTGACCATGTCCTAACCACTTACTATCCACTTACTGACCACCTACTGATCAATGACTTAAACAAGGATCATCCAATACTAACAGAGCTCTGGGCTGTTATAATACTAGAGGTCAATGACAGCAAGACTTAATGAACAGCTGAAGTAAGAGTTACCCCACCACCTCAGTTTCAATGTCCTATCCACATCTATGGCCTTGGTTTGATTTTGTTGACGTCACCTGTATCTGCAAGTTCATGGGGGCTGTCGTTGGAAGGTGGCACCCTCTGGAGGGAGAGCTCACTAACACTGGCTCTGTTCTTCTTCTTCTTCTGCATACGCAGGCTGACACTCCTGCGGATACTCCCTATATAGACAGACAAGTATTAATCCCATCTGTCCAACAAAGGGAGTGGAGTTTTGTGTGCATGACCATTTTTTATCCCGCCATTAAGGCAGCCATACTCCATCTTTGGGGAAGGTGCATGCTATATGTAATGTGTCATCCATACCAACGGTCAAACTAGCCTTCTCTTTCGAAAGTTGGTGATGGGATTTTACGTGTGTGCAAGATGTTATGCGTGAGTTCACACACGGAACATCGGTTTAGAGTCTCATTCGAAGGACTGTATGGGAAATGGAGTCAGAACCAATGTTAACTCCGAGGGAAAAATCCCCCTGTACTGAAATGGCCCATCAGAAATTCGAACCCGCAACCCTTGGATTATGAGTCCGGCGCTCTACCAACTGATCTATTCCGGCCCCACTGGCTCTGTGACTAAGCAATTACTGTTGTCATTAGGGGGTTTAGTAGGTAGTAGTAGGTAATGTCCTGTGTATGTTGGATAAGAACAGACACCACCGAACACCACCAAAGTGACTCGACAGCAGTGCAGTGTCTCCTCTGGTAGGTTGCCCCTTGGCGACTCAACATTGACTGCTCCTGTGGATTGCCAGAGCTGGGGCTGTGGCAGGCTGGGCTGGGCTGTGGCTGTGGACGGGGAGTCGGAATAAGTGGCATGGGTACACTGCCACTGAGGTGGCACAGTTTATGAGACAGCAAAAAAAAAAAAAAAAAAAAGGGAAAAAAAAAGGGAAAAAACCCCAAAGTTAAAACAACAGCAAGAAAAAAAAACCAAGGAATGACCCCACCTGTCTCAGTACTGTCAGGACCCAGTATCACATTGTTCCAGAGCTGGGTCTTATTGGTGGAGCTGGACCCTAATGTTGCGGTATGGGGGGCCTCAGTAATGACATTTCCCTGGTCCCAATTGTGAGCTGTGCCTGTGATTGTTCCGATCCATTTTGAGTCCTGTGACTCATGTGAGGGTCAAATGTCATGGTAATCCTGTGGTTTTATGGATGGGTCGCAGTGATCAGATGAAGTGGCGACTCTGGAAATCTACCAGCTGTGGAATCCATGTATGTGTAATCAACTTGATCCCATCCATCTATCCTGTCTTCTTCTATCGCCACCTCAAATAGACTCTTCTCTGCTCCTCCCTTTAGCCTTTTTTTTCTCGTCTCCTCTCCACTACCATTGATCCCACTCACTCTCTATTCTTTTCAGTCCATAGGGCTACCATCGTATACACTTGTACAGGACACATACGTAAATAATTTGACATTTTTGGTTAAACAAAATCAAAAGAAAACCTTAGAGAATAAACATTTCAGTAAGCTATTGAAATAGTTGGGGCGACAATGAAATATAAAGTCCAAATTGTACTATTTTGTGTTAAGATTTTAGATCAGTATAAATAGAATTATGCGTAATTTTGGAATGTTTGGATAGTTGGGGTAAAATTTTGGAAGATTTCGGGAAAAAAGCAACACTAGGGAAAAAAAAAAGTGCGCAATCATGAAACTTCCGGTTGCAAATTTCAATCCATGCGTTGTTTATTTTTGAAAGAAATTCCATCAAATAGGTTACCAAGTTTCGAAGAGACCAAGCAACAGTCGGAAAGCATCAATGTGGAAATGTCAAAGAAAGAAAAAAGACTAGAGTCGAAAAAGAGAAAGGCGATTGCTCTTTTGAATCTGATCGAAACAAGGGTAAGGCTAAGACTGAAGTCGTGTGGACGACGTAGTCAGTGAAGTACGAACTATATCAAGAAATATGAACTGATGAAGTCAGGACTGATTCATTCACTCAGCTTAGGGACATTCTTTCTCTTTTTCTTCTTCCTTGCTGTTGAGAGCAGACTTTAACGGGCTGAAGGTTCTGTTGCATTTGACAACATACGTCACATTTATAATGAAAGAGGTCTCCGAATTCACACACACACACACACACACACACACACACACACAGAGGGAGAAGATAACAGATATAATCAGGGCAAATATAAAGTTTATGACCCAATTTTTCTGCACAACTCTTCAAATGTTTTCCTTAAACAGAAACAGGATCCCATGCTGTTGTGCTGCGGTGTGTGGAGCTTCTGGCAGGCATAAAGCATTTTGAGGTGCAGGTCAGTGACTGTGAGACTGGATAACCAGACTCACAGACACCAGGTCCTAGCACTGACTCAAGCGTCAACCTCATGTTGAACCACTCTTACACAATGATGCACAAGCAAGAACCAACATTGGGAAGGAGGGGTGGGGGGGGGGGGGGGGGGGGGGGAGAAGGTGGGGGGGGGGGGGAGATAGGGGTGTGTGTGCAACAGATGAATCCAAGCAACTGATCATGGACAGGAAAAATTTGAAGGATGGTGCTGAATCTTGATAGTCAGCTGCTACACTCTGTTACTGGGCGTGGGAAAAAGCACTTCAACTTTTTTGCATTTTTGTACATTGTCCGGTGTGTGATTGTTAATATCTTGTACATTAGAAGATCTGTATGACTTGCGGACAGCATTCGATAGGATGGCCATATTTGGGAGGTGCCTGTAGATACTTGAACTCTGACATTTATGCATTGTAAAGCATGATAATTCACTTTTTTGTCATCAAAAATCAAAAGTGAACACAATTAGAAAATGTTTATAAGTCATACACACACACACACACACACACACACACACACACACACACTTGCACACACACACACACACTTGCACACACACACACACTGACACACGCACAAACACACACACACACACACACACACACACACACACACACACACACACACACACACACACATCAACTGGTTTGAGAGAAAAAAAGGAAACCAGAGAGAATGTTGAATATGTAATGAGTTCATAATATCAACATGCATAATGAGGGAATCTCTCTCTCTCTCTCTCTCTCTCTCTCTCTCTCTCTCTCTCTCACACACACACACACACACACTCATTCTCTCTCTTCCTGTCTCTCTCTCTTCTCTCTCTCTCTCTCTGTCTGTCTGTCTGTCTGTCTCTCTCTCTCTCTCTCTCTCTCTCTCTCTCTCTCTCTCTCTCTCTCTCTCTCTCTCACTTGGTCACAAGTTGATGTGTTTGTCTGTCCCTGTCAGTCTGTTCCTCACTTTATAAATGTATCTCATTCTTTCAATGTTTTGTTATTTCTTCTAGTTCTATACTAGCCATGTGCTAGTTCTTGTTTGTCATTTTGTATGTGTGTGTCACCATGTGTATTGATGAATCAAAGTGCATGTAGCACAATTTGGAAGTTAGTTTGTGAAACATGCAGGGATGGGAAAAAATATTATGTCAAGATGCAAGACTTTTTCAGTGAAAATTTAGTCTGGGACCATACATGATTTGCCTATGATATTAATCATTCCATGGAGGCAACTTGTTGCAGATTTTGTCATATCCAGTAAGCACCCATTCTGGGTTTAGTGTGAATGTGTGATTATTTCTTATCTAGTGTGTCTGATATTTTGTTGTTGTTTTTTTTATGAGACATTTGAACAAGCTTGTATTCATAATATTATCATGCTTGTTATTGTGTTTTATGATTTGGGGTTGCATAGATCTGAGAGGATGAATTAGTTTTCCCCTTCAATCAAATTCGTTAGCAATAATCTGGGCATATTTATTTCATGGATCAACATTTTTTTGTATAGGAAAAGAGTAATGGTAGTGCCAGAAAAAGGAAATTAATGACTTGAAATGGCAGATACTGAGTTTGTTGCATGGTTATAAGAAAAAAAAGTTGTGTGGTTATATGAAGTAAAAGTTGTATGGTTATATGAAGATAAAGTTGTGTGGTTATATGAAGAAAAAGTGTGGTTATAAGAAAAAAAAGTCATGGTTTTGACTACATTTTTTCTTCTTCAGGTTCTGGAAGAAGCTAAAATGGATGGGCCTGATGCTAAAAGGGCACGTGTCAGTTACAGTGATTGTGGTGCACATAGTAAACACCTGACACTCACTGCAGTAGCCAGCATTGCCCAAAAAACAGAGGTACAGCAGAGGTGTTCTGAAACGATTGATGAAGAGTATGCCAGAGCCAAAAAAGTTCAAAGAGAGCTGCAGAAATCAGCCAATGCAGACAGTGGAAAAACTCAGCAAACACCATATCGGGTGAGTTGATTGATGGGTAGAAGAATGTGCTTGTATGCACGTCTGCTGTGTGACTGACCACTAACTAATGGACATGAAAGCCAGGCACTAAGCAATTAGTCACTTAAGGTCTCAATGACTGTGGGCAAGGTCCGTGAGGTATGTGATTCACTCAACAGCAGCATTAGGTAAAATGGTGGAGAATTTTCTAGTTTTTGAGTTCAGAATGACTAGTATATGAATCTGTGCATGCATACATGTCCCTGTTTGAGGAAAATCAAAAGTTGCACTTCCAAAGATCATGTAAATGTAATCCAAGACAGTGTTCAATGAATTACAGAGACATCTAAACAATTATCCAGCATGCGTCATCCATGAAAGCTGAGAATATATGCATGAAAATAGTTTTAATTATGTGGTCAAAGGTGCTCAGGTAGACCAGGACAAGTGTACCACAATATTTTTTTTTTCAGCATGAAGAAAGTTGGTAGCTGGCTATCAGTATTACAGCCCCTTGTGTGTGAGAGGTTCTCAGGATTAGGTGTAAGTAGAGGTGATGGATCTGGTTGAGTTCCTGTGTATTTCAGTGTGTGTGTGTGTTTGTGTGTGTGTGTATATGTGTGTGTATGTGTGAGTGTGTGTGTGTGTGTGTGTGTGTGTGTGTGTGTGTGTGTGTGTGTGTGTGTGTTTTGAAGGTGGTATCACTTTATTACTTTGGATGTCCATGATAATGGGAAACAGCTTTTGGACACTGGAAATGATCCATTGGCAAAGTATAGCTTCTTTGTAGATCTGATTTTTTTTTTTCATGAAAATTTGTTCTGCTGCTAACTTGTTATTAAGAAAAATCACCAAAACATCAAGCTCAATGTTAGCAGCTTTGTAAATAATGTGTTTGTTGCCAATTGTGATATCGATCATCACAGATGAATTAGATCTACAGAGGAAATGAACATAACAGCAGTTTGTCCTCTCACAATAGAATATGCTTTTCGTCAGTCTGCTGCTGATCTCAACATTTACAAGAGTTATGTGCAAATGAACCCACAGTGGATCACAAACTGTGCTGAAACTTTGCAGGTGAAACTTTACTTTGCACTCAAAAAGAGTCAACTGAACGACACAAGCCAAACCAAATTTTATGATAAGATTGACTCAGGTCAGGTTTGCATTTATGAATGGCAGTTTCCACACAGTGCTGTGTCATGACAAAGCAGTTCAAGTGTTTTCATTCAGCTGGCCTTCATTGTGTAAGTTACTTATTGAAAACAAAATACATAAGGTTGGAAAAACCCTTTCAGGCTACCACTGACCGTTGATGTTTACAAACACCACATGGTCGAGTTAACAAATAATGTTTACCATTCAATGAGCTGAATTTTGTTTTTGTCAAAAGCATATGTGGATTGTAAGCACTTTTTCTTCTCCAGAAGTTGCATAGAGACACGAAAATAAGTTAAAGCAAGACCTTTCTTTTCCAGGCACTTCAGAATCCTGAAAGGGTTAATTTTTCTTCTCTTGCCTGTTGATACATTGAAAACAGGGTTCGTACGCTCCTTGAAACTCCTTGAATTCTGGCAGCAAATTTCAAGGCCTTGAAAACCTTTGAAAATCAATAAATTGTGGTTCTGTTGACCAAACCTCCTTGAAAACCTTTGAAAATCAAGCCATTGGCTCAAAAAATCTTTAATGTGGCAAAAAGAAATGGCAGTTTGATTTTTCTGCGTTCAGGTTAATGAAGAATTATTTTAAAACGAATTTTTACAAACATCGTCACGATCCTGGATTGTTGTCTGCTATTTAACCAAGGGAGATAATTTGAAACTTCATCAATTTTGATGAAGTTACAAATTATCTCCCTTGGTTAAATAGCAGATGACAATCCAGGATCATGATAATGTTTGTAAAAATTTGTTTTTAAATAATTTTTTTCATCAGCCTGAACACAGAAAAACCAAACTGCCATTTCTTTTTTCAATTTTTATGCAAGTATTGTAGCCTTGAAATAAAAATAAACACTCCTTGAAAACTCCATGAAAACTCCTTGAATTTTGTTTTGGGGAGTCTGTAGGAACCCTGTGAAAATCTATTTTTAACACATAAAGTTTAGTGCAGAATCAATGCCCCCTGAGCTTTTCACACTGCAGAACTGTGCACAAAAATGTGTGTCAATGTCCTTTTTTTTGCTAGCCATTTTGAGTATACACTTCATTGAAAATGAAATTACGTCAATTGCACAAACATGATATAGTACGCATGTGTATTTCACAAAACAAATGCTTCATACATCACATTGATCAAACCATCAAATATATCCCAAGATTTGCATGAGTAAATTGGTAGATTCTTGAATTCGGTGAACATTTTTTCCGTTACCCAGTATCATAGCATCCACTACTGTTTATGTGTTTGGATATGAGTGAATGCGTTAGTGTTCCCACTCATTTGATCATTAGAAAATGCATGGAAGAGACTCAAACTGATTGTACTTGAAATAATTTCTGCTGAAAAAAAATTTAGCATTGTGTGTTGCAGTATGGGCCAAAAATCAATCTTTGCCTGGAAAATATGCTCCCATTCAACAAGTTCAAAGATTGTACTAAAGGAGCGTTGGAGGACAGGTTACCTCCCTCTTCATGGTTGATCTCCAGCACCTCTTGTTACTGGCCTTGCTGAAGAACTTCAGTTTCTGGACCCCCAGGTATCCACCCATGACCACTGTGTCTGTCCTCTTCGCGCCATATCTGATTTGAAATTCCTTTTTCTTTTTCTATGTCCATATGGATTATGAATTGTGTTTGAGACTTGCAGATTCCGAACACTTGTCTGTCATCTTGTACTGGCTGCAATCTCTTGATGACAGGTTCTGGGTTTGAAGTTCTCACACTAGTTAGTCACAGGTCTCAGACAACCTTCGGTATCTGGACATTGGTTATGAGTTCAGGTGCTCGGTATTGTTGTTCTCAGGGTCCTTTTAAGACATAAGAATTTGCCTATATCAATATTGTTTTATTTCTTTGTTCATTTATTTACAACTGATTTAATTTATCAATACTGTTCATCTATTGACTGATTATTGTGTTATTTGTTTATGGGAAATCGGTGGAGACACAATAATATGTGAAAAAAAAAGACAACATGATGACAAAGTCAGTTTGTGTCAGTTGTTTAGAAACATCGCTGAAGATCAGATTCTACTTTCTAGAAAGAAGTTGGTTGCCTAATGATACTTGATTTTTATCACTTTGCTCTTTCTTCTACTGACTGTCACAGAATCATTGAGGGCTATTGTTTTTGAAGATATTTTCATTTGCCCAGTCATACTGCCTTTTAAAACTTTTACACTTGCCCAAGGTTCATTACACGGCCTGAAAATCGCACACTCAAACCCAGTGATATTTTAAATCCTGTGCTGCCATATGCACTTTGAAATTAGCTGGGTCACTTCTTTGGTATATTTCCCAAACAAGGTTCAGTAATGTGGTTTTGCCATGTGTACTTAAAACCATAGGACAGCTTGTTATTTAAGCACTGACGCTGATTTCATTATGACATTATTATTGTAATATTGATCTATAAGTTTCTGGTGGGTGACTGATGGAATGAAACAAATTTATGGTACCGTAAAGTACATACTAAGCATCCACAAATCCTAGAAATTGTTCAGTCCAAGTGAAGGCATTTTGGAGATCAAGTGCACATCACAGCTGGAATGGGGCTTACGTTCAGGTGGTGTCGTCTAAACCGTCCACGAAAGCTCTCCTCTGTGGTGCTCGTTGTTCTGCAAGATGTCAGCGTCAAAGATTTTGAAGAGCACCCAGACTGCTTTTCTTTCCTGAAAAACAGCTTCCTTGGTGTGAGTAACTGTGTGTTCATTCTCGATTACATCTACACACAATAAACATTTCTATGCATGAAGACACACACATAATGCATGCATATTATATCATGCATATACTGAGGCATGTATGCATTCACAGTCTAACAAACACACACACACACACACACACACACACACACACACACACACACACACACACACACACACACACACACATACACACACACACACACACACACACACACACACACACACAGCAAGCAACACATAAATGCATACCTTTGCGCAAGTTGGTAATTCCATCATTTACATGCACAGCTCGATGTATTTCTTAAGTTTATTGGCTGTGCAAAAATTGTCTGTTATTTTTATTCATAGCATGGAGCTCTGTCATCATCATCAGTATGATATATGAATAGGAGAAATATAACATATGTATGTGTGTGTGTGTGTGTGTGTGTGTGTGTATGCACGCATATTTGTGTATGTGTATGCGTGTGTGCTTTCATGCAAATAATAGGAATGCGTATACTAACGCCAATCTTGTACGGTTTCAGTGTGTGGAGATGGTGAGCCCTGTACAATACAACAGTTGTGTGGAGCAGGAGATATGCAGAGTTCCCTTGCTCATCTCGCAGCTGAAGTGTTACACAAGTGAGCTGAGTCAGTGGGATGGTGTCATACACACATGTTGGTTGTTCCTTGGCATGTTTGTGCTGATATTCGTTTCAGTCATTTCTCATCACACCAGCCTAGAAGTGTGGGTGAACAAGACACCTGCGTCACTGTTTTGTGCCACCCTGTTTTTAAACGCTGCATATAAATAAACATTCTGATGATATACCTAGAAACAAAATGTAAGATAGTTATTACTCAAATTGAGGCTCTTGATTATTCTCTCTTTAACTTCTAGGTACTTCTTTTGTTTATATTGTTTTTATACAATATGAAAGAAAAAAAAAACATTGAAATTTTGATTGACAAGAATCAATTGATTGGTCCAGTTTCAGATGCTTTGGTTTTGGTTTAAGCCTACCCAACCCTATGTTCATTAACATACTGAAATTGCTTTTTATACTTATTTATGTTGACTTTTTATGTTTGATTGCTGATTGTTGTATGGATGTTTAAGTGTTTATTTATTTTACTGAGTTTTTTTTTTTTTTTTTTTTTTCTCAAGAAAGGGAAGATGTTCGTCAGAAAGTCATCAAATTGATCTCCAAGACCTCAAAAATACCTGAGAGTCGAGACAAGGCAGCAGAGAAGACAGAGACCATCAGTGCTAAATCTCAGACTACAGAGGCTGGCCAGATTGACTGCTCTGAGAGCAAAGAGGCGCCAACATCGGTGTGTGAGGAGATGTTTCCCAGGACCAGCCTCCTTCTGAATTCTGAACAGCTGATGCAGGAAAGCTACCCCTTGCCCGTGGATTGTAAGAACAGTGAGTGCCAAATGTTTTGTGCCTTATACATTGTTGTCTGTGACTCACTGTGTTCAACACAAGAGTTCTCTGAGAAATCAGACCTCTCAGGTTTACATCTCTGGTATCCTGTAGATGGTGTGATGTTGTGCAGAATGTCTGAGAATAGAGTATAGTGCACTCATATTGGGTGTTGGGTGCCTACCTCTGTCTCTCTGCCGCCTAATGTTCTTAGCATGGCATGGGTGCATGCATGCGTGTGTAGCAAGTACGCTCTGTGCACGCTTTGTTGCAGCAGACCGAGGTGGCTCACCATTTTAGTTTTACACTTTCGGTTTGATTTCCAGTAACTCAAGACACCTCAACCATTTCCTCCTGTGACCTGTTCGTGATTTTGTGCAGCGTGCATGTTTGACACGTTGTCTCCCTCTTACCTGTAATGCTTTATGCGTGGATTTTGTATTTGTTGAAAGATCCACCCGGTTCCTTTTAAATTCAGTTCTTCCTGATTCTTATGTGTTCAGGTTTGCTGCCTCACCCCATGACCACTGAACCACGGCTGTATTTGTGGTTAGCATGAAAGGCTTATGCATTTTTTTTTTTGTCTAAAAAGCTAATCAGTTAACCCCTTGACTGTAGAAGAGATGCAAATGAATCAGCTGGCTGTCCAAAGCATGCCGGAATATTCCCACATTTAGTTTGTTTAGAAATTCTTGTGAGATACATGTTACAATGTCTTAGAATTTAAAAGATGTAATGTACACTGTACATATACTGGCAGCTAAGGAGTTAATCTTGCAGCTTATCACAAGTGTTTTTAAAAGGATTATTGCACGGAAAATATGTATTGACAATTTTTTGCCTCATGATCAGCAACAATGACAGGCCCCAGTTTTATGTTTTGTGCATGCAAGCAAACACACACACACACGCATGCACACACACACACACACGCAAAGTCGCATTTTTTCATAGGAACACTTGTGGACAGGTGTTACTTTCAACACATATGTCTTGTTGATTAAAATGATGATTTGACATTGACTGCTCCCTGTGGATTGCTGCTGCTGGGGTTGTGCTGGGACTAGCAGGGCTGTGGCTGTGGATGGGGAGTCAGAATGAGTGGCATGCCACCGTGATAGTACAGAAGATGAGACAGAAAAAAAGATTGATTAAAAAAAATCTAGAGAAAGTCTGAAAAATCCTTGAGTGATTGATCAGAGGAATAATTTTGGTGAACGTCACTGGGAAAAAGAACCCCTACTGATCAAAGTTGTATATCTCTGTGCTGTAGAGCGGTACCAAGGATATGCATTCAGCCAAGACAGCTACCAGCCTGTCACGGAGTCCAGTCCCATGTATGCAGTGGACTGTGAAATGGTAAGTAAGCCACAACAGTGAACTGATTTGTCATCTCGTTTTGTGCACAATTAGCAGCAAGTTTTATTTCATCTTGTTTTGTTTGAATAATGTTCGGTTGCCTCGTCTTGTCTTTCTTTTTGTGTTGGATTGTTTATTGTGTTGTGCCATGTCCTGTTAGGTTATTGTGTTACCACTGTGATCTCTCTTTCTCTCTCTGTCTTTCTCACATAGGTGAGCTACTATGTTGGCATGGGAGATAAAGACACCTGAGGTGTTGATCAGTAAACTTGTTCTCCCACACTACAACTGCTATTGCCATATCATCTCTAAAAGTGGTAGTAATCTTTTCTTTATTTTTGTTCAGTATTTTGATCACCATCATTATCATTATTATTATCCCTATCAGTATTATTATCATCATCATTACTACCTCGACTCACACATGGTCTCCTTCCTGACGGCCTCGTTTTCATTCAGTTCGTATCTTGCGCCGAATTGGATGAAGATAAGTGATTGCGCATTCACTTTCATTGTCCTGAGTGTTGTATATCTTGCCTGAAGAAGACCTAAGAGGTTGAAACGCGCTGTGTTTTGTCTTGTGTTTGGTTTGTCCACGTTTTTTGGCAGAGCTTTGTTAATTATTTTTCAAAAGAGTTTCAGAGATGCATCTAATTAGTGGATGAAACTTGTCCGCGTTGTTCCAGTCTTCACATCTCGCCCACATTGCTCTTGGCGGAAGGTAGGAGCCAATCAGAGATGAAAAATCCCACATGTATTAAATGCCTCTGACTGGAATCGAACCACTGCCTTCCAGTTTGCATATTGTTGAAGCCAACCTCCACAGCTAGTGTTTGTTGGTCTGTACATACAGCGATATAAAATAGAATGATCCAGGATTGTTGTGAAGTTGTCTGTACCATTCACAGATGAATTCTACCATCTTTTGGAGGTACTCTGTCCAGTTAAGGGAATGTATGAAAGTGCATGTATGTTTGATAGAACTGAACAGTACTGACATCAGCTGTACCTGGGTGACATTATGGTACTTCTTTGTTCAACAGCAGTTCTTGTCACTGCAGTTTCCAGTTATTCAGGGCCAGTTCCTAAACAGAATCCAAAGGAATGTTATATGTAAACACACACACACACACACACACACACACACACACACAAAACACACACACACACACATGTACACACACTCACGCACACACACATACACACACATAGGTATACACATACACACACACACATGTAACTTTTAATGTTGTCAGTGCCAGACCGGTCACAAAGACTTTGAGCTGACCAGAGTATCTGTGGTCAACGAAGACGAAGTGGTGGTCTATGACCAGCTGGTGAAACCATACAATGAAATCACCAACTACCTCACCCCGTAAGTACACATGGTACAGTATGTTAGCATCACCACACTCTGCAAGTACACATGGTACAGTATGTTAGCACCACCACACCCTGTAAGTACACATGGTACAGTATGGTAGAACCACCACGCACTGCAAGTACACATGGTACAGTATATTAGCACCACCACACTCTGCAAGTACACATGGTACAGTATATTAGCACCACCACACTCTGCAAGTACACATGGTACAGTATATTAGCACCACCACACTCTGCAAGTACACATGGTACAGTATATCAGCACCACCACACCCGGTAAGTACACATGGTACAGTATATTAGCACCACCACACCCGGTAAGTACACATGGTACAGTATATTAGCACCACCACACCCGGTGAGTACACATGGTACAGTATGTTAGCACCACCACACCCGGTAAGTACACATGGTACAGTATATTAGCACCACCACACCCAGTAAGTACACATGGTACGGTATGTCATCACCAGCTCACACAGCAAGTACACATGGTACAGTATGTTAGCACATACAGTATGTTAGCACCACCACACCCGGTAAGTACACATGGTACAGTACATTAGCACCACCACACCCCGTAAGTACACATGGTTTAGTACGTTAGTACTACCACTCCCTGTAAAGTACATTGGGCTCAGCATGTTACCGATGCCTCACCCTGTAAGTGCACAGGGCTTAATGTGTTCTGAACAAAGGAAAAGTTAGTGTATATGACTCACAGTATCCCTGCCCCTGTGCCCCAGCGTGCATGTATGTGAAGTGAATGACAGTTTGATTTTGTGTGTCTCCAGTCATTCTTAAAAGGTGTTGAAGCACAAAGCACCTTTAATGCCAGGTTGTTGTTTTGTTTTTTTTTCAAGGAAGAAAGGTGGGGAGGAAGGGGATGGGATTGGGGGGGAGGGGGGTGCAATGAACAAGGGGAGGAAGGAGGGGGGTTGGGGGTATACAGTTGCTAGAATCCCAGAATGTTTTTCTGGCTCTTGTCATGATTGAAACCTGTATTTGGCGTCATATACTTTACCATGTCAGACCATAGCATTCAACGGCAGTTAGCCAGCTCTGTCAGGCCGAATTTTTTCCGTGGCCAATGCAGTCATAAGACAGTCACGTGATGTCACCCCACTTCCGGCCCCGGAAGAAGCCAGTGTCAACTTCCTATAAGTCATTCATCTTCGGCCTGCCGTCAAAGCAAGATAAGTCTTGTGCTCTGTCTCGCCTATACTTGCCTTTGTGTTAACTTTGCTGTGTTTTGTTCTATACTTGATTCAGTTGTGGCTTACAAATGTGAGGCTCTTGGTGGGAGCGTATTTATCAAAAGATTTGTCTCTTTTACCGGCACTCTCGGGAGCGTATTTATTAAAAGATTTGTCTCTTTTACCGGCACTCCCGCGACTTTGTTACTCGCGATCGTCGGCACCGCTCGCCGGTCGTGTTCCCCCACCATATTGCCGAGCCTCGGGTTCAGCACGCATTTTGTGCTGGTTCCGGCTTGCACTAGACCCTGAGTATTTTTGCCGTGTGAGGCTCTTGGTGGGAGCGTATTTATTAAAAGATTTGTCTCTTTTACCGGCACTCTCGGGAGCGTATTTATTAAAGATTTGTCTCTTTTACCGGCACTCTCGCGACTTTGTTACTCGCGATCGTCGGCACCGCTCGCCGGTCGTGTTCCCCCACCATATTGCCGAGCCTCGGGTTCAGCACGCATTTTGTGCTGGTTCCGCTTATTAAGGTTTAGGGCTCAATAACTATCACACCTGTACTCTTTACCCTTCACAGGTAGAACGTGTTCGAGTAAGGGTGTGTGACACTGATCTGCTTATTAAGATTTAGTGCCCAAGAACTATCACACCTATACACAGTGATACTCCACGTGTAGAGATTGCTATTAATAGCCATACCAGTCACACGACCGGTGGCGTGTACGGGTAGTTCGAGTTTTCAGTCGATCTCTCGAGCACTTTGCACGACACCACACGGACGATCGAGATTAATTGATTTTCTCGATCGGCCACCTTGTCTCCTCTTTGCGGTCGTGTGTTCCGGGTTTGCTCTATCCACCTGTGCCCAACATGGTGAAGGACACCGCCGGGTCGAGCCACTCCACTGCTCGGAGTTCGCTCAATTTCCCGGAGAACCCGCGGGTCGATTCCATCTCGGAGCAATCCGTTCGCACTGATGAACGTACGGTTCGGGTAGACAGAGACGACTTCTCCGCGGAAGGGACGCGTGATCTTCCTCGTCTACCAAACCGACGGACGCACGACCGCGGCGTCCCAAGGCTGATAGGCAAGCGGCCACCATTTCAAAATGCCTTTCATTTGATCTGCCTGCTAGTCTAAGGGCAAAGCTCCCCTCAAGGTGCTGCCCAGAAAGTCTAATGGCAAGGCTCCCCTCAAGGGGCCCGGCCGAGCAAAGACTAGCCAACGGAATTCGCCCTCCCCCACCCCTTCTCCATCGGCCAGCTTGCCCTCTAGCCTACGGACTCGCTCGGAGACTTCTAACTATCATGCTGAGTCACGCGAATCTCGGCCCCCGGGGCACCTTGCCGAGCCGCGGACCAGCACGGGTGACGGATCTGGGATGGAATCACCATCCGTCACTCGCCTTGATGAGTCACGTATCTCTTTTTCCCCCCAAATTGATACGTGCACTCATAGCGCTCGGCCCCACCGGGCACAGGTGCAGCCAACACCTGAGCTCGAGGAGCGCTTCGACTCCGGAAGCAGCCTTATGGTCACCCCGACGCACGACCTCGGTGGTGTCCATAATCCTGGGCGTGCGGGCACGCCGCGCCATGGGCCCGGCCGTGCCCATGCACAAGGACGGTCGACCTACCCCGATCGAACGTCACCTTCTTCCCTAGGGGTATTGGACGTTGGGGAACCGACCTTTCGGATCCCCATTTGGGCAACGTCCGCGGTCCCGCTCCTCCGGGGGGAGGATCTACCAGCGGGACCAAGGGTAACCTGACATATTCCTCCAGGGGGAGGAACACGGGACCGCATCCTGACCAATCCGCACTTTCGCGGGTTGGGGGCTCGACTTCCGCATCCTCCTCCATACCATTATGGCCCTCCCAGGCCCATTCCAAGGACGTGTATGGTGCAGTGCACGGACCTGGACGGGGACGACAGGCCACGGCCTCTCAAGCCCCCCCCCAACAGTGATTCAGGTTACCCGGGTCCCCGGGGACTTTCTGCCTACAAGAAGAAGAGGGTCTCGTGGCTACGACTCGGCGGATGTCTGACCTACGCATTCGCCCAACGCGCTGGTCAGACCTTGAGTGCGGCCTACCTACCATGGTTTTTCCCCAGGGCCGCCACAGCCCGTTTACCTCCCCGGGGACCGGTGGCTCTATGCCCCCGAGAGAGACCAGTGGCTTAACGCCAACACCCAGCACGACCAGCTACATGGTCGAATGTGGCACCCGGCCTCACTTACCTGGGTCGACCTTGGTCTCCCTCCTCGGGCGCTGTCCTATCGGCAGGACGATGTCCCGGCCGCCGATTATAGGGCCACCGGGGACACACTACAGGCACCCCTCGACTTACCTCCTGAAGACGGGTGCTATGAACCCTCTCAGGACCAGTACCTCCCTGAGGCGGACGATGACGAGGAGCTAGCCCCCACCTCATTGTACGATGTCCGCACGATAGAACGGTGGCGACCAGACCTCGTTAGGAGGGAGGCCGCACCCGCTGACGAATTTCTCTCCCTCTCCCCCGGCCCAGAGATCTAGACCAATCTACCCATGAACCCCTCAGTCGCCTCCTTGTTTACGGACAATCCCGTGACCAGGGAGATGGGCATTTCCCAGTCGGACCGTCGGTTGATCCCCCACCTGCCCCCCCCTACTTCCGGCGCCATCTCCTTTAAGAACCTAAAGGAATGGGTCCGAGTAGCCAGGATGGGCATCCTCCACACCACGGCGGGACACACCTACTTGGACATGCCCCTTCAGCGAGCGGAGGCTCTATGGCCGGAGGACGATGGTGCCATCCCAGTACCGGGGGACCCGGGCTCTGAGGCGCACCAAGAGCCTGACCCTCGCTTGTTCAGCGATCCTTTCATACGACACCTAGTTAACAGGATTTCGCATCACCTTTCGGCTGCGGCGGACAGCGCAGCCAGAAGCCACTTCAACTGCTTGTTGGTCGCGAGAGAGGCCGTGCTGGCGCGGACCTCTCTCTCCCCGACGCTTAAGGCAGCCCTGCGATGCATCCCGGGCCAGGTCCAGTCGCTCTTTGGCGACTACTCGGCTGACGTCATAGCACAAGCAGTTGAGGAACGCAAGCAGGCTGTGTCCTTTGCGCCCAGGCCACCGCCACGCCCTGCTAGACCCCCACTTCGTTCCTTCCCCAGGCACAGACCCTATCCCAGACAATCGCCTTCCCGCACCGCACGGCCCGCCAAGCGACCTAATCTTCTCCCAAGGCCTAAGCCAAAACCCCATCAGCAAAATTTTCGGTTAGGCCAACAGTCACGCTCCCGGAGCTGACTAGGGAGACAGCCCGAGGGGGACTTAGATCAGGTAGCACCCCCCCTCGCCCTATCCCCCACCCACCAGCCCAGACCCTCGCCCCCCCTGGCGGGCAGCCTCTCCCGGCATGCCCACCAGTGGAGACGCATACGCCTCACCCCTGGATAGTGGCGGTGCTACAGGAAGGGTTTCGCCTTCCTTGGGCCCACGAGCGTCCCCCCCCTCATGCTATCTCCCCCTCCCTCCCCCAACGAACCCTCCCCCGCCAAAGCAGAAGCTCTTCGCACGGAAGTCCAAGACCTCCTCAAAAGAGGGGCCATCTCGGAGATTTCCCACCCAAACCCGGCTTCTACTCTTTGTGATCCCAAAAGCCTCGGGAGGATGGAGGCCCATTCTAGATCTTTCGCCCCTCAACAAGTTCCTCAGGCCCACCAAGTTCAAGATGGAGACCCCCACCCAGATCCGAGACTCCATCCATCATCGCGACTGGGCCACATCCGTAGACCTGAAGGACGCCTATTTTTCAGATCCTGATTCACCCGGCCCACAGACGATTCCTACGGTTCGTCTGGCAGACCCCGGAGAGGCCTGCACGCATAGTGGACCTCATCTCCTGCCTGTCACAGGCACCCCACACCTCGGCCAGAACCCTGTCCTCCCTCCTAGGAATGATGGAGTCCCTGTCTCCCCTCATTCCCCTGCGGCGGGTCCCCAAACGCCAACTTCAGAGGGAGTTCCGCCGACGTTTGTCACAGACCTCCGACCGCTGGGACCAGGTCATTCCCCTCGGACACTGGTTCATTTCGGCGACGGAGGAGCGGCTCACTCCAGCCACTCTCTCCACCGGGGTCCCCATCTCCCTCCCAACCCAACCCAACCACTGGAACTTTATACAGACGCCTCCAACTTGGGCTGGGGGGCCCACGTGGAGGACAGTCACGCCTCGGGGAGTGGGAGCTGGAAGCGGTCAGGCTAGCCCTTCTCCAACTCCAGCACAAGGTCGCGCACCGACTTGTTCTCCTCCTCACGGACAATACGTCGGTAGCTTGCTATGTCAACAAAGGGGGAGAGGCCCGCTCCATAGGCCTCTCCCTCAGAACAGAGGCCCTCCTTCGCTGGTGTCGCGCAACCATTGGTTTGTGCCCATGATCGACCTGTTTGCCACCAGCTTCAACCATCACCTGCCCCTGTACGTCTCTCCCGTTCCAGATCCCCAGGCGGATGCAGTCGACGCACTATCCCTCCCCGGGACGGGCCTACTGGCGTATGCCTTTCCCCCCTTCCCCATCCTACACAAGGTGATCAGGAAGGCAAGGCTGGAAAGACCCAGGCTGATCCTCGTAACGCCATGGTGGCCGACCCAGTCTTGGTTCCCGGACCCCAAGTCCCTCACCCACGTTCCCCCCCTCCGGCTCAGCCCTCGCTGGGACATGCTGAGACAACCCCGGTCAGGTCTTCCTCACTCCAATCCCAAGATGCTTCGCCTACACGCGTGGCTTCTATGCCAGCCCAACTGCGAACATCTGCATCTACCCCCCACTCGGAGAGACCCCAGTCCGTCCTAGACACACTAGCCGGGGCAGGGGCCTCTCAGGGATTACGGGACTTCGCCTCGGCATCTCGCAGAGCCAGCACCGAATCCCTCTACAACTACCGTTGGGAGAGATGGATAACCTGGTGCTCAGATAACTCTGTTCCCCATTACTGCCCCTCCAACATCCAAATAGGAAATTTCCTCTCCCACCTATCCTCTTCCCTTAAGCTGTCGGCTGGCTCCATTCGGGGCTACAGATCAGCTATCTGCACTACCATTCGTCAACTGGGGGGCCCTTCTTTTGACAATGACTTTCTCCTCAGAGAGGTGTCTAGAGGAGTTGCTCTACGGGAAGCTCAGTCCCCTAGGCGCATTCCCCTCTGGGACCTTTTTACGGTCCTCGATGCCCTCAGAAAAACCCCTTTTGAACCCATTGCTTCTATTCCTTTTGACCTCCTCTCCTTTAAGACCACCTTTCTCCTCGCCCTGGCCTCGGCCAGAAGACGAAGTGAGATTCACGCCCTCAGCGGTGACCCCACAGATATCGCCTTCCACAGGGACGGCTCAGTCTCTCTCAAGTTCCTTCCGGAGTTCTGACATCTTGGGAAAGGGAGAAAAAGATGGAGACATGGACCTTTGCCCCTCCAGGTGTCTCAGGTACTACTGGGAACGCACACGCCCCAGGCGCTCCTCCCAGAGACGACTCCTTATCTCCCTCAACCCCAACAATACTAGAGATATCTCGGCGGGAACTATCTCCAGGTGGCTCTCCAAGACGGTGAGATCTACCTACGCTCAGGCGTACAAGGATCTCCCTGTCCTATCACCCAGGGCCCACGAGGTCAGAGCACTGGCCACTTCCACAGCGTTCCAGTACTCTGTCCCCGTGCGCCACCTGCTGGAGGCAGCCTACTGGCGTTCGGAAAATCCCTTCATTAATTTTTACCTGAGGGATATCCGCATGACCAGAGCTGATGGGTCTAAGGGGATTTCCTTTGTGGCGGCCAATGCAGCCATATCGGTCAACCCCAAGAACCACTAGGGCGCTCGCCCTCCTCCGATTCCTTTAAATTCTGCTATGGTCTGACATGGTAAAGTATATGACGCCAAAATGGGGAGTTTGTGTTATACTCCCTGTTTGGCTAGTATACTTACCATGTCAGACTCTAATTCCCTCCCTACCTTCCCCTCTGGCGCCAAGGTTCTCGGGGTCACCATACACCAGGCCTCGCTGAATGACTTATAGGAAGTTGACACTGGCTTCTTCCGGGGCCGGAAGTGGGGTGACATCACGTGACTGTCTTATGACTGCATTGGCCACGGAAAAAATTCGGCCTGACAGAGCTGGCTAACTGCCGTTGAATGCTATGGTCTGACATGGTAAGTATACTAGCCAAACAGGGAGTATAACACAAACTCCCCATGTCTCCCTGTCACTGTTTTATAACACTGTCTAAGAATCCAAGGTAACTGATTGGTTTAGCTGGTTTTATTACTGTTCATCTTGCCAGGCCTTATTTAATGTCTGTCTCTGTGTTCAGTTATAGTGGTATGACAGCAGAAAAGTTGTCCAGTGTGACGAAGCGTCTGGAAGACGTGCACAGGGACCTGAAGGAACTGCTTCCACCTGATGCCATCCTGTGTGGACAGTCCTTGTGGAACGACTTGAATGCTCTGAAGGTGGGCACAGTACTTGTGTAGACCACAGTGTTTGTCGGGGCTAGATGTTGGTTTGGACAGTGGAATCGTTCAATATTGACTTCCAGAAAACCTTACAAATCGGTCTTGAAGAAGACCCAGGAGGTCAAAATGCATCGTGTTTTGTTCTGTAATTTGTTTGTCTGTATTGTCTTGGGGAAATAATATCCTGTCTTTTAAAAATTTGCTTCAGTGTCCACCATCAGTCGCCTCACTTTGAAACTTACAAATTGGGTTTGGTATAGGACAAATTTGTAACTGGGTGGTAAATCTAGTGTGAAATAAAGATTTAAAGGGGAAAAAAAAATCTGGAATGGTAGGGTGTCCTGTTAGGGGGGAGGATTTTTATTGAGAGGTATCATGGCCTTACCATGTCAGACTCAAATGCCCGCCCTCCTTACCCTCTGGCGCCACGGTTCTCGGGGTTACCTTAGTGTGGCCTCAGGAGAATGAGGTAAACAAGCGCACTTCGGCGTTCTGCGCATGGCGAAAGTCGGGGGGGGCTTCACTTGACTGTCTTATTACTGTCTTATTACTGCATTAGCCACAAAAATCTTCGGCCTGGCAGAGCTGACTAACTGCCGTTGAATGCTATGGTCTGACATGGTAAGTATACTAGCCAAACAGGGAGTATAAGAAAAACTCCCCATATTCCACTCGGTACTGCCTGTCTGGTAGCTACTGTTGTTCACTTTACAGGCTGTTGAGGGTGCCCTCTGTTTCGTTCCCATATAGGTTGATTGGGAAGTTTGAAGATAACTATTCATACTGAAGTGGCTGACATTTGCAGATTTTCAATTCATCACTGAAAAGTTTTGAAATATTATTTTTCAGCTTATGTTGAGTATGACTGTGAATGACATTGGTAATATTATTTTTCAGCTTATGTTGAGTATGACTGTGAATGACATTGGTAATATTATTTTTCAGCTTATGTTGAGTATGACTGTGAATGACAGTGGTGAGTGACTGTCCATTCCACAGGATTGTGGACAGTTTAGTTCCCTGGCACCACTTCATCAATAACGACAGCTCAACAATGGGCATAGACTGCACTGGCGTGTCTGCAGTCCCTTGAAATTTTAGTGGCAATGTGCTAGACGATCAAGAAGTAGGGAGCTATTGTCAAGACTATGGACAGACTGCAGGGTGACAGTGTTCTGTTTTAAAGACACAGATACATGCACCACAAACCATATCTTCTGCTTGATTTTAGCACAAACTCTGATGTGATTTACATTCAGATTTGAACTTGCCTTTTTTTTTTTTCAAAATTTAAAAGAAAAGTAGCCAAGTCTCAAAAGTTTGATTTATATTTGTTTCGTGCTATAATGAAAATAGGGGCAGGAATTTTTCCTAGTAGAAATTTTGTAGTGAAAGGGTTAAACACAAACAGCTGCAGAAGAGGATTAGAATAAAATTTTGTTAGTTAGCACCGATGACTCTGAAGTGAGATGAACCAGTTGCTGGATGTTTCTGCACTTTTGGACACAACATCTGAAACCAGGTTCTAAGCAGGAACAGTTATGAATTGGTAGTTTTAACATCTAGTGTGAAGTGAATATATCATGGATGGAAGGCATGAATGTGGGGAGAGAGGGGAGACAAGAGAGGATTATACCTGAAAGGATTTGGAAGCTTGTTTTCTTGGTGGAATGTTTAAAGCTTTGGTTAAAAGCATAGTCTCTTTGAAGGCTGGAATGATTTATTTGCGCATCTTCTCTTCTGTAATGAGCAGTTATTGAAGAAAAATGGCTGCATAAGGTTCTAAAATGGAAAATAATGAAACACAGATTTTTGTGAATGTTCTTCATAAATTTACATTAGTATAATGCTGTCCAGTCCCAAATGATTCTATTTTTAGAATATTTATTTTCCATGCAAAATGTGTTTCACAAACTGTGACACAGGCACATGAAAATGGCAGTCATGTTTGTCAAATGACTTGGGCACTAGGGTTGTACAGGGGCTATAGCAGACTCACGTTTCTGCTGTTTGAATCCTCACTACAGCAGTTAAGTGGGCACAAGAGAATGCTAGGTACTGTTTTCCAAGTATCCTGATGCATGCTGGGTATTTTCATCTTTCCATAGTGCCGTAATGAATCAGAATCTGTAGCATTGTCTGACCTTCTGTGTGATACGTGTGAAGGGGGGTTCAGCCACTTAATGAAGCGTTAACCCGTTTCACAACTGATACGCTGCCAAGACTTCAATCTGTGTCACTGAGGTTGAGTCTTGTGTTCTGATGAACTCAGTATTGCACCCATCGGAAATTGGATGAGGATGACCTGACTGGACATATGAAAAAGCTTTTAACTTGTATGTATATGTGCCATGATTGACGAGGTTGATCGGTCTCAGGAAAGGCTTCACTGGTGACATATATCTGTCTGTGACATGATTGATGTAAATGATTGTTCACATGTGACATGTAGAGATCTGTGTGTGACAAGATTGTTGAGACTGACGGGTCACAGGAAAGGCTTCACTGGTGACATGTATCTGTCTGTGACATGATTGATGAGACTGATTGTTCTCAGGAAAGCCTTTACTTGTGACATGTATCCATCTGTGACATGATTGATGAGACTGATTGTTCTCAGGAAAGCCTTTACTTGTGACATGTATCCATCTGTGACATGATTGATGAGACTGATTGTTCTCAGGAACGCCTTTACTTGTGACATGTATCCATCTGTGACATGATTGATGAGACTGATTGTTCTCAGGAACGCCTTTACTTGTGACAGGTATCCATCTGTGACATGATTGATGAGACTGATGGTTACAGGAAAGGCTTTACTTGTGACATGTATCCATCTGTGACATGATTGATGAGACTGATGGTTACAGAAAAAAACTTTACTTGTGACAGGTATCCGTGTGTGACATGATTGATGAGATTGATGGTTACAGGAAAGGCTTTACTTGTGACAGGTATCCGTGTGTGACATGATTGATGAGATTGATGGTTACAGGAAAGGCTTTACTTGTGACAGGTATCCGTGTGTGACATGATTGATGAGACTGATGGTTACAGGAAAGGCTTTACTTGTGACAGGTATCCGTGTGTGACATGATTGATGAGACTGATGGTTACAGGAAAGGCTTTACTTGTGACAGGTATCCGTGTGTGACATGATTGATGAGACTGATGGTTACAGGAAAGGCTTTACTTGTGACAGGTATCCGTGTGTGACATGATTGATGAGACTGATGGTTACAGGAAAGGCGTTACTTGTGACAGGTAGCTGTGTGTGACATGGCTCATACAACTGATTGATCACAGGAAAGGCTTCACCTGAAATGTGTATCTGTGTACAGTGAGAAGGCTGTTGTGAACAAACATTGAATGGGGCTATCATCATTTCTGTTTTGGGACATTCAAGGTCAAGCTCAGTCACGCTCTGTTTGGTGTATGTTTTCAGATGTTTCATCCCTATGTGGTTGATACCTCTATTATCTTCAACCAGTCAGGGGACAGAAAGATCAAGTGCGGTCTTCGCAAGCTAGCTTTCAACTTTCTGGGGTACAGCTGTTTGTTGTTTTTTTATTCCCTGTAATAGCTGCTTTTTTTTTTTTTTTTTACTGTGTAATAGTTATGTTTTATCCTGTAATAGCTGTTTGTGTTTTACCCTGTAATAGCTGTTTGTGTTTTACCATGTAATAGCTGTTTGTGTTTTACCCTATAATAGCTGCTTTTTTTTTTTTTACTGTGTAATAGTTGTTTGTGTTTTATCCTGTAAAAGCTGTTTGAGTTTTATCTTGTGATAGCTGTTTGTGTTTTACCTTTAAATAGCTGTTTGTGTTTTACCTTTAAATAGCTGTTTGTGTTTTATCTTGTGAGAGCTGTTTGCGTTTTATCCTGTAATACCTGTTTTTGTTTTACCCTGTAATGGCTGTTTTTGTTTTACCCTGTAATGGCTGTTTGTGTTTTATACCCTGTAATAGCTGTTTGTGTTTTATCTTGTAAGAGCTGTTTGCGTTTTATCCTGTATAAGAGCTGTTTGCGTTTTATCCTGTAACACCTGTTTTTGTTTTACCATGTAATGGCTGTTTGTGTTTTACCCTGTAATGGCTGTTTGTGTTTTACCCTGTAATAGCTGTTTTACCCTGTAATAGCTGTTTGTGTTTTACCCTGTAATAGCTGTTTGTATTTCACCCTGTAATGGCTATGTGTTTTCACCCTGTAACAGCCGTTTGTGTTTCACCCTGTAATGGCTGTTTGTGTTTCACCCAGTTATGGCTGTTTGTGTTTTACCCTGTAACAGCTGTTTGTGTTTTATCCTGTAATAGCTGTTTGTGTTTTATCCTGTAATAGCTGTTTGTGTTTTATCCTGTAATAGTTGTTTGTGTTTATTCTGTAACAGCTGTTTGTGTTTTATCCTGTATTGGGTGTTTGTTCTTTATTCAGTCATCTTTGTCATTTGAATTTGATTATTCAACAACATCAGTGCACTACAGAAGTTTTGTCCTGTGAACAGGTGTTGCCTTGTGGACCAGGTTACTGTTTTTCTGTCTGTCTCTTTGATTATACTGTGTCAAGATAAATAAAACAAACTTTTGGTAAGTCTTCATGAAGTTTCGCAGGGTTCTTTGTAGGTTTAGTATGAGTGTGTATTTTGAGAAGTCATGGTACAAACTAATAACAAGCTAAAGGAAAGATTACTCCCCAGCAAGTGAAAAGGGAATCGGAGAGGTGGACATGGTCGCCATTTGTGCAGACTGTGACGCTGACTCACATGGGATTCGCATTCCCCTGTCTTGCCCTGTTTTCATTTTCAGAATTTCCGCTACGGTTAGTCTGATTTGTTGCCCAAGATACTCAGTTGAAGACAGTGCTGTACATCCATGATCAGGAATCAGAATTTTAGTTATGACCACTTTAACTGTTTGATATAGACACAGGGCTTACGACAGCATGCATCAATAATGAGTTATTCAGAATTTTAGTCACAATCAGATCTTTGGGCCAGATATATAGTCTAAGACTATGTGTCTATGTGTTCCTGATGAGTGATTCAGAACTGTAGCTGCAGTCATTCTGTTTGGCCCAAATACGCAACTCAAGACAACACTTTGTGTCCCTGATGAGTGGTTCAGAACTGTAGCTGCAGTCATTCTGTTTGGCCCAAACACGCAACTCAAGACAACACTTTGTGTCCCTGATGAGTGGTTCAGAACTGTAGCTGCAGTCATTCTGTTTGGCCCAAATATGCAACTCAAGACAACACTTTGTGTCCCTGATGAGTGGTTCAGAACTGTAGCTGCAGTCATTCTGTTTGGCCCAAATATGCAACTCAAGACAACACTTTGTGTCCCTGATGAGGGATTCAGAACTGTAGCTGCAATCATTCTGTTTGGCCCAGATACACAACTCCAGACAACACTTTGTGTCCCTGATGAGGGATTCAGAAATTGACAGTGGTGACTGAAAATGGCAGATGTCATTTGCATTATGAGAGTTGACAAGATTTCTCATTTTGTGCGTCTCAGAAAGAGAAGACATAGAGAAGAGAGAAATGGGTCAGGAAGGGGTGAAAGAAAGGAGAGAAAGGGAGAAGTAATGGATATATGAGGGTGGGGATCTTGCGGGAGGGGCTGCAGGTGTAACATAACATGCGTAAATGAAGGGATGACACTTTTCCCTGTTTAGGAAAAAAAATCTTATTTAAAGAATTTGCTATGGGAAGTTACTTCAGAATTCTTGTCAGATTTGTGTGTCAGGTCATGTGTGCATATTATTCATATGTGTTGGCAAAGTTTGGAGCACTTATTTACAAGCACCAATGGGTCAGAGTTATGTGCCTTTGTTTTGTTTTTTTTGTGGAGAAAACATGACTGTCCATGTTTATTGGATTGATTTTTTTTTCTCCATTGTTTACTGAGAACAATTTCTGTGTAAAACATGATCATTTGAAGTAGTGGTTATAAATATACTTTCCAGTTAAATGTCAGACTTCTACACTCCTCATTCTCAGACTTTGACACCAGAAGGCTGACAGCCCTACAGTGTTGTCGACACTAAAATTCATTGCAGTAATGTTACTGCGTTTTCGTTTGGTGTCAAGGCGAAAAATCCAGGGCTCAAAGCAGGGTCACTGCTCCATTGAAGATGCCAAGGCCACCATGGACCTGGTCAAGCTCAAGCTCAGCAAGGGTAAGTGTGCACACTGAGGCTTACTTCAGGGTAGCTAGCTGGCTTATACACTGGCACTGTGAACTGGACACCTTAGAGGGGCCTGGTTGGCCTGGTGGACGAAGGTTTGATCTTGGGGTTCTGGGTTCAATTCTCATTTGAGGCAGCCTGGTTTGAAGGGTATTTTGTTTTCTTTTAGAGTTCCCAACCCCATCCAAGTCCTTTGGATGAGACTTAGGTCTTGTGTGTGAATGTATGCATAAAACAAACAGATGCATGACTGCATGTAGAATTCCATTTCCTGTACCATCCTTTTTAGAAGAGTAAGCCTCACTTCCCCCTCCTCCCAGACCCCTCCCTTGTCTCCTCTTCCCCCAGTCCCTTTAAAAAAAAAAAAAAGCGTTCTTGGTCAGTGTTAATCTCAGTTTTCTAGGTCAAATGTGTGTGTGTGTGTGTGTGTGTGTGTGTGTGTGTGTGTGTGTGTGTGTGTGTGTGTGTCCTTCATTTAACGTCTATCCACTATTCGTGATATTAGACCAAAAAAAAAAAAAAGTGAATGTGTACGGAAGTAATTGCGAGCGTGCACATAATGTGTGTATGTGTATATGTATGGGTGCACGTGCACGCGAATGTGTGTGTGTGCGTGTGAGTGTGTGCGCGCGCGCGTGTGCGTGTGTGTGTGTGTGTGCGTGTGTGTGTGAGTATGTGTGCCTGTGTGTGTGAGTGAGAGAGTTGTGGATGTGTAAGCGTGTGAATATCTTTACACAAGTCATAAGTGAAGATTAACATGAAACAAAATACTTATAACCAACATTTAACTTATCAATTAAAGTCAAAACGGATGACAGTACTAAAGAAAAAAAGGAAAAAAAAAGGAAAAAAAAGAATAAACAAACAAACAAAATCCTTTGCTCCCCCCCCCCTCCCCATTTTATCCACACCACCCCCCTTCCTTTCTTATCCCCCGCAAATAAAGTTAATAAAAATATTATAAGTATTTTCCAATAGGGGTGCGCTCTAAGTGTACAAACAATTCGTACGTTAAAGCTGGTGACTGAAAAATGGCCTGCACAGTATTTTGCTTCAATACTGGAATGATTTTTTTCATATCATTGCATGAAACAATATGAACTGGAGTAATTTTGTTTCCACATACGCAAACTACGTTTTTTACATATTTTGTTTTAAATGCATTAAGTTTCCACCTGTGCATTAATGAGAGTAATTTTCTATTAAGATTAAAATTCTCTTCGATTCTTTTAATATCAAACTGTTCTTTATAAACGTGATCTACCATACTATATTCGAAAGCTTTCCAGATATGCGACTTAACTAAGTTACACTGTTCATGTACTGATAAGGGGAAATCAAACAGTTCTGAACCAAAACTATTTTTGGCTCCACGTTTAGCTGCCCTGTCTACTTTTTCATTATAATGAAAAGAACAATGTGAAGGAATCCAACAAAAAACTACATGGGTTCCTCTTGCAATCAACATGTGTATCATACAAATTATCTCTATGATCATTTCAGGTCTTGTGTGCAATTGAGAAACTTTTAATGCCTGAAGAGCTGATTTAGAATCAACACAGAACAGAATTTGAAATATTGTTTTTGGAAAGTTTAAAAGATAATTTAAAGCCAGGAAAATCGCTGTTAATTCTGCTGTAAATATCGATTTGTTAATTCCGATATAAAATGATTTCTCTACTCTTAAGTCTGGTATTAAGAATGCACAACCTGTTTGTTTATCAATGCACGAACCGTCTGTGTATATTTTCAAATAATTTGAATAGTTCTTTTCAGTATGGCATTTGATACAGCTTGCTAACATGTTTATGTTTTCATCTTTTTTCATATTAGTATGTTCAATATCAAAATGTGCTTTATTAAGCTCCCATGGTGGTATAGGAGAAAATAACGGTCTAATGGATAGAGCATCGTTATCGATTGAAACTCCAGAATCAGTAATACTTTTTGACGTGTACGTTGCCAGTGTTTTTTGAGAAGCTATAGATTTTGCTCTTTTAGGAAAATCAATATCTGACCTCATTTTTATTTCAGATCTAATGTGCGTTTTATTAGTTGTACTCTTGATAACAAGTTTACAACACGCTAACTCTCTGTATTCATCTAAGGGAAGCATCTGCGCTTCATAATACGTACGAGAAGATGATGCATGCACCGGAAGGCCAAGTGCTAATTTCAATGCCTTGCATTCAATACTTTCAAGCTTTTTCAATAGGTATTTGGGAGCGCTAAAGATTACTTCTTGGGCATATGTTATTTTCGACCTCATTAAAGATTTACATAGAGTTATCAATGTAGATGAATTCTGTCCCCATTTTTCTTTAGAAATAATTTTAAGGAAATTTAATATTTTCCTCGCCTTTGTTAATAAGTATTCAGTATGAGCGTTCCATGATAGTTTAGATGTGAAATGGACTCCTAGGAATTTAACTTCTGTCACGTATTTAAGAGGTGTTTCGCCCAATGTAAAAACAGGCAGCTTTTCTGGATTATTGCCACTATTGAAAAGAATTATATTTGTTTTTTCAACAGATAAGTTCAATCCATTTAACTTCATGTATTCCGACATCCTATTTAGTTCGTCTTGATAGATCTTTCTGATGAAACTTATATCACGCTGTGGAGTTTTCTTTTTAAGAGTTACTTCCATCCACATGCAAATGTCGTCTGCATATTGAACAAGAACTACCTTTTTAGATAACTTATTTGGCAAATCATACAATAGCAATGAGAAAAGAAGCGGAGCTAACACTGACTCTTGTGGGATTCCCATTGACAGAGTTCTACTGGTGGAATATGATTTTCCTACTCTTGTTTGTATTACCCTATCTTTCAGAAAGCATTTAACATAATTGTATACATTTCCTGATAGTCCAATATTTTTAAGTTTGTTTAATAGCTGTGAATGCCACACTTGATCGTAAGCCTTGGTTATGTCAAAAAATGTAGCCAGGACACATTTACGTCTTGCAAATTGTTTCTTTATATTTGTTGATAATTTCACTAATATTTCTGTAGTAGATCTCCCTTTACGAAAGCCAGCTTGATTAATAGGAATGATGTCATTTTTTTCGTGTGTGTGTGTGTGTGTGTGTGTGTGTGTGCTCTCACAGTTTTATGCACCTATGTATTTATAAACTTGTGAACTGTGAACATTTTTCAAATCTGAAAGTGTGCATGGTATATTTGTAGACAAGTTTTTCACTTTAGGAGTTTTGGTGAACATTACTGTTCGAATCTTTTTTCTTTTCATATTCTATTCTGTGCTAAAGATATTGCACACTACGGTCTGTTTGCTGGTTCTGTTTGTCCAAATTTTCATGTCTAATGCTGTACAAAGATGCTCCATGAAAGTGTTGCTGACTTCAGCTCTCAAGCATTGAGCGATATGCACCTCATTCCTTTTCTGTTACTTAATACTCCTGTAAGTTTTTTTTTCTTCTGTCTTGCTTTCAGTTTGTAGAAACTCTTTAAGCACATTTGTTCTTTTTTCCCATTTTAGTGACTCACTCTAGCATGATCTTTTGAAGAATATTGGGTCTTTGTTAGTACAGTTTGACTTGATAGCTGTTTTTTCAAGACTGTCTTTGTCCCATACTTGTTTGTGTCTTCACCACCTTGATCATTAGGTGTCGTCAATCCATTGATGAGGTTAGAGCATATGAAAATAGCCAGACTCGCATGTCAAGCCTGCTATTTTCAAGTTCAATTAGGGAAAACATCAAGTTCTCCCATGTGGTGCAAACAGGGTGTTTGTGTATCAGAATGAAAGACTTTAAATACAATAGCAAAAATTGTGTGCGCAGATTTCTCAAGTTTCATAATCAGCATTTTCAATCGATGCCTTATGATCTAGTCTGATGTCAGTTCCTTCCCTGTCTGCATATTATGGCTCGTTTTTGAGTCAGTTTTAATTGAAGGACATGTTTTGTTTGTGCCTGTGACTCTGATCAGTTTTTGTCCATTTCTCAGGCATAGAGTTTGGTGACGCCATGCTGGGAGGGGTGTATTTCCCTGACATCAAGACCTACTTCCAGAACCCAGCCAAGGCGCAGAACGTTGAGGAGACCTTCTCCGCCCACCCTCACTCCACAGCTGCAGCCTGCGACCCGTGTGATCCTCCGTCCTCCTCCTGTGCACCAACACATTCCTCTCCCACACAGAACTGTTCCCAGGTGTGTTCACACAGGGTGTGCACGGAGAGTGACTGCCAGACTGCACACAGGACTAACGGCTGTGTTCATTCTGTGAAATCTCCAAGTGAAGGAGCTGAGCATAGTACACAAAAGGACAATATACACGATGCAGCATGCGACGTTCAGTGCAATCAAGGAGTGATGGACTCCAAGAAGGAAGGGAGAAAAGAAGCGCGTGAAAGATGGCAGCATTGTGAGGATGATGTTCATCAGAAGGAGGTATTCTTTCAACAGGAAGGCAGCAGAGTCATGTTCAATTTCTTTGAACTGGTGACTGACAATGATAACACAGGTGAGACCTTTCTACATTCGTTCTCAAGTGGACTTCTCTCTCTCTCTCTCTCTCGCTCGCTCTTTCTTTTTATGCTAACTAAATTATCCTCATGGATGCTTTCACCTTTAAACCACTCTGTTGACTGTTTTTAGCATTCCCTTATCAAACATTTAGCAGTTCAAAATGTCAAACTACATTATATCAAACTTTGAAACATGGGTGTTTTGGGTGGAAAAGTATCAAACACAGCAATTCAGAGGCTATCCCCACAGGAGATAAATTTTGCAGGAAAAAAACCCCACTTTTACTCAGCATTTGCCTTCAAATGGCCAGTCTTAACACTGAGAATTCCCCAAATAACCTGTATCAGAACGAAATGAAGCGTCACCATGGAACTGTTGTCACCTGAAAAGGATGGGTTAGATTGTAATGGTAGTTAAAAGCTAATAAAGTCACACTCACAGTGTCGCTAATGGGCATTCTGATTTGGGCAGCCAGTTGATCCATTTTTATCAAGAACACTTGATAGAGATTTGGAGCAGGTTGTAGCTGTAGTTGCATGATCCACGGTTTAAAAAAAATTTTTGGGGTATAAATATTTCTCTTTCTGATGAGGATGTAATGATACATTTTTCTCTTAAACGTCCTTTTCTCTGATGGCACTTTTACTCATGTATTGTCATTAAACCTGTGTACGTTTAATCAAGATGACATCATATTGTTACCTATGAGTCTACAACAGAAACATGACAAAATATAATGATTCCGTTTTCCTTATAAGCATATGTTTACATATTGTACATCACTGAAACAAAACTAGCATGGCATTTGGTTCTCTAGAGAATACACGCATAAAGCAATACCATTACAGGTGTTATTTTTCTCTGATCATGATTT
Organism: Conus canariensis; assembly: GCA_033310375.1. Lineage (NCBI taxonomy): Eukaryota > Metazoa > Mollusca > Gastropoda > Neogastropoda > Conidae > Conus > Conus canariensis. Next base: position 97,288,441 of record CM065715.1, read on the forward strand.
TACGTCGCATCATTACTAACTTGTTGTCAGTCTTTATTCACCAAGCCTCCTGACCACAATAGAAGTAATTGTCATATTGACCATGTCCACAAAAGGTGAGCCTAAATCAAATGCTAGTTGGTACATTAAAATTCATTTGTTACCTCTCACTCCCTCCCCTTTCAATCTCCACTGGCCCTCTTCCCCCCCAAAACAGAAAAAAAAGAAGAAAAGAAAAAGAAAATCCGAAGGAATTAAAAAGTAGAGTGCTCATTTTCATTTAGTCATTGCAACTCTAATCTGTCTGTAGGCTTTGTGTTTTGATCTGTTTAGAAAAAGAAAACAGATTTTTTCTCCCCCTATAGTGATTAATGGCCTCACTAGTTGTTTTTTTTCTGACATTAAAATGTCTCTGTGAACCAAAACATCTTGAAAAAAGTCAATCTTATGCTGAACTGAGATGCGTCTTACTCTTATGCTGAATGAAAATGCATCTTAAGTCTTACGCTGAATTGAGATGCATCTAGAGGTGAATTCACCTCAATCCCCATGTAGGTGCAACCAAAGTATTGGTATCATTCTGTCTAGACTAGACCATTGTAAGTCATTTTTTGCTGGCTGTCCACAAAAGCTCCTTAGATCTTTCCAGTGAGTTAAAAAATTCCATTGCCGAGCTTGTCTTTAAAGGAAGTAAATCTCATCTCACTACCCACCTCACCAGTTGGCTTCCTGCTGAATAAAGAATAAGGTACAAAACTTGCTGTATATTTATTTTGTTGGGAATTGCGCCTCAGCATCTCTGAGCTTTCGAACGCTTACTTTTTGTCAGAGTTGTCTACTGTTGACAGGATTTTTCACACCGAATTAGAATAGAGAAGGATGATAGAAGAATGTTCAGGTTTTTTTTTTTTTTTGCAGTATAGATCTGTATGAAACTCTTTGCCTGTGTGTGTCTGTCACACTCTGTCATTCTTATTTCTAAGATCAAATTTTAAACCATCTTCCTAAGCATTCTTTTACACGATGCATTTATTTCACATAAACTCTGCCTTCCAGACCCACTTCTGTCTTTCATGAGAGTATGTATATGTGTGTTGGTGAGAGGGTGGGGGATGGGTGTGGTGGGAGGGGTGGGGGGTTGGAAGACCAGGGTGTGTGCATGCCAGTGTGCATATTTTATAACTGCAGATGTTTTGATATATTCATTCTGTTGATATTATACAACACAAACGCTTGACTGAATTACATGGCCTATACATGCTCTTTGAAACACCAGGTTGCCAGTTAAATGAAATGGGAGACAAGCCACTGTGTTGGAAAGATACATGTAAGTTTCAGATATGCTTGGTTTGACACTTTCTCGTTCAAAAGTACATGACTTGTGTGATATTTCTGTTCTTTGTGCCAGTTAGTATATTTTCCACAGCAGTCATTTGTACATGGCTTTTTACAACATTTTGCCCTTTATATGTTTTGTTCAGACTGTACTTGTGTTTCACCATTCTTCTGAACCGTGCACATGTTTTCTTCAGCTGGCATCATTGGGAGCAAGGAGCTACTGTCCGGATTCCAGTCTTATCCTAAAGTGGACCATGTAGAGGTCAGCAGCGATGCCGAGGCCTGCGCGGCGGCCGTGAGGGTCAGTCGGCACACAGATCTGACCTGGGTGGATCTGACGTCCATGGCTGACAGCTTGTCCAGGGACTCAGGAGACTGTGATGTCACCACCACTACTGAGAAGAGAAAGGTAGGTAACGTGGACTTTCTTATACCTGTGCTATTGTTGACTGCTTCTATTTTAAGACATGCTTATCAATACAGTTTTATTGTTCTTTATGTGTCAGTCTGTTTGTGAAATAATTTTGATTTAACCAAAGCATTAGAAGAGAAAACCTTGTTACATATATTTAGAAAAATGTTTTGACATTGCTCCAGTGAGTGCGTTACAAAAAAGCATGAATACACGCTGTCAGGTAGAAGAGGTATTGAATGCCCAGTTTTGATGACATCTGTTTGGTTTTGTCACTTTCCATTCCTTTCTCCTCCACATCCTTATCATATGGCTACTAGAGTATGCCAGACATAATTATAATGTTCAGTCTGAGGAACTTTTCGCAATGAGACATGATTATAATTTTCAGTCTGGGAACTTCTTGCAGTTTTATATGGTTTAAATAATTTTGTGCCCCTTCCCTCCCTCCCCTCCCAACCCCTAATTTTCCCCAAAATTTCTGCAGAAAAGAAAAACAAAAGAATTCAAAGAAAACTGGCTGTTCACATTTCGCATCGGTGAATATTCTCGCTTGCTGGAGTCCTCAATTGTCTTGTCTCACTGATCTTCAGTAGCCTGAATCTTTATTTTACGGTCCTGTGTGCCTGGCATGATTTAGTTTGCATGGTAAAGATGACAAACTGAAGCATTTCATTCATGGATGCTGTTCATAAGAAGAATGGATGAAAATGGGAGTGGATCTCCAAAGTGGTAAAAATCAGAAAAATGAATCGGTGATCACATTTAGAAGGTGCTTTAAAGGTCTACTTTAGAGATTTTCGATAATTTGTTAAAAACAGGTCTACATGTCATATAACTACAGTATGGTATTCATTTTTTTTTTTAAATCGCCGGAAGAATTTAATAGATAAAAAACGACTTTAGCACACCTGTTCAAACCCCGCGCGGTAGACCGAAAACCGTGATGTCACTTGATGGACTGGCCGTCAGCCGCGACCTACACAACAAGCCAACGCCAAGTGAAATCAACACGAGTTGCGATCCCCCACAGCCTAAAAAGTCACGAGGGGGTGGCAGATATTGTGCTACAGCGAGTGCAGCAGCTCAGCAGGAGACGAATATTCTTGCACACATTTCCATCAGATCCAGATACTCGAAAGAAGTGGATTCGGTTCATGCAACCATGCCGGGCTGCTAAGTTCTTTTTACCACGTCAGTTCCTGCTGGACTGCGGAAACGAGCTATTCCGACAATTGCCGAGCCCGTTCGAGTGGATCAAAAACTTCGTCTGCATTGTGCGCGTATACTTTGAAGATGGAGTGGTAAGCTCGTACAGATGAGTATGATAGTCGCACGTTTATTCTGTTCTTATCTATGGACAGATCACACTTGTTAAATTGAATGAACGCATTAAGGCTTGAGGAAGGAGAATCTCCGCTCGCCATCCACGCGTGATTATATAAAGAAGTCAGTCGGTAGCCTCCCTCGAGACTTCGGTAAAGTCCGTATGCCTTCGGAATGCTGTGTTCGGGCGTCCAGCTGGAACTGAATAGCTCGTTTCCGTGGTCCAACTGGAACTGACGTGGTAAAAAGAACTTAGCGTTCAAACTGATAAGGTAAAGGCCTTGCAGAAACATCCCCAGAGTCACATTGGCTGTCGCAATCATAGTCACTGCTTTTACATGATAAATTAAATACCGAGCGAGATGTGCAAGAACCATCAGAATCGCTTTCTGTCGCCGTCGCTGACACTCATGTGACGTCACTTCCAACAGCAGTTAAGCCATGCCAAGATTTAGTTGATTACCTCCTGTTTTCTTGATTACAGGTGAAAATGCCCACTTTCGTGGATCGATTTCGTGTGATCGGGAGCAAATCGGATGTTTATTTTACCAGTTTATCAAACATTTCATATTTCTGCATAAGCAGACAAATTATCGAAAACCTCTAAAGTAGACCTTTAAGTCAAAAACAAGAAGTAAAACACCATCATCTCAGCATCTGGAAACACTTATCAGTTCATCAACTTTCAAGCAAAAAGTGAACAACTGGTCAAATTCCAAACATTTTTTTCGAAGGAAAGAAAAAAAGAGAGTATATTTATGAGTGTAGTGAAGTGTGAACACTTAATGTTTTTTCTTGGGATTTAAAGAAAATGAAACATTTCTTCTGGTGCTTACCTAGCCATTTATTTCACTGGGCTTTTCATAGAGGTGAGCATTTGTGTTTAAACAGAATAAGAAACCTTATCTTTTTACTAGAAGGAAAAAACGCATGTATGGAATATATAGGAGTCTATCTTTAGATCAAACGAATGGCCCAAGTTAGCCAGGGCCTCAGGCCTTGAAAAAGAAATCAGTTTAACATGGGGGGTGGGGGGGGGGGGGGTGGGGGGAATATTCACTCCTTCCAAATTGTCCAGTGTGGGGCATGGCCCCAGCACCCTGACAGGGCTTTGGTGTTCCACAGATCCTGATCTAGTTGTCATGTTTTTTTTTTTGTTTCTCTTTGACTATTCCCCAACCTGAATTATGTTAGGACTATGAGATACAGTAAACACTCAGCGAGAGAAATAGACATAGCATGTGTGTGTGTAACAAGTTGCTTCCCTCTTCAGCCTTTTCTGCCAAGTCTTCTTTGGAATAGTCTGGCATCCATTGATTTTTTTTTTTTTTAATCCAGAGATCAAGAGCGAGTGAGCGAGAGAGAGAGAGAGAGAGAGAGAGATATTAGAGCAGAAAACTTCATAGATCTGACTATGTGTTTCAGCACCTGTTTGCGCAGATAGACAACCATGTTCAAGAGCTGGTCACAGGCCTAGAGACGCAATCTTTGGTGGCCGTTGTGTTGACAGGGCGCAGGGAAGGGAGACAACACTTAAACGCTGCTACTTTTCTCAAAATGACGTGATGTCTTCTGGATGACGAAAAGCACACATCCATGTTGTTTTTTTTTCTTGAGTATTTAATTCATGATTTGAAGACCACCGCAATTGCTATTTTTAGAGAGAAATTTGGGCATAGCCATATCTGGGTATGTATTTATCACTTTTTTTTTTAATCACTTTTTTTTCTCTCACATTAATTTTATGTTTTCTCAAATGAGAATTGCAGTTGTAAATGATATATATTGTTCTTTTAAATCTTTCTTTTGAAGGCATGTGTTTTACGTGAGTATCCAGTGTACATGCTGCAACACTCAATATTCAGAGGTTGGTAAAAAATAGCTTGAAAAGAACGAGTGTTGGCCTAGCTGAAATAAAATGGAGCCGTGTGCTATTTTAAATAAAGCCAGATAGGGGGGGTTGGGGGGGGGGGGGGGGGGATGAGAGCATGGTATAACTTATTATAGAGATTTTATTTCCCCAGAAGATGTCAATATGGAGAGAATGCTTTGTTGAATTTCCCTTGGATTGGGTCTCACACTAGTGGAACATCAGTGAGTGATTTGAATGTTGTTTCTCCTTTTTGTTTTTAATGCATTTGGAGAATGTTTCGAAAAAATAGAACACAAAAGTATTCATCACAGATTAAACATACTTTTGTAAAATTAAGGAAAAAAGAACGTGAAAAAAGAAGAAAATTTAAAGTTTATTATGTGATGTGGTGTGGTGTGGTGTGTGTGTGTGTGTGTGTGTGTAGCACACAACCTCTCTGGTACAGACTCTTGTTGCCAGGAAGGTTAGAATGGCCAGAAGCCCATGAAGGTGTCATACTAGAGGCTTGTTATAGCAGTATGTTTTCAATATGTCTGTGTGAACAAAACCACAACATACCTCACTTTTTGTTTTTATGTTCTCTGCTTGATAAAATGTTATCTCCTCTCTGCCTTCAATCTAAGTAGGGGGGGGGGGGGGGAAGCTGGTTATTGGCCCTACTTTCCCCCATTTTGTTTCGTTCGATTTTGGGTTAGCTTCAATATCAAATGGAGACCAAGGTTTCTACTTTGTAGAACTGTTTTGACTCCAGCCTGTATCACGCCACTGTGTTCCATAATGACATTTTCCGTATTTTACCAGCGTGTGGGTGTGTGTGCAATATGTGCATGCTTCTGTGCGTCTGTGTACTCATGCAGATATATGTGTATGTGATCACAGGGACCAAGAGAAAGGGATTAACACAATAAGAAAGAGGTAGACAGAATATAGTCTGTGTGTGGGTGTGAGTGTGAGTGGAGAGAGAGCGGAGAGGGAGAGCAATTTCATTGATTTTACTAAATGTAAAATGTTATTACTTTTAAATCTAATTTCCAGGTAATTCTTTTTAAAACTTGAAATGTTGTTCTCTACATATCTTCAATAATGTAAATGTCAATACAACCGTAGAGAAATCTGACAAGAAACTGATTCAGTTTGTCAGACAGCGCATGTGAAGAGAGGGGAAAAAAAAATCCCAGGTCCAATAATTGCAGAGAAGAAAAGCCATATCATGCTTATACATTGCACAAGATTTTTTTTATTGTTTGTGGTGTGAAAAGCAGGCTGCAGGAAATCAGGAGTTGAGACATCTGATGAGAATAAAGACAAAAAGCTTTATGACCTCAGGATGCTGTGACAATTGTAATTTTGGCAGTCGCTTCCAGCTGCACCACATACTGTGAACAGAAGGAAAAATAACACAGAAGAAAAGAGAGAAATTAAAGTCAAAGAAACAAACTAACAAAACACGCCCCAAGACCACAGTTTAAAACAGCAACACATTTAATGATGTTCACATTTAAAACAAGTGCCAACACGAAAGAGTCCACACTGTACATATGGATCACACACAAACTAATGTTGGTGACGGCACTACAAGTATCACAACTGACACACACACTGCTGATAATGTTATGTACATCGTGTAGTCCCAGTTCATCACATCAACATAGTGGCTGTTCAATCTTTTTTTGGTGACAAAATGTGGCAATGCACGAGGTATGACACTGGTGATAATTTTCCGCCTCTCTGCCTGTTTCACTTGTACACACACACACACACAATTGAAAAACATAACCACAAGGTCCAGTGCACTGCATACTCTGTGCCTTTGTAACACACAAACGAACAGAAAGTAACACACGCATCAAAGGCTAATTCTGCAGATAACTTCTCATCCATGTTTGTGAGAGGAAAAAATGCTAAAAACCATGAGAATGATAATGAACATTTGCACAAAAAAAACACCAGGAGATCTGCTCTCAACAGACACAAAACACGAAGTGGGGTATTCCTGGTACTTATCAAATAAACAAACTGCTTTTGAATTACACATCTACACCGAAAGTCTTTCTTGTTCCATTTGTCAACGAGCAGTGACAGAACAACAAGCAATACATTGGTTCTTCTACCCCTCACTTTCAAGGCTCTGATGTTCCCCTTGGATGACACACCCCGGAGTAAAGGAATGGTTTGACTGAGCATGCAAGTAACATTGTTCTGAGGACCAGCCTGCATGGAAGCTGAAGGAAAGGAAAGGCTGTGTTCTGGAGCAATGCAGTTCACTTTTCAGCAGAAAAAAAGGTGTACCTGTACATATGCAAAAATGAAGAAAAAACCTGGGGTACATATCAAAACAAGTGTTTGTATGACTTTTTTTTTTTTTTTTGGTTTGCTTGGGGTTTGTTTGTTTTTTCATTTTACTCCCAACTTTTTTATTTCTTTTTTCTTTTTTTTTTTAGTTTTTGTTTTCAATGTCCTGTCAAGGATTTTACAGCTTCCTTGCAGAACAGGTACTGTACTGATGTACCTCATTATTACCTCTGATGAGATTATATTTTCACCTGCTCCAGTTTTGTACGTTTGACAAAGAGATTATGCAAAACACTACAGAATTGATTTTAATCTTACCATGGGGGTGGGTGGGGGGGGGGGGGGGGGGGGACAGAATGTGACCCATACACTTACTCATGATTTGAGTGCGCATCACACAGTGGATCCACGATTCAGTCGGCCAAATTATCACATACTTTCCACTCCACATGAACGCTCTGAAGTTACTGTGACAAACTCGTAACTATCTATGAAGCATTATGTCTTGTGGAATACTAAGACTGTCAGTGAGATCACTTCACATGACACAGTGAGCTGTGCTGTCATCACTTCACATGACATAGTGAGCTGTACTGTCATCACTTCACATGATAGTGAGCTATGTTGTCATCACATGACACAGTGAGCTATGCTGTCATCACTTCATGTGACACAGTGAGCTATGCTGTCATCACTTCACATGACACAGTGAGCTATGCTGTCATCACTTCATGTGACAGTGAGCTGTGCTGTCATCACTTAATGTGACACAGTGAGCTATGCTCTCATCACTTCACATGACACAGTGAGCTATGCTGTCATCACCTCACATGACACAGTGAGCTATGCTCTCATCACCTCACATGACACAGTGAGCTATGCTGTCATCACTTCATGTGACACAGTGAGCTATGCTGTCATCACTTCATGTGACACAGTGAGCTATGCTCTCATCACTTCATGTGACACAGTGAGCTATGCTGTCATCACCTCACATGACACAGTGAGCTATGCTCTCATCACTTCACATGACACAGTGAGCTATGCTGTCATCACTTCATGTGACACAGTGAGCTATGCTGTCATCACTTCATGTGACACAGTGAGCTATGCTGTCATCACCTCACATGACACAGTGAGCTATGCTGTCATTTGCATGATGCAGAGGGAGCGAGCTTTGTTGTCATCACTTAGTGTGATAGGGAGTGAGCTATTTGACATCGTATCTCGTGACACACGAGTGAGTTGTCATCCTCACTTCTTCCAACCCTTTCCAATCCTTTTGTTGCACACAGAATGAGAAAAATTGGCGAAACAGGGATGGAATTACATACAGTACAGAATCCGGCATTTCTAGCCTACATCCTGCAGCCATTCCTCTTCCTGGATGAATCCAATAATTTATTTGGTAAACTATCGATGATTGCCAACAGTTGAACGTGTTCCAAGTCCTGAGTTAAACTCACAATACCCTGATAGATGGCATTCTCCAGACCATACCATACACAAAGGTCCTCTTGACACTGATGTACAGACATGCTTAGCAAAACCATTCCTTTCCAGCTGATCGAAAAAACCTTCAGCCAACTGAGGCATCTCAGGGTACCATTGCCATACAGTTATCTACAATGTCATTTAGATGCACAGTTAAATTTACAATTGAAATCTGTTCAGCATCACTAATCTCAAACAGCAGCCGTAACGATGAATTCACCAGCCACTCAAAAAAAGAGATGGTGTCAATTTGCTCGACAGGCCGAGTTACGAAGTCAGAATACAACAGATGATAAGTTTGTTGCCCAGGGACTTCACAATTATTACAACTCTTCTAAAAAAAACGGAGCACATGCATAAAGAGACAGGTAAAAAAAACAACAACAACAAACAATCAAAAAAAGAGAATCATATGTTTTTAGTATTTCACAAAACATACCCAATACATGTACTATTTTGCAAAATGTACTGAACGTATGTACCATCTTGCAACAGTATACTGAACATGCATACTGGTCTCGCCACCCACACTTTCCCAAACATGTACGCCTCTTGGTTTTCATTAACTTTACAACAGACTTAGTGGATTTTGATCTGATTTAAAATAACAGACAGATGCTGCCTTCAGAATTCATCTCTTAACATTTATCATTTTATAATAATTTGAAGGGAGTAGTAAATATTGCACACACAACTGAAAATTCTTTGATTAAGAACAAACACAATTCAAACATGGGATGACAGAAAAGAAAACACATCAACAAGTGGAAATTTTTAGATAAGTCTCAGAAATTGTTTTTTCCTTTTTTCCTCCTAACAGCATTCTTTAGTACATTACTATCACCCATGAAAAAAAAAATGTTCTGAATGTACTCATCATTACTCATCAAGATGAGTATAACTAGCTTAGTGAAGTCCTAACAGTCACAATACATTATGCTAAATGTTGATTTAAGCTGGAGGTAAAATCCCTTGGTGGCAGAAATGGGAAAGTGGCTTTCAGGACATGAACGCCTTTTACAAGCCGAATCACTGGCAGGGAGTGAAAACGGGAAAATGGCTCATAGAGCAGGAACATCTCTTACAAACTGAATTGCAGGCATAAAACAGAACAGGAAAAAAAATTAATACAAAAAGAAATCAGAACTGGGATCATTGAATTTTTTTTCTTTTTGGCCATAAATCAATAATCAGAAGAATACAAAAAGCATAGGAGTGTGTGTGTGTGTGTGTGTGTGTGTGCATAAGCCGGTGATCCAAGTCTATCCAAGTGTGATCCAAATCCATCAGGGAACAGGCATACACATCTGTTCTATTTCAATCACATCCAAGGATTCTCCAAGGTTTGCCTATTCAGATATTTACAGGTCCATGACATAATGTCCTTTCCAAATTACATCATGAAGAAACAGAACTGCCCATTTTCACATAACATTTTGGGAAAAAAAACAACATTTTCAAAATTGATCACTCAAACCTACAAAAGCTTTCCTGCCAATTTTGAAAGGATAATGGATATAATGCATAATGATAAACACTTTCCTCGGAAGACACAGACACACAGCACTTGCCCTTTATAACTCAAATAGCACACACACACAAATCACATGCTGGATAACGAAAACATTCAAGAAAAAAAAGCTGGCCTTCCGGTTTAATTTTCCACATCACATAAACTTTGGTAAAAGGGGTAAAACCTATCAGGCATTAAAAAAAAAAGGGACATCCGGAAGATGAAACAAAACAAAACAAAACATCCACCCCCTCCCCTCTTTCTGCTGTTCAAAGAATGTGCAATGTTACATCAGCTGATTGTGTTTTACCTAGGGTATAACTGAACAGATGGCTTTTGCATGACAAATGATACTCAACTGAACCAACCACAAACAAATTCTGCTGTTCAAAGAATGTGCAATGTTACATCAGCTGATTGTGTTTTACCTAGGGTATAACTGAACAGATGGCTTTTGCATGACAAATGATACTCAACTGAACCAACCACAAACAAAAACAACACCATAAACACTTTTTAAATATTCAAATTTCTTTACACAATAAAATGTTCTCCCTTCATGCACCACACACACACACACACACACACACACACTCTCTCTCTCTCTCTCTCTCTTTCACATTCACAATGACAGCATTCCTCTTTGAAAAAAAAATCTATTGCCCACATATTGGATAATGATGGTAACAAAAAAAAATTGAATATTCTACTAGCCTAATGCTGAGAGAGAGAGAGGGAGAAATAGAGTAAGAGAGAGGGAGATAGTCGATTAAGTGTACTGGGTGGTAAGGGTAACTGTCTAGGGAGACAAAAACAGAGGTACAAAACATTGTGTCATCACAGTTTCATTTGCCCTGACAGAGGTATGGTAACCTACACACACACACACACACACACACACACACACACACACACACACACACACACACAGCATGGAATGGTTGATGTGATGGCCTGATTTCACAACAAACCTCTGAGAAGGAACATCATCACAAAAGGCAAACCACAGCACTGGGAACCGCAGGACACCATCTTTCTGGTGAAAACAAGTCAATGTACAGTCTACAGATATCACAGACAATAACGTCAACAAATACACACATAAACACAGACACACCCATAAACATATACACACACACGCGCACGCACACACACACACATGCAGAAACGATTGGGCTGCAAAAATGAGGGAAACCAAGTCGACCCACTAACGTTTTTAGAAGTCAAAGAATCATCATACACACATACTTTATACAGAGAAGTGCAGTTTCTGGATGCGGGGATGGGGGGTGGAGGGGAAAAGGAAGGGGTGTGTGCAAAAGAGGGATGTGAGGGGTAATTGCCCTGCAGTTTTTGATCACTCTGTCCTAAAGCCTGTGGCTAGCAAGACGCCTTTAGGGAATGGATGCATAGGGTGGGGTCCACTCATTTTGTATATATCTCGTTGCATCAATTCACTACACTTTTAGGGGCATTCTGCACACCAACAATGTTATGTCAGGAAGCCAGACTACTTCCTACCAGTCAATTCGACACTGGTTAATCATAAAGCCAGACTACTTCCTACCAGTCAATTCGACACCGGTTAATCATAAAGCCTGACTACTTCCTACCAGTCAATTCAACACTGGTTAATCATAAAGCCTGACTACTTCCTACCAGTCAATTCAACACTGGTTAATCATAAAGCCTGACTACTTCCTACCAGTCAATTCAACACTGGTTAATCATAAAGCCAGACTACTTCCTACCAGTCAATTCAACACTGGTTAATCATAAAGCCTGACTACTTCCTACCAGTCAATTCAACACTGGTTAATCATGAAGCCAGACTACTTCCTACCAGTCAATTCAACACTGGTTAATCATAAAGCCTGACTACTTCCTACCACCAGTCAATTCAACACTGGTTAATCATGAAGCCAGACTACTTCCTACCAGTCAATTCAACACTGGTTAATCATAAAGCCTGACTACTTCCTACCAGTCAATTCAACACTGGTTAATCATGAAGCCAGACTACTTCCTACCAGTCAATTCAACACTGGTTAATCATAAAGCCAGACTACTTCCTACCAGTCAATTCAACACTGGTTAATCATAAAGCCAGACTACTACCTACCAGTCAATTCAACACTGGTTAATCTGTGTGAAAAGAAACAAACTTGAGATGACGAAACACAGTTCAAAATCCAAGCAAGTAGGAAAAAAACAGAATGTTCCCTTTTCTAGATGCTGAAAAAAAAACCTGAACCATGGCCCGATGACAATAACATGAAGTACTTTTTTTTCTCAGTGATTTTCTCATTTCTGGTGACATCCTATAAGAAGACATCCATTTTGTGAGACATTTAACTTCTCTCCCTGGGAAAAAAAACAACATGTATATGTAGAGCAGGACCATTCAAACAAAACCTGAATCTTCTTATCTGTAACCAAGAACCAATTAATGTGAATACTTTTAAGCAGGAACAACCACAACTTATTTCTTGAACTCTTTAAAGAAAAAAAAAAAAGGAAGACTAGCACAAAGTACTTTCGAGTCCCAAACCTCTGCTATTTATATGGAAAGCCAAGCACTCATGTTATCATTAGCCCGGGTCTAAATTAAAAAAGAAAAAAAAAAGGGAAAAAAACACAGAAAAACACACGGTACTTTTTCACATAGCTATCTCTGCTGCTTGTCTTTTGCCCTTTAACAGCTCACCCTCATTGAAAGCAGAACAGAAAAGTAACTGAAGATACTCTGCATAGACTTTAAAGAACGTCTGCCAACTGACAGTATGTAAGTTAAATGCCCCTTTGTAAAGTTTTGCTATGAGAAACACCCTTGCTTAGACAAGCAGAGCATTAAAGCCAAACTGAAGCAACATGCAAAAAACAAAACAAAACAAACCCACTTCAATTGAAACATATTGTTATGACAACTTGCAGTTGACAACCTGATCTGTTTTTGCCCAACCTATCATACAGATGTCGTTTCCTCTCACTGGCGGCCGGAATAGCCTAGAGGTAGAGCGCCAGACTCGTAATCTTGGGGTTGCAGGTTCAAATCTCCGCCAGGCCGTTTCGGTACAGGGGGATTTTTTCCTCGGTGTTAACACTGATTCTGACTCCATTTCCCATACAGTCCTTTGAATGAGACTACAAACTGAGGTTCCGTGTGCGAACACACGCATAACATCTTGCACACATGTAAAATCCCATCACCAACTTTCGGAAGAGAAGGCCAGTTTGGCCGTTGGTATGGATGACACGTTACACATAGCATGCACCTTACCTGAAGTTGGAGTATGGCTGCCTTAATGGCGGGATAAAAAACGGTCATACACACCAAACTCCACTCCCTTTGTTTTGGTAGATCGGATTAATTTATGCCTGTCTATATAAGGAGTGTCCGCAGGATTATCAGCCTGCATATGCAAAAAAAAAACAAAACAAAACAAAACAAAAAATTTCCTCTCACTGACCAGAAAAATTGTCAGTGTAAGCAGATATAAGGCTAAAAGAAAAATGATCTAAATTACTATCGGTCCTCGTCAGTGAACAGAGGAACAGGACTGAAGTGACATGCTCAGTCACACAACTACATCTCACTGGACCCGCTGGTAACAAACACCTGTTGATCAAGAAACCAGGCTAGACAGACAAACAGGAGAAACCTGGAGGTGAAAAACACAACCAGCTCTGCTGTAGTTGACCAGCAACAAAGAGTCCTCAGTGACGCAGAATGTCTCGTTCGTAAGACTGGCGATGAGTAAACCGCTTCTGAACCATGTATTGGCCACTTCAAAAACAAAACAAAAAAATGATGTTTTTAACTTGAGTATTAAAATATGTCACATTCAACGACTAACTTGTAACATTTCATGCGACATTTAATAAAAAAAAGAAAACAGCTTCCACGACAATGCTGCCTGCTTTTGCAGACTTGCATTCCTTTTGCAATGCATTCGCCGACAATTTTGGCACAAGGTATGAAGCAAGCTTCTGTGCTGTGTTTCAGTGTTGTTACAGCCAAGCCGACCTCACAAGCCCCTTTCACAGCAACCACCACAAACAGAAAACCAAAAAAGTCCTGTCCTGAACAAGAAAACAACAACAACAAACACTTCTATTAAACGTCTCTCAATCAATGACAGCAAAAGTACTAACTTCCTTAAGGCAAAACAACTTAGCAGACCAAGGGAGACACAATCAGTACACAACAAATTACAGACGGCAACTTTTGCCCTGGCAAACTTGAAAATTCCTCTTTTTCTTTTTCGAGAAAGTTTTGTCATTTTGTTCTGTATTCCGTATGTCAGCGTTCATGTTTGGCGAATTGGTGCAGGAAGCAGCGCCAGTTTTGGAGTTACTGGCTTGTAATGATTTCATCCTTGGAGCTACAGTTGTCTTCCTTCTTTGTCCTTTCGGCAGAACTGTTGAACTTGATTTCTTTGTCCATAGTTTATAAAAATGAGCAAAAACTAATAACAAAACAAATAAAGATAAACAAATAAACTCATAACCATAAATAAGACTGCACACAATTTCATTTCTAGTTGAGACTGATCCATCAAAATCTCAAATTTGATCAACTTCCACCCAACGATTTGCTATTTATCCCACAGTCAAACATGGACAAACAGAGGACTTTAAAAACCTGATCAGCACGATTCCAGCGTGCCTGGGGTAATAACACATCTATTCAACTTGGGAACTGGATTTCATATGTAGATGTCCTTTGCAAGCTCCTGAACAAAAAGAGAGAAAGAACTCTGTGCTTGACAAATAAAAATGAGTTATCTATGTGGATTTCAATAACAGCACAGCTTTAAAGCTTCAAAAGCCAGCAGTTGAACAATGGGATTTACTTCACTGGAAGGATGCCCTAAACAACACACTTTTTTTTCTCCTTCTCTCCTGTTGTGCCCATGGAAACTGATCACAGCACTGGAGGTATTACCTGTGAATTCTAGACAGACTACACTGCAGGGTTCTCAATCAAAACTTCCAGGGCATTTCCAGGTCTTTCTAGGACACCCAGTTTTGCTTTTCAAAGATTGTCAAACTGACATTAACAAAGAGAACAACTTTGCAATACGTTGTGCACAGGCCAGTTAACTGGGTCACCAAAAGATCAACAATAGCCAGTAAACAATCCTGGCATCTTTCAGGTTTGCCACCTTATTCTGAATTACTTTTCCTGTGAAAAAAAAAAAACACTTGGCTTTAACAAAATGCAAGGTCTTTTTAAGACCTGTTAAACAAAACTGTAATTTTTAAAGACCTTCTAAGGCTTCTAACGTGTGGCTTCCAAATGTTAAGACCTTGAAGGACTTTAAAAGACCAAATGAATTTAGCTTAACCACACCTAACTTCAAGGCACCAACTTCTTTTTTTCTCTATGATGAATTTAAGATAAACCAAATTTCCGGTCAGCTACATATTGCTGTCGGCGACAAGTCCATCCATCTGTGTGACCAACATTTTGGCTCAACTATTTTGGGGTGGAGTGTACTCAATTGTATGTAAACGTTTATACAGGGATCAGGTTGGCCCAGTAAGAAAGACTGTAACACTTCTGTTCCAAGACCCCGGGTTCAATGCTTACTGGCGACAACCATGTTGGAAGAGATTTTCTCTTTGGAATTAATGTCTGTGCTGACTCCAACCTGGTCCTGGTCCTTTGGGTGAGACTACAGGGTAGTGCAAAAGTTGGTTGACAGCTTTACTTTCTAAAATATGCTTTTATTCATTTTCTTTTTCTTCAACTGACAGACGAGGAGAGAAAGTGGATCCTAAAGAATCACATTCCTCCTTTCAAAGAAGAGTTGCCCAAAATGTGCTGATGGCAAGGACAACACAAAAATAACACTCATGCACACTGGTATCATATTTAAACACCATCCATGAAGATCAAATGCGCTATACTGTAATAGCGGGATTAAAAACGGTCGCATACCCAAAAATCTCACAAATAATGAACTTCTGAGTTCTAACCTGAAGCCAAGAAAGAAAAGAAAATGCATTGGTACAACTCCGCACTGTCAGGTCTGAGATCAAAAACTACTGAATCACACCAATCCATTTTTCAAAACAATGCACATCTTTTTTCTTACCATTCTATACAAAATGCATGAAAAGTTAATTTCAACTGACTGTTTTTGTTATATCTAGCAGAAGACAAACAAACAGACACAAAACAATACAGCAAACAAACAATTCTGTTCTATACACCACTGCCTACACAATCAAGTAACAGTCCAATTTATCCTTTCAAAGCTTTTTGTGTAATAATGCCAGCCATTACCCTTACCAACTGAAAAAAAGTAATAACAAAAAGAAAACATATGTACAAGAAACTCAAAACGTCAGACATGACACAAAGTCAGCGCATTTCCAGGCAGCATTGTAGACAACAACAACAACAACAAAAAGGAGCATGTTGTTCACAGAGCTCTGCATAATAGGTTGAATACAAATACCATGTACACCACATCAAACAATCTGCAATGCTATCCACCAAGTGAAAGAACATACCAAACAGCATCACTGTCTATTTTTCAGGAAACACAATAATGGGTTATCATTGCACTTAGCCGTCACAACCATTAAAAAAAAAAAAAAAAAAAGGAAAAAAAAAACATTAAACAAAATGACAAAAAAAAGACATAAATACATAAAAAAAATGACCAACAGACTGATGATATCAACTCAGTGCAACGAATGGGAAGATAACACAAAGGGACAATGGGGTGTAGAAAACTGGAGATCTTCTAAACTCTTTCCACACTGTGTCTGCACATCTAGAATAGCCATGCACACTGGTTTGCTGGTGACATCCGCATGTGCCCATCTGCATGTTCAACACTTTTCAGCATACAGTACAAACATTTATTCAAAAAGCCAAACAACCAAACCTGCCTATAGTCAAAGGACAGTGGAATAACTTATGTTTGATTTCTCACTCTTCTTTGTGAACTGATGAAGTGATTTCAGTCAAACCCACAGTGTAATGAAATGATGTGCCTTTGATTTCTCACTCTTCTTTGTGAACTGATGAAGTGATTTCAATCAAACCCACAGTGTAATGAAATGATGTGCCTTTGATTTCTCACCATCTTTGTCAATCAATGAAGTCATTGAGCAGATGAACAGGCTTTGTTTTCCTTTGTAATGCTGACAAAGATGCCCACATGTACTGTCTTCCCTTGGCAATTAACCATTTTCTGCCATGGATAAACAACATCAGCCTTTAATGGATAGCATGGCCCATACAGGTTAAAATCTGAAGAAAAAAAAAAATTCCTTGATTTATCTGACTTTTCCATGCCAGTTTGAGAAATTACCATGGCTGCAAATCAGCCGTTTTCACACACAAAATCTATTCCTATGTTACAGAATGGATGTTTTAGTGGTGACCGTAGCAGGCAAAATGTTAACGTAAATTTTTGAAAGCTGATACTCATGCACTGACAACAAGCACTTATGTTTCTTGAAGCTTTGTTCCATACTTTCATCTTGGAAAATTCCTTTACAAAAAAAAAAAAAAAAAAAAATTCATGATTTTCCATGACCTGTGTATATTATGTGTTACTGACTTTCAAACACAAATGAAAGTCTCCATGGAAAAAAAGATAGAAAACTGGCAAATTACACTGATGTAAAAAAAAGAACAAACATGAGCCGAAACCCCACCTACCATTTCATTTTATAATTAAAAAAAAAAAAAATTAAAAAGATCTGATGTTTATTTTTTTCAGATCATGTCAATTACAATTCATGCCTGGGTGAATTATGTGTTTTTAGCTTTAGTTCCTAATACCTCCTGCATGGTAAAACCGATATGAAAGTAAAACTGACATGAGGATGACTTTTTTTTTCTTTTTCGCTCTCATCCTCCGTGCCATCTCTGGCATTGCACCTATGTCAGTCATTCCATCTCCCTATCCACTGCCACAGCCTGGCTTGTCCTGCCACAGCCCCAGCACTGGCAATCCATATGAAGCTGTCAATGTCAAGCTGTCTGAGGTATCCCACCAGAGGCACTGCGCGCGCTGTTACCAAATCACTTTGGTGGTGTTCAGTGTTCTGATCCCGCACCTACTGAGTCCCTCTACTGACCACAACTATGCTGTGGATTTCCATTCAGGTCTGAAACAGCTTGACTGGGCTATACTTACTTCCGTCAGGCCCAAGAAGCTGTTGCGCAAGCCTTAAAAAGCGCAGTAACTACACATGTATTTATGTGTATACTTTCATGCAAACAACTCACAAATCTTACGATGTTCAGATCTATCCTGCAGAAACAACAGCCCCAAACATTAGCCACACTGTGCATGCAACCTTGTTCCTCTTTTCTCCTGTTCCTACATCTGAAAGTTTGATCCCCAGCAACAACATTTTCGCTGTGAACTACCTTGTGCACTATGGGGTGTTCATGCTGAAACCACTCCCACTGACCCACACTTCTACAATGACCTTGGCAGCTGGAGGCGGATTTGGCTTCAGCAGAATACTTTCCAAAGCTGACGTGGTTAAAACAAAATCACTACCTGCTTCCGGGTTAAAAAGATGTCGGGCATAAAACGAGAAGCATTAGTTCACTGGTGAATGCTCCCATTCTATACCGACCTCTGTTGCAAGCAAATCAATGAGGTAAAAAACAAATACCCCCCCCCCCCCCCCCCCGCCCTCAAAAAAAAAACTGCAATAAAACTGAGCTGTGACATCAATAAACCCCTTCCCCTGTCCTAACTTCTTTTAATTGTCTCTATTTTTCATTTTCTGTTATTCAGTAATCTAGGTACTTATTTGATGCTGAAAAAAAAAAAAAAAGAACCCCCCCCCCCCCCCCCCCCATTTTTTTTTATTTTTAATACTCTGCACATATGAAATCATGGCTTAACACATACCATGCAGAATCCACCGACAAAAGCTGACCACCAGCTTGGATGGGAAGACTACATCGAAGCTCAATTCATTGCTAGATGGGCCACATATTTCAAGGCCTTTTTTTTTTCTTTTTTTTTTTTTTTTCCAAACAGATGTTTTATGCAAAGAAAATGAAGATGATGCTGTGAAGTCTCACTGTGATCTGAGAATACATGAACAGGCTGCTGTACTCTATGCAACAAATGAAAATGAACAATAACAACAACAAAAAAGTAAAACTCACTAATCTCTTGGTAATGGATGCCAGTAAAGCAAAAGACAAAAGAAAATGCAGAAAGAGAAGAAAATGGGGGGGGGGGGGGGGGGGGAACAAAAAATGAACAGAAAGAACAACACATATACCCAAGATATAAGAGCAAATATGAGAACACAAAATTCACAACACAAATTTCAAGCCCACTGATCAGCATTTAAAAACTCCAGGATTGTTTGATCATTGCACAACTTAAGCCTAAGAAATAAAAACAAATAATGCATGAATGAAACCAGAATTAACTTATCAAGCATTCACACAAATGGCAATACAAACCACATATTAAAACATGGGCAGCTACCTGGACAGGACCAGGTAAAATGCACTTATTCATATTTGGCAAACACAGTTAAATGCACACACACACACACACACACACACACACACACACACACACACACACACACACAGAGTCATTCAGTTACATTAGGAAAAGAAATGTACAAAAGTAACTGCAACCGTTCTTTTGGATTTTAAGTGTATTGCAAGCAACAAATTCTCAACATCTGGTTCAGGAAAAACAACAACACTCACTTAAATTCATATACAACAGTTGATTTTTTTTCTTTTTTTTAAAATTTAATCCACTGAGTGCTTATCTGTGATAACAAACTTTTTGGGACATCCATAAAAAAAGAAGGATATCCAAACACTCAAAAACAAACAAACAAACAAAACCCAACCAGAACATCTTCCCCAAAGACACTGATACACACAGATTTCCTCAGGTCAATTACCTGTAAACAGACGCATGCACTTATACTCACTCAACACAAAAAAATAGACACACAGAACTGATGTCACCAGTAGGAGTCACTGTCAGGAGACATGTAAGCAGGTGTACAGAAATAAATACCTTACGTTTGAACGCTTTTCATTTGGTGACATGCAGGCCTTGAAAAGCAGTCAATCTCTCAATCTCTTTCAATCAAAAACATTTCATTTCAGTGCATCCCAATATAACAAGACATCTGACACAGAGAGAGAGAGACAGAGACAGAGACAGAGAGAGAGACATAGAGAGAGAGAGAGGGGCAGACAGACAGACAAACAGACGCACATGGGGAGACAGAAAGAGAAAGGAAGGAAAACAAATCTGTTCATCTGATTATACATACTTCATCTATACAAGGACCCCTCCTTTATCATGACCAATTTTTCCACAAAACTTGAGAACAATCTGCAGAAACTTTGCCAGACTTTTAAAACAGGGAGAAATAAAATGCTTCCAGTAATGTCGCTTACAGCCCAGCCAGCCACCGAGGCCAAAACAGGGCAGAATAAAATACTCGTCATCTGAATGAAAAATAACAAGCACCAGAAACCAAAGAAGCGCAAAACTGCAGCTGTTCCTTCATACGGTACCTTTCTTTTCATTGGACTGTGATGGTCACATGAACTCATCAGATCAATTGACACATCATTTTTTTTTTTTTTCTCCCACAGAGTTCGACTCCCGATCCAGCAGTTAGCTACAGAGTTAGCCTTCAGACACATCTTGTTTTTCTTCACACACACACACGCACACACACACACACACACACACACACACATACACACACACACACGCACACACACACACGCACACACACACACGCACACACACACACACTTTTATCTTGTCTTGCATTCCTCTCTATCTCAAAATGGAACATTAAAAAAAAGAAAACAAAAAGCAAGTAAAATATAGTCCACTTAGTATGAGTCTTGCTAACACAATATCGTGGTTTGTGCAGCCGAATGTTTGTATTCTTGACCAAAAGCCTTTTCTATCTCAATCAATATTCCTTACTTAAGATGACTTAGCATGACTCTCGTTAACACAATAACATGGTTTGTGCAAGCTAACTTTTGCATTCCTGACCAAAAGCCTTCTTTTTTCAATCAAAATTCCTGAGGTAATATGAACCTTTCAGCACCAACTTTTGCTTGTGATGAGTTCAGAGTACAAATTTGCTAGCACTCTAGATGCAAAATTGTATAACTGATCTGTGGAACACACTGCAGAAAAACAGCCCCAGTTACTTGCATTTTAATGTACAATATACCCTCTGCCCTGAAAAATATCAACAATTAGCAGTGCATGGCAGAGGTGTTTTGTCTCGTTTGATTAATTCCTTTCAACGCAGCCGCCATGCAGCATAGTGTGACTGGTTGTAACTTTCAAAGACTGTGCTCATATCTTCTCCAGCAGGCCAAACCATCAAAGAAACAGTGATTTCAATTAAACTGTTCACAGCAGAAAATTCTTGCCAGTCTTGAAAATAGTCAACACTGATATTACTATTTCAATTTTTATCTGTAAGTTTAATTTTGAACTGAATAAATTTTGAACCATCAAGTTTCTTTTTAACCTGGCTCCATCATTACAGATACAGCAGTTGAGAATGCGAGTCTGGTGAGCGCATACTCTGATCAATTTGCATGATCAAATTCCCTGCATTTACACATTAGCCCAGGACCAACTTGCTCCTTGAAACTTTGTTTAGCATGGTTAATGGTCAGCACAGACAAGTTTCTCTCGTCTCCTGAAAGTCATGTTAAGTGGACTCCTCTGTATTTCACCTCTATCATGGTTAAAAGGAAACTTTCAACAGCACTTCAACAAAGGGGGACACACTACCCCACTTTCACTCTCTAGCAAAGAGATGCCAAGACACTCTCAGACAGGAAAAAAAAAAATTAACATAGAAAGTCAGAGAGAGATAACTATGATTCTAATGCAAAGAGATGAATGAGACTCACTGACAAACGCTCTATGGACAATTCTCCTTTCTACACGATGAGTGACAGGTGAGAAGTGATTGTTCAACTGGTATGTGTGACCTGGACTGGGGGACGAGACAGAAAGCGATGGACCATGTTCCGCACGGCACGGTACAGGTGCCGTGGTAGTCCACATGGCTGCAACTTGTAGATCAAACTTCCGCAGTGAGAAATGTAGTCTGTGAGAAAGGTCAAGGTCTGTTCACTTCAAGTCACTGCTCTCCTCCTTACAAACAAACCGCATTCAACATTACACAGAAACGACATTTAACCTCACATAAAGACTATGTGAACATGAACATACAAACTTAACACTAAAACTTACATATAAATATCCTTAAACTCCGAGTATGGACTGCAATGAGCCTCCCATACAAACCACATTAAACTTTACAAACTATGATAAACTTAACACACAAACTACATTAAAAATCACAAACTTCAGACAGACTGCATTCATTTTTCACACCACGTCGAGCCTGACATACTAACTACATTAGAACCTTACCTAAAAACCGCATTCAACCTTCAAGTTCAATACAAAGAAACTACTACAATACATTAAACCTTACATACAAACCGCATAAAACTCTCAATAGACAATAAGTTAAACAGTATGTAAAAGGACTTTTTTCTACTAAATGAGGTTTTACAATATATTTACCTGTCCAAACAAACTACCTGTCCAAACGAACACCTTATCCCTACTTGATGTCGAAAACTGCCATCCTATCAGGAT
This sequence comes from Conus canariensis, assembly GCA_033310375.1. Classification (NCBI taxonomy): domain Eukaryota; kingdom Metazoa; phylum Mollusca; class Gastropoda; order Neogastropoda; family Conidae; genus Conus; species Conus canariensis. The sequence continues at coordinate 97,311,366 of CM065715.1, forward strand.
CCTCAACAGAACATTGGGAGAGCAGGGAGCTAATCACGCCTCCACAACTGCTTAGGCCAGAAAAGTGATCACCCTTAGGGAGTCCACTTCAATGCACCACATTCAGACACAGCTCAGTTTCCATACTTTTTTCCAGCCAAGCAAAGAGGTGGGAGAGCATCCTGGAGTTTGGACAGGTAAGAATTATGACGAAACTGTTCTTAGTAATAAATTCCTTTTTCTCATACTAACCTGTCCAAACAAATGCAAAAATATTGAAAAGTATGGTGGGAATTACTAGTGACAATGCTGGGCAATAAAATCAATCAAAGCAAAAAAATTGTCAACAAGAAATCAGAGAGAGAGAGATAGAGTGTGTGTGTGTGTGTGTGTGTGTGTGTGTGTGTGTGTGTGTGTGTGTGCGTGTGTGTGTGTGACACATCTTAGATAACTACTATGCCTCCAATGCAGTCAAGTGCTTACACATCTTCAGTCATGTCATGGAGGAAGAGCCTTCTACTGGTTGAACCAGAAACCCATTAACTGCTGGGTGGACTTGGAAGTTCCTGTCCCAATAACACCAGCAAGGTGAAGAACAGAGTGAAAATTTTCTGATCCCCAGGCACATGTGCTAGGATGCAAGCAGACAAAAACATGAAAAAGGAATATTAAAATCTCATAACCCATGTCAGCGTTAAATCAAAAGGGTTATGGAAACACGAAAATATTCAAACACACACACACACACACGCACACACACACACACACGCACACACACACACACACACACACACACACTCACATGCACACACACACACAGAGCCCAAACTACGCTCATTCAATACACAATACAAAACAGACAAGGGAATTTTTGACAAACGTATCTTCTGTAGATAGTCAGAAAAAAATTAGACAAAAAATGCATGCAACAAAACTCCCTAGACAGCAGTCAATTTGAGGTTCTCTTTCAGAGAAGCTGCAGTCTGTCCTTTTCTGTATGAAAATGCTCCTGATAGACTAGGAGATGGAGAAGGAAGTTGAGCAGGATCAAGCATTGCCCACTGAAAGGCTGTCATGTCCATTCCAGCAGTGACACAGTTGTTCATGTGTCTGGCATAGCGCACACTTCAACTGACAAAGGGCAACCCGTCAAGGTAGATATCCACTGAATACAAGTGAGTAGCACAACTGTTTTTGATTCAACTGCGTCAGCTGTGAGTTGTTCAAGTCGGAACTGAAGTTATGGCCAATTTCTGGCTATCTCCAGATAGTTTCAGTTTCATCAAGGAGGCGTCATTGCCTGCGGACTAGTCCATATATGCCACACCACATCTGTTAAGTTTCCAGACCAAACTGTGCATGATTTAAAGCTGACAGACTGATAAATTAATGACTAAGATGAGAGAATTTAAGAAGAGGGTCTCGTGGCTATGACTTAGCAGGTGTCTGACCTAGGCATTAGCCCAGCATGCTGGTCAGAATTTGGGAACCTATCTCCTGACAATGAATTTGAAGATAAAAAGTTTTATCCGTCTTGACAAACAAACAAGTAACATCAGCTTCGAAAACAAAACAAATCAAAATCATAAACTAAATAACTATGAAGACCTCATGTTTGGATTTGTTTTGCTGACCTTTACAAACTGACAAACTGTGGCTAAAAAACAGCACAGAACAGGGGGGGCACTGCATGAGTGACCTTAACCACCAAGGCAGCCAAACAAAATGCACATAAGGGGAAAACGTGTGATCAAAGGATATATCAGTGACCACGGCGGCTGGCCCCCGTTGATATACAAGACGTAGGAGTAGCCGTCCCGTGGCTTACCCTGAATGGAATAATAGAAGGGCAGGAAACTATGTGGCTTGAAGTTCCGTCGCTCGTAGAATCGGATGGCGATGGTGTTGGTGGCCAGGACGTGCAGGTACACTGCCTTGCAGCCCACCCGCTCCTTGGAGGTCAGGTACGACAGCAGGCTGTCCAGCAGCAAGGAGGCTGCAACATCCACACACAGCGCACAGACGTGCCATACTGATGATGATAATGCAGGTCACACACTTCTGAAACATGGCACCCTCCAAGCTAACAGAAATCATCTGCAACTGACGCCGATAATCGTTCAGGCCTGTCATGTTGTCCTGAACTCTTTCCCCATTTCTTTTCAATTTTGGTGAAGGAAAAATTCACACAGTGGCAACAAATTTCAAAAATCTGTTATATTCCCCTGACCAAAGCAGAAAACGTTAAGGACTTTGATGGCCTTTGAAATCAGGGTTTCCTATCTCAAGGATTTTCAAGGACAGTATGAATTCAGTACCACGAAATAGCAGTGCCAATGCCTGAAACTTTCACTTGCGACAAAAAACAATGGCCTCGAATGCGATGGATGGAATGAATCCAAAGGAGGTGCAAATCTGCAGCTATTTTAACTGCCTCTGAGCACATGAAAAAGAACAAAATACTTCCCTACACATGGAACAGGTCTGACATGGCAGGAGTCATGTGTAAAGACATATCTAATATATCTTTTTGCTTACTATCTGTAACCGTTACTATGTGATGTTTCAGGACTGCTTCTGGAAATAAACAACAACAAAAAAGCAACACACACACACACACACACACACACACACACACACCACACACTCACACTCACACACACACACACTCACACACACACACACACACACACACACACTCACCACTCACACACAAACTGAACCACAACTTTGACTGCTTCTTCTTAAACTGACAAGTCTGCCAGTTTAACAATTATATGGCATTGATTCAGTCTTTTCTCTGTGGTATGTTTACGGTTTCTGTCAAAACTCATATGATGATTCTCATCATCATCTATCAAACAACAAGCCATTCACGATGAGAATTAAAATGCTAAAAATCATCAATCAAATTTTTTTTTTTTTTTTGGTTTAATCTTTTTTTTTCTTTTTTTTTTCAATTTTTTAATTGCCTTAAACAAAATGACAATAACAAATACACAAGAGAAATCATAATCATAATAAGTGAATCAAACATAAAGCTAGAAAAAAAAGTAAGAGAGAGAGAGAGAGAGAGAGAGGGAGGGAGGGAGGGAGGGGGGAGAGAGAGATAGATTGGATTGGGTTTGCGCTTGACCTCAAATGCTTTCAGTAACATGTTTTAAATCAAGTTTTGGATGTTGGACAAACAAGCTGTAAAACACAATGGAGAGTACATGGGCAAACAAGACCTATATCAACCATATGTAGTGTAACACACAAATATAAGTATTTGATTACATGCGGGAACAAAAATAGCCATTTTTCAGAAGAAAAAAAAAAGGATCACCTGAAATTAAGTGTATGCTTATCATACAGAGAACAGATGGGCAAAGGATAATGATTGTCAGGCGAATCGAATGAATTGACACAATCCGATGTAATTGTTTATTATATGTATAACTGTACATTATATGTATAACTGTATTTTGTAAAGTATATTATTAATTGATTAGTCGTCAGATAATAATGGTGTGTATGTTATCCATTTGTTAGAGAAATTTGCCTGGTTTAATTGTAAACAGGCATTATATTCTTCGATTTTATATCTGAATATTAATTTTTTCAGGAAGACAGATATATGTGGATTTTGTTTTACTAATTTACAAGTGTACAAATAGTATTTTGCAAATAATATTAAGAAAGAAAAGATGCTGTCTGTAAAAATGTTACTGTCATAACCGAGCAACACAAATGATTCTGTTAATCGTACATTTCTTGCATTTATACACCTTTCTTTCATTAAATCAATGAGATTGTTCCAAAAAACCTGTACGATGTCACATTTCCAAAACATGTGATCAATACTATCCTTGTGCATTCCACAGAAATTACAAGTATCGTGATCAATTATTCCAATTTCCCTTAGGATAATGTTCGTACCTAGGCATCGATGCACAATCTTCAACTGAAACCATTTAAGCTTTATGTCATTTATTTTATGTATATAGTGGAAGCAGGATTTCCAGTCATGGACTGTTGAGAGCTTTAAGTCCCATTTGTAACAGCATTTTGGTCTCAGATTATTTTCTACCAGTATATCATAGTACATTTTGGAGCCTTTGTTAATTGCAAATATATTCCTAAAACAAAGTGATTCGTTTAGATGTTTTATTATCCTTGATCATAATATTATACTTTTTTACGTAATCGTTTATTGCCGATGTATAACCAGCAAAAGTAACGAAGTCAATGTTCACATTATATTTTTCTTTGAACCGCATATGCGACAAAATCTTCCCATTATCATCAAAAAACTGTGCAAGATTGTAGATACCTTTGTTTATAAGCTCTCTGGAAACAATAAATTTCTTCCCTACTTGAATTCGCTTACTGTAAAAAATCTGCTCGTCAAGAAGTTCAGCGGAATTCTTAGGTGTACATTTATAACAGAAAACATTCATTGCCTCGAAGACATCCTTCCAAAAGTGATTGTATTTTGCAAAACTGGAGACAAACTCAGGACCAAATTTATTAATCAGAGGCCATTTGGGAAAATTTTTCAACAAAACATGTTTCCATTTGTGAGTTGATTTTTCCGCTTTCCTAATCCAAGACAGCTTCAAAGATAAAACAAATATCTTTAAGTCGGGAATACCAATGCCACCATTTTTAATACTTTTGTGTGAAATTTTGCGGCTAATTTTATCTGTCTTGTTATTCCAAACGAATTTGTTACAGATGCGTTGACATGTCTGAAAAAATATATCAGGTGGGTTCGGTAAAAGTAACCACAAATGAGTCAGTTTTGAAAGAATAATTGATTTTAGTATGGCAACTCTGCCAAGAGGAGTTATCTGACGTTTTACCCATACTTTGAATAAATGCTTTATATCTGTCAATCTTTCCGAATAATTCATGTTAATACATTCTCTAAGATCGTTCGTAAACCACATTCCAAGTATTTTAAATTTTGATGGATTCCAGTCCATTCCCAAATGTTCCATGTAACGGATTTCACTAGTTTTTCTACTTCCCAACCAAATAGCGCTAGTTTTGCCTTTGTTCATATGGAGGCCTGACACACACGCAAACCGAGCAAGAATATCGATACATGTTTCAAAAGACTTTCTATCCCCTGCAAACAGGAATTCAGTGTCATCAGCGTATTGAGACAATTTGTATTCAATGTTATTCATTCTGATCCCCTGAATATCTGGATTTTCTCTTACCATTATAGCTAGCACCTCGACACAAAGTACAAACAAATAGGGGGATACGGGGTCTCCTTGTCTGCATCCTCTTTTAACTTCCAGCCAATCTGATACCTGACCATTTACAATAACACAAGATTTTATATTGTTATAAAACACATTTATCCATCTGCATATATCTTCTTGAAATCCAAAAGCTTTTAATACCTTAAACATAAATTCCCAATTAATTGAGTCAAAAGCTTTTTCAAAATCTATGTTCAGTAATAATCCTGGTAAATTGTGCTTATCTAAGTAGGCTATTGTGTCATAGATTAATCTCAAATTATCACCTATGTATCTATTTCTAATAAATCCTGTTTGGTCTTCATTAATAATATGTGGTAATACATTTTTCAAACGATTAGCGATGCAAGAAGATCCAATTTTATAAATGACATTTAAAAGTGATATAGGTCTCCAATTCTTTATGTATCTTGGCCTGTCACCTTTAGGAATGCACGTAATGATACCTTCCCTCTGTGCACAAGATAGTTCCCCCTTCCTGAAACTTGCATTTAGGGCTCTAACAACAAATATTCCTATCTTTTTCCAAAACACTTTAAAGAACTCTGCACTAAAACCATCTGTGCCTGGACTTTTATTATGTTTCATATTATTCAGGGCACAAGTAGCTTCTTCTAGTGTAATTTCACCCTCCAATTCACTTGCCTCTGTATCATCCAAGCATGGAACATTATTGACTAAATCTTTAATTTCACAATTTTGTACACCACTTTCAGCATATAAAGACTTATAAAAATCTCTGTACCTCTTGGATAATGTCTTTCTGCTTCACTAAAATATTGTCTTGCTGGTCTATGAGTCTTGGCATATTTTTACTAACATAATGACGTTTTTCTAAATTGCAAAAATAGCTACTTACTTTCTCTCCGTCAGCTATCCATCTAGCCCTCGATCTTAATAGTACTCCTTCTATTCTTTTTTCCCGTATCTCTTTTAATTGTTCTTTTTTGACTTCCATAGCCCTAACGTCTTGTTCACTCTTACTTTCAATTTTTTCTAGTCTATGAATATCTTGTTCCAACCGTTTTTCTTCTTCTGTTGTTTTCTTTTTTTTCATCGTAGCATATGAGATAGTTTTTGACCGTATCTTCATCAGAAGGAAATCTAAGAACACATCATCAGAGATGGAAAATTGAATCTCTTCGTCAGATATTTCGTTATCATTTGTGTTTATCGAGTATTCTTCTTTAACGTTCTTTATTTCAGCATTTATTTCATCTAGATATAGTTTATCCTTCAAAAGAGATGTATTGAACTTCCAAAAAGTGTTATGTTTCACATTTTCTTTAAATTTTAGTTTTAGTAGGATAGCGGAGTGATCTGTTCTATATCCACAGTCAATATCTGCATCATCTACAAACGAAACCACTGAATCCGAGATTAGAAAGAAGTCTAACCTTGCTTGCTGAAAAGGGCTGGTTCTTCGTCAGGTAAAACGGAGACATTCTTGGTTTAATTCTCGCCAAATATCATTTAAATCGAGGTCTTCTATCATGCTTTCAACTGTGTCCTTTGATTTAGGATTATTTATGTGTTTATAATTATGGTAATCCCTCACCGGGTCAAGTACTAAATTGAAATCTCCACCCATTATAATATTTTGTACATTAAGTTCCATTATCTTCAGTTTAATATTGTTATAAAACTCAGGGTCATCTTTATTTGGCCCGCATACGTTAACAAAAAGGAAGGTGACGTTTTGTATTTGAATGACAACCATAATATAATTCCCCAAATCATCTTTAACAACCCTTTTCACTTTAAACTCAAAATTATTATTAAACATTATCGCAACACCTCTTGCATTTGATGTATTACTTGAAAAATATCCTTGATAACCCCATTCCGCTAAAACATGTTTCTCCATTTTTTTTTCAAAATGCGTGTCTTGTAAGAAATAGACAGAACAGTTTTTGTTTCTCAAATAATGAAAGACATCTCGTCTTTTCTGAGGTCCATTCAGGCCTTGGCAGTTAACCGATAACATAGATATGTTACTATCCATTATTTACACAGAAGGAAAAAAAATTATATCGTTCTGCTAGGTCTAAAATCAAAATATACTTACATACATTAAACAAAATAAGAACCATTTGTCCAACCAATTGATAGCTGATGATTACATGAGGTAAAAAAAACAATTCCCAGTCTGAAAGGAACAAAATAGCACACACAAAAATCTGAAAGATTGAAAACGAAAGAATAAGAAACACATGTCCGTGGACATAATATACCCTCACAGACAGAAAAAGATAATAAACGAGTATGATGTATTAAACAAAAATAAATAAATCCACTTGACGAGCGTTGGCATTCTTCGGGGCCCTTGAACATATTTTTCACAATCAAGTAAGAACAACAAAACACCACTCTGCCAGGTAAATGTCACAGAGGCAGAAACAAAAACATAATCTGCAGCAGATTAAGACAGTTGGTGTGGTCACAGGGCAAAGATGATGAAGGGGAACACACACACACACACACACACACACACACACACACACAAAGCATGCATTCTGTTCTGGTGCGCACCATCTGTGTTTGAAACATTTATGCTCATCATCAATGATGTAGCCTACATCACAATTGATCGCACACCAACATCGATCGCACACCAACACAAAGTAATTCATATCTTGTCTAATTGTAAAACAGACACACACACACACACAACATCAACATTCCCATTCAAACACACACACACACACAGAGAGAGAGAGAGAGAGAGAGAGAGAGAGAGAGAGGAGAGAGAGAGAGAGAGAGAGATCATGACTTCCAGTTCCAGTATCCCAGCGACAGAATAAAAAGGCTACTGCAAATCCATGTGTGCTGTCAAAACTTTCAACATCAAACAGCTTTCCAACAATAAGCCATGCCCTTTCTTCCAGTGCTCACTCAAAATACAGAGAGGGAGAAATGAATCCTGCCACCACATCAACTTGGGAGCGGAGGGGAGGGGAGGGGGCAGTGGGAGGGAAGGGGGGGGGGGGGAGGAAATCCTGTCACAAAAACAACTAGAAAACCAACGAATAAATGCAAACAATGAGCATTTTCACCAAACAAATACACGATGAACAAACAAAGCCGCTGGGTCTCCACAATCTGAAATTTCATTGGCAAGTAAAACCACAAAATGAGCAAAGTAAGCAAAGGTACATGATCATGACAAACAATGCAAAGCCTCAAAACAAAGACAATTGTTAAAGAAAATATGACAGTGTAAGGAAACAAGAATCAGGATTTGTTTTGTTTTACATTCGAGGTGGGTGTTTTTCTTTTTTTTCTCCTCCTCCCCCTCTCCATGTGTGTTTATTATTCCTAAATTGTGTGCGCATATGTGTGCAGGCACGCGCGCGCGGACCGTGCATGCACATGCGCGCGCACACACGCACGCGCGCAGGAGAGCTAGCATGTGCATGTGATCGAGGGGTATGTATGCTCGTGCGCGCATGCACGTCTGCGCACGCGCCCACGCGCACATCAAAAAAGGATATGATACATTTTAAAAGCCATTAAAAAAAAAAAAAAAAAAAAAAAAAAAAAAAAAAAAGAAGAAGAAGAAAACTATTCAAAGGTGAAATTTAGCAAACACCACATCCTGCAGTTCCATTTGGAAATCATAGAAAACGCACTGTCAGCCTATGATGTAAACATTCGTGGAACGTATCATGCCATCTCTCTTGCAAACAAAGTATCAATATTTGTGTCAGTGTCTAATTTCAGAGTTTTTCCATTTTTTAATTTAGTCAGGATTTTGCCGTTGCTCGACCAGGACGCCATGGTTGCTGAGTGAGAGTGTGCTTTTTGCAGAAGTTTGTAATTAGTCTGGGTTAGATCTTCACTTACAGTCACCCCTGTTTGTTTCAACTTCCTGCGGGAAGCGAGCACCAAACCTCTCTGTCGTCGGGAGAAGAACCTCACAATGATGGGGCGTGGTCTCCCGCCCGCCGTGGTCACCCTCCCTGACCGGTGGGCAATCTCCACATCGGCAGAGGACACAGGCACCCCCAGCTGCTTAGTAAACACATCGACGACCTTCTCTACACAGTCGTCGACGCTTTCTGCTCCCTGAGCCTCGCGGATACCAAACACCCTCAGATTCCAGTTCCGCCCATGCTGCTCCTGGTCGTTGACGGCGCGCCTGACGTCGCTGACTTCTTTAGAATGTTGGGTCAACTGCCTCCTCAGTTCGGTGTTCTCCTCTCGCAGCCTGACCACCTCCATCTTCATAGTATCTTTTTCATTTTGGAGTTCAAAAACCGAGCTCTCTAGCTGCTCAATACGATTTGTAAAAACACAGTCAGCTTTTCAATCTCGTCTTTAACAATTTGCTGCACATCTTCTTTAGTTGAGAGCTTGGTCATGGAGGCTTTAATCTCACACAGTGTCTCGTGTATCTCCATGTCGTCTATACTGTCTGTGTCCTGTCGTTTTTTCTTACTAGATTGTTTCGTCTTACTTACAGTCTCAGGGCTGACACAAGAGTCACTTGTTGAAGATGATGAAGGTTTCCTTTTGTCCCCTCTCCCAACTGAGAAATATTTTGATATCGCACTACTCATAGCTCTTCATACTTTTCTTCATACTTTTGTGTCCGTTTCCCGATCCACACCATGACAAAAAAAGGAAAAGCACTAAGCACTGTTGTTCTCCATGTTCACATGCCAATAACGGGCCCCTTTCAATGTCTACCTTCACTGCATCAGTCCGTTGTCAGGAGACAAATACTGAGTGGCACAGCCTACTTCACAACAGGGATAAACCTTTTCACATATTAGGACAAGGAAACGATCCCAAACGCCAGTGTGAATTCACATGTGAAAAATCCAGTCCGGAAAAGTAGGGAGAAAACTCAATGGAGCGCAGCGACACGGCGGCACGTCCTACCGCGACGGTGAATGGAAGTCAAGTCCAATCAAATTTACCATTGGGTTTCCTATCAAGGCACACTGTCCAACATTTCACAAAACAACTCTTAAACAAAAGAAGTTTAACAGACATGGCAGTTATAAAGCTTAACTACAGACATGGCAGCTATAAAGCTGAACTACAGACCTGGCAGTTATAAAGCTGAACTACAGACGTGGCAGTTATAAAGCTGAACTACAGACATGGCAGTTATAAATCTGAACTACAGACGTGGCAGCTATAAAGCTGAACTACAGACCTGGCAGCTACAAAGCTGAACTATGAAGCTGAACTACAGACCTGGCAGCTGTAAAGCTGAACTACAGACCTGGCAGCTATAAAGCTGAACTACAGACCTGGCAGCTATAAAGCTGAACTACAGACGTGGCAGTTATAAAGCTGAACTACAGACCTGGCAGCTATAAAGCTGAACTACAGACGTGACAGTTATAAAGCTGAACTACAGACCTGGCAGTTATAAAGCTGAACTATAGAAGTGGCAGTTACAAAGCTGAACTACAGACGTGGCAGTTATAAAGCTGAACTACAGACGTGCCAGTTATAAAGCAGAACTACAGACGTGGCAGTTATAAAGCTAAACTTGAAGAGAGCTCAGGAGACCACAGACCTCCGTCAAGGTCGACTCCATCTTGGACCCCCGATCCCCACAAAAATTAAATGGGTTCATCCTTGGGCCACATTCAATCCTTCCGACAAGTTTGGTTAAAACCAGTTCTGTAGCCCTTGTCTGATGGGTTATATCCTGGCAGGTCATTGGTTCAAGTCCAATCAGAGGTGTCTATAATTATTTCTGGGACGTTTCCAGCCTTGATCAGCTCCCTCCCCATATTTGTTAAGTGTCTTTTGGGATCAAATGGGAACACTAGAACCAGTCAGCTGAGTTCCATTCTTTTGACCTTATATCTAGCAAACCGCCCTTTTCCATCCATGCAGCATTTTTCACCAACTACTGATTCACCCTCAGAGGGTACATAAAATGAAAGAGCAACTAACTCTCTCCCCCCATCCCCCTTCCCAACAAGAAAATGGAAGTAAAGGTGCCATAAAGAAAACCCTAACAAATGCTGCTTATGTATATAAGTGTAATGAGTGAGAGCACATAAACAATCGCATGCACATGTACACACACACACACACACACACACACACAAGTACCTTATCTTATACACACACCCCATCCTACATACATAACGCAGCTTCAAAAGAAAGACTTGCATGCCCTCAGTGCCCTCTCTAGCACAAGTCAACACTGAAACCAACACAAACTCACCGATGCCATTTCTTCTGAAGTCTCCTACAACTCCCAGACTCAGAATGTAGGCTACCTGGATACTTGGTGCATAATGGTTGGAAAGAATGTCGCCATCCTGTTGAACAAGATGGACAAATATGTTCCATTCGTTTCTTTTGATTTTGAAATTGGTCACAAAATAAAATATCTTCATTTTCAGTGTCTCAGTCTATTCACCAGACTTTGTAAAAGCAGACCAGGAATAATATTATCAGATCTATTTCTTCTTAGTTATATGTATATGTGTGTGCATACATGTGTGTGTATACATACATACATATATATGTGTGTGTGTGTGTGTGTGTGTGTGTGTGTGTGTGTGTGTGTGTGTGTGTGTGTGTGCGTGCGTGCGTGTGTGTGTGAGTGTGTGTGTGTGTTGTGTGTGTTGTGTGTGTGTGTGTGTGAAAAGAAACAAACAATGAAAGCATATAATGACATATACAAGCCAAACTACTGACACTTCACTGTACATAAACTTAGGCTGTGCTCAGAGTGCCTGCCTTTCCCCCATAATTCTTCACTCCCAGGTTTTCAAAAATTGTGAAAAATCTGTTAAAACCATTTCAATGCCACAAAAACCCCATAAAAAAAAACCCACACCATGTGGGCAAACACACCCTGCAGAAGGGACAGTTAGTGTCCATTCTGGACTGTGCATACAATCGCCAGATCACTACTAGGAAGCATGAATGTCAGC
>CM065715.1:97328519-97331019 GCA_033310375.1 Conus canariensis
GCCTGCTCCAATGCTCACATGGATTGGTGCAGCCAGAGTTGACCTCAACAACAACTGCTCTGGCCAGTCCTTGCTTCAACTCTCATGCGGTTTCATCTCACTGCAAATCAAAAGCCACTCATTAGCTATTCATGTACAATTATATAAACACTGGAAACTATCATAATGTTAATAAGATGAAGCTCTCGTTGAATTTTGTCATGAACAATGCTAGGTAAAGAAAAGTCATATGTATTACAGCATGCAATGTAGTCACTTTGTACTGATGCCCAAACAGAAAACAGAAGCTTTTGTTGGCTGCAATTGCTACTTTCAATCTTTTTTTTTTTTATTTTGCCAGTACACTGTTATTTTGAATTCCCATTCTCAAGGTCAATAAAACATCTGCAGACCCTCAGTGAAAAGGAAATTAACTTAAATCAGCTGACATAGACCTGAAAAATACTGAGTGCAATTTTGTTCACAAGGACAACCGCTGACAAGGATCAATTTGGAAAGCCAAATCCAAACACCAAAAAGCTACTAAAGCTGAGACAGTCTGTAACAGTCATTTGACTTAAATGCCAACAACTTGAAAAACAAAGACGACAAATAGAAGATATTTTTCTAAATGAAAGTCTGATTCCTTAAAAGAATGATTAAAAATGAATTCTAATGTCAAAGAATTTTTGCAATGTCAAAAAGTCACCAGATGTTCAAATAATTCATGCATGACCAAAATATTTAATAACAACAAAAAAAATTCATATTTTCTTGTGGCCAGATATGGGTTTTTCTCCTCCCTCTACACCCCCCCCCCCCCCTTCTCCCTCCCCTCCCCCTTTAATAAAACAAACAAAAAAAAAGAACTTAAAGTGACTTCCAGTAAAGCGACATTTCATTTAGCAATCTCCACATCAGCAACATTATACAACAGGAATATCCCGTCAGAGCATGAGAGTATCAAGGAGTTTCTCTCTCTCTCTCTCTCTCTCTGTTTCAGTGGGGGATGCCTGCGCAAATCAACCATGTCTGATACTGATGACCGGCATGAAGTTTTCAATTCAACTCAAGTCGCTGTTGTAAAGTGTTGTCAAATTTAGAAAGAAAAGGGTTAGTTACTGCCAAGGACACAGGCAAACAGATTACAGGACAATTTGTTTGTCTGTGTCCTTGGCAGTAACTAACCCCTTTTCTTTCTAAACTTTGCTCCACTTTCAGCCACTTCGTTTTGAAACTGTTGTTAGTTGTGTGTTTGTCTTATCTGAGAATCCATGTAAAGGTAATTCTGCACAATTCCTAGCTGCTGTGAGAACTTATGTGACTGACAGTGTTTGAGTAATTTAAGAGTAGAACTGACCACTCTGTTGACCTCCCTTGTATCTTTAAGTGGATCCTCAAGTGTAGGCTCTGAAGATTTGCCGTTATAAGTTTAATACTCTTTATATAATGATTTTAGTTTTTCAGCAGCTCATTTCCTTACAGGGCTTTCTTCTCATGTTGCTTTTTTTTTTAAACCGTTCACTGGCTGCTTTGAATGCCATTGGATTCTTTTTTTTTTTTTTTTTTTTGACCCCTTGGTGATGAGAGTACTACAGAATTAATAAACTGTGGATGCCAAGGGAGGGCCAACACAATCAGTTGCAGCCATCTGATAAGTTTGAATCAGTAGACAAAAAGGTTTATGTAACTTTCAAGATGGACTATGATGGTCCCCATATGCTGCTTGTGAAGAATTTTGTATCCATAATCTATCGCCATCTTTTTCATTCCTGTTCTCTTTCTCACAATCCCCTTCATTTTTTTCTGCTTTGTTTTTCTTTCTTTTTTCAATCTTTGCTGCGTCACTGTTGTACTGATGGAGAAATCGTCACTTACACTTGTTTTCTCCAACTACTTTATCTTAAAAAATAAAAATGTTAAAAAAAGACTGTATCCGCCAAACATGAACAAAAGAATCACAATACAAAACATGATGGATTTGGACCTCACAGGTCGTCTTCAGGCAAGATAAACAACACTCAGGACAATGAACATGAAGAACAAGCAATCACTTATCTCACTGAATTCGGCACAAGATGGGTGCTGAATGAAAACGAGGCCATTGGGAAGGAGACAATGCGAGTTCAAATAGTAATGATAATATTTTGATAATTTATTTTGACCAACATTCAGTCACAGGATTACCAAGTTGAATCAAATTCAAAAGCTCTGTGTGTACATTGCATTGGAAACAAGAGCATAACCACAAGCTTTCTGTGATCAGCATTGTTTCAGAAGTTTGGATGATCATTATCTGGCATGTGGTACCTTAAGATGTCTGTCCTTTTTTTTTATGGTTCTTGGGCATGTATCAGTTGAAGGGTGGTTCCTGTTCAACTGCTGTTGAATCTATTCATTTGACCATAACGCTGAAAAAAAAAGAACATGGATTATTTGTTAATTAGGCAGGACATGCTGAGTATTTTTGACTGGGAGTTCAGCATGTGCAAAGTTAAACCCCTTGTACAAGAGCCTCTTT
>CM065715.1:97338519-97346019 GCA_033310375.1 Conus canariensis
CTCTCTCTCTCTCTCTCTCTCTCTCTCTCTCTCTCTCTCTCTCTCAGTGTGTTTGTCCCGGTCTCTGTCTGTCTATCTGCCTGCAGTCTGTCTCCCTCGCTCCCTTCCTCCCTCCCTCTCTCTCATTTAATCCTTGAACCTCCAATTACAGAAAATTTTACTTTTTCCCCCTCTTCCCCCCCCCCCCCCCTTTTTTTTTTTTTTTTTTAAAGTAAAGTGGGGCTTCCGTCCCTCTTTCTTTCCTACTTTTTTCTTCTTCTCATGGACGCAGATTCACCATGCATAGTCGGCGTGTTTTATTAAAGATGGACATTTGCAGGCAGATTCAAATGTTGTGGCATTTGATACAGTGCGTCTGGGTTTGTGTTGGCGCTTCTCTTTAGAGTTAACTTCTCTTGAGACTCCAGTCCTGCCCTGATCTTTCAGATGAGACTACACACCGAGGTCCTCTGTTTGAAAGTAAGCAACTTTATTCATTTATTTATGTATTCGTTTACTTATTTATTCATTTATTTATCTGTCTATTTATCTATTTTTAATCTATTTATTCATTTATATATCTATTTATTTATTCATTTATTTGTTTGTTTCTTCGCTTCTTTATTTGTTTGTTTGTTTCTTTCCGTTTCGCGTGCACGTTCAAGCCATTGTACCTTTGTGTGCCGGTGAGATGTATAATACGACAGTAAAGCAAATGCACACTGGTGTCGTATTTACACATCAACCCCGAGGACGGAATATGGTTACCTAATTGCGGGATTGAAAACGGTCGCCTGGGCAAAACCCTCAACCATGGTTAACCTCGGAAATGTGGCCGATGAAAGAAAGAAAGAGAGAAAGAAAGACAGAAAAGATAGAAAAAGGAAAGAGAGGGAAAGAAAAGACAGGGAGATGACAGATGAAAAAACAGTCGGTAAAAAAAAAAAAAAAAAAAAAAAATTGTGCAAGATTCGAACTGAGGACCTGGGCTCTTCACTCTTCCTAAACGTGTATGTAAACAACTAAGCCATCACTCCAGTCATAGACCAGCAGAACGCAGCAAGACACAGCACGGTAACAGCACAGCACAGCACAGCACAGCACACAAGAATGCCAAGTTCGCATCAGGTCCAAAGATCTGTAAGGGAGATCAGAACTGCCGCGCATCGCGGCTTCTGGCCAGGCCGTACAGTAGAGTGTTGCCTCCCTGTCTGCGGATTGCAGTTTCTTGGTCTTGTCCAGTTCTGCCTGCACCACCTTGTCCGAGTAGTCGAAGTGCCGGCCCACTTCTGGATGAGGGTAGTGCTGCAGTGAGTGGTTCTGAGCAACAGATGTATGAGACAACAGATGTATGAGACAACAGAGAAACGAACGACAGAGATCAGTTCACACCACCGATATCAAGTCAAGTCAAGAACACTTTATTATCTCCAAAGAGAAATTAAAAGAGTGTCCATAAAAAACAACAAATCACAAATCACGTATCACACCCACCCATCCACCCACCCACTCACCCACCCACTCACACACACACACACACACACACACACACCACACACACACACACACACACATACATATATATATATATATATATATATATATAATACACACACACACACACACACACACACACACACACACACACACACACACACATACATATATACGTATACAAACAAGCGTTCTGAACCGGATCTTATTGAAAGTTTAGTTATCATTCATGAATTTGATGGAACTGGGAACAAAACTGTTTTTGGTTCTGTTTGTCTTGAATTTTGGAATTTCGTCCAGAGGGTAGAACATATGAATGTAATTGAGGGAAACAAAAAAGAAAACGGAAATCAAGAAAGAACGAAGGAAGAAAAAAGAAAAAAGAAAGAAAGAAGAAGGAAGGAAGACTTTCTGACGAATGATTAACCGAATAAAACTTTTACTTTTTGTAATGCATATTTTATGTGTAGGTAAATAAACAGACATTCATATCAGAAAACACAACGGTTTAGAATTTGGCCACGTGCATGACGATGGGTTAATGTACATGCGAATATGAGAACTTGTGAACATTCTAGACCTTGAACAGGCATCATAAGCCCCTGGAGGAGGGGAGGGAGGGAGAGAGAGGGTGGGGGTAAGAGGAAGGGGTTGATAGGAGTGAGGGAGGGGGGGGGGGTGGGGGCTGATGATCAAAGCAGTTGATGAGACTAAAAGCAAAGCTACACACAGGGGATACATATTGTTGATTTATTCCGCCAGATAGCTCTAAAGACTGAAAGCACAGCTACACACAGGGGATACATATTGTTGATTTATTCCGCCAGATAGCTCTAAAGACTGAAAGCACAGCTACACACAGGGGATACATATTATTGATTTATTCCACCAGATAGCTCTAAAGACTGAAAGCACAGCTACACATAGGGGATACATAATAATTAATAATAATAATAATAATGTATAATACTTATATAGCGCATTTCTTGTTGTACAACTCAATGCGCTTACATCCACCATTTGCACTTATTCATACAATATTCATGCACACAGCAAAAAGAAAATACACAATGGCAGACGCACCTACATGCATAAACTGCCTCACTGAACTAGCTGTGGAGGAATTTAAGAGAGATCTAGTCATCTGCAGAAGAGAATAAGCTTTTTTGAAGAGGTAAGTTTTGAGCTGAGATTTAAAAGAAGAAAGAGTAGGCTGATTACGAAGGTCTTCAGGGAGGGAGTTCCAAATAGAAGGTGCTCTAAAACTGAAGGCTCTTTCGCCAACAGATTTCAGAGAACGCTTAGGGATTTTCAAAAGTTTTTGTGAAGAAGAGCGAAGGGTACGAGAGCTTTGGTAGGTGCAGAGAGAAGAAGAGAGGTAGTGAGGAAGAGATTCATTGAAGTGGCGGAAAGCAAGAACTGCCAGTTTAAATTGCCACCGATACTGTATGGGAAGCCAGTGCAGTTCGATCAGCATGGGAGTGATGTGCTCACACCTCCTCCTCTTCAAAACAAGTCGTGCAGCGCTATTTTGGACTCTCTGCAGCCGAGCAATCTGTTCTGCGGGAAGCCCAGCATAAACAGAGTTGCAGTAGTCCAATCTTGACATCACCGTGGCACAGACTAGCCTGACAGCTACTTCCCTGGATATAAAGCGTCGGATGGAAGCAATACGTCTCAGCTCTAAAAAGGATGAGCGACAGACTACAGATATTTGGTTCTGCATGGTCAGACACTGATCAATGGTAACACCAAGGTATTTGACAGAGTTATTGAAAGGCAATTCAGTACCATCAACAACCATTGACTCTGACTCAACGAGTTTGAGGCAGGAGGAGGTTCCAACGGGCATGACTTCAGTCTTTTCACAATTTAATTTAAGCTTATTATTGATTTATTCCGCCAGATAGCTCTAAAGACTGAAAGCACAGCTACACACAGGGGATACATATTGTTGATTTATTCCGCCAGATAGCTCTAAAGACTGAAAGCACAGCTACACACAGGGGATACATATTGTTAATTGATTCCACCAGATAGCTATAAAGACTGGAAACATATCAGGGATCAGGTTCATTCCTGGATCTTTCGGTGAAGAGAGAGAGAGAGAGAGAGAGGAGAGGAGAGAGAGAGAGAGAGAGAGAGGGAGGGAGGGAGGGAGAGAGAGCGAACACGAATGAACGACGGAAAGAATTATTATTTTATCAGGGTAATGAGATTAGCAAATTATGCGTGCTTTTTACCTCCCAGCCTTGTGGGGGAAAAAACAGAAGAAAAAAAATAAGAGAGAGAGAGAGAGAGAGAGAGAAACACTTATCAAAACAACAACAACAACAAAAACTAATGCATCTAGGATTTCGGTAAGTAGCCTTGATTCCATCTCACAGTCCTCGTGAAGAGAAGTCGCTGGTTCACGGCATCCATTGTCAGTATCGATGCAAGCGCAAGGTACTGACAGCAAAGATTCTACATCACCGTTTGCTGACGGCATAAAAAATCGGAGAGGACTACCCTTGGTGTTCGAGGACGATTGCTTCAGATAGCAGCATTGCCAGTCTTTGGCTGCATGCGCTGTTTCCGCCATTATGGTTGAGGAAGTCAGGCCAAGCTTGCGAGGCATTTCACAGAGGCGAGGCAGCGAGCTTGCATGGCGAGTGTCAAGGATTCATAACACGGCCTAGCCGCGATCAAGGCTGGGAAAAGGCGAGAGTTCGCTGGAATGACTTAGGGGATCTTTCGCATGCGAGGAGAAATGGACCACAGCTGTAACGTTCTGTGATTGGTGCACGAAATTCAGTGGCGTTCTCTGATTGGTACTTAAAACGATCAAAACGCTGATGATTGGTGCACGAAATTCGGTGACGTTCTCTGATTGGTACTTAAAACGATCAAAACGCTGGTGATTGGTGCACGAAATTCGGTGACGTTCTCTGATTGGTACTTAAAACGATCAAAACGAAATGGAGCACAGTTTTAACGTTCTGTGATTGGTGCACGAAATTCAGTGACGTTCTCTGATTGGTACTTAAAACGATCAAAACGCTGGCCCTTCAACAGCGAGAAGAGTTTGAAAAAGCGGTCACGTTCTTAGTTTGAATTTTTGTCTTGCGCCCGTTTCCTTACTCCCCTCGTCTCCCACATCTTTCGCCGCAAGGACAAGCTACAGCCACCTTGCAAGTTCTCGCTTCCATTAAACTCGTCTCTGATTTCAAACCGGCTGTATTCCGATTGAACGAACTATTTATCTCTCTAACCAAAAAGCGCTCCCATTTGAGCTATTATCCCGGTTTTGGAAAGAAACGTCAGCACAGATAAATGCCGATCTGTCAAAGTTAGAAACTACTCATCCGAACTTCACGATTACCCCTGGAATGAATGATCAAGGAATCAGAGAACGAGGCAAACCGTGAATCGGCGGTAGCTGTCATGATAAAACTGAATATAGCAAGAAAAAGGACTATACCTGCCAGCGAATAGATACACAAGCTGGCAGATGACAACGTCTCGCGGTTCTCATCAAATTCCACAAGTTTGTTCTGGTAGTGCGGTACTAGCCTCTGTCTCGCCCTGACTCTTATCCAAGACGGAATGGCCCAGAGATGGACAGTTGAAGAAACAGGTCACTTGGACGACTGAACTGGACACAGCACTAGTAATAGGAAGAAACTCTAGGGAGAGCATGACAGAAGAACCATCCCCTCTCCCACCCACCCCCTTCCCCTCAGGGGCACGTATTTAGGTCCTGAGCTCATTACAATCTAAGCAGACTGGGACACATCCGGGTCATGACTCCTACATGTCCCTCTGCACATGATAGAGGAGAAGGCTTGGAGATCCTTGGGTACCCAAGTGTGCTGTCAGGGCATCTCCTACGACCTGATGTTCTGGCACAATCATGAAGAGAGTAAGCATGCAAAGCAGCCAGTTCAAACTCACCAAGTTGGTGGCAATGTTGGCGATCTGATTCTGTATATCCATCTTCCAGTTCTGCACATCATCATCATCATCATCATCATCATCATCATCATCATCATCATCATCATCGTTGTCGTCATCATCATCATCATCATCATCTTCGTCCTCGTCGTCATCATCATCATCATCATGATCCCCCTCCTCCTTCTTCTCATCATCATTACTGTCACTGTTGATATTGTCGTCGTTTTCATTATTGCCGTTATCATCATGATCATCATTAGAATAATCTATACAGCTTTAATCATTGGACTGTGTCACCTTCAAGATATCTTGGCAGGTTTCTGTTGTCTATCTGCTGGCTCATTTGGGTGTTGATGTTTGTCTTTCGCTTGAAAGTGCGCTGGGGCGCACGCGTGATTGTACATAGGTAAGACTGTGTGTGGTGTGTGTGTGTGTGTGTGTGTGTGTGTGTGTGTGTGTGTGTGTGTGTGTGAGCAGACAGACAAGGAGAGAGAGAGAGGAGAGAGAGAGAGAGAGAGAGAGGTGTGTGTTGTGTGTACTGTGTTGTATTGTGCCGTGCTGAGCATGTGTGCGTGCGTGGGTGAATGCATACGTTCGCGCACAACGCACGTGTGTGTTTCTGTGTGTGGTAGGGAGTGGAGTGGGGGTTTCTTTAACCGTGTATCCACCTCTGTCTCATTCTTCCTCTGTTACCTCCACTCACACTTTCTGACTCTTTATCTTCTCTCTCTCTCTCCTCTCCTCTCCTCTCTCTCTCCTCTCTCTCTCTCTCACACACACACACACACACACACACACACGGCCATTCACACAGAAACCAACAGAGACAGAGACACACACAGACACAAACGGACACACACATATGTGCGCGCGTGTGTACACACACACACACACACACACACACACACACACACACACACACACACACACACTCACACACACAACACACACACACACACACACACACACACACACACACACCACAGCACGCACGCACGCACGCACACACACACACACACACACACACACACACACGCACACACACACACACGCACACACACACTGACCTCAAACAGTTCCCGTTTCTCCATCTTCCACTCATGGGGCAGCGTCCACTCCTCCGGCAGCACGTGGTGCCGGTTGAGCCCCGTCAGAGGGGGCAGTGCCACGGAGCTGGAATCGGAAGAACCCGGTCT
Organism: Conus canariensis; assembly: GCA_033310375.1. Taxonomy (NCBI): domain Eukaryota; kingdom Metazoa; phylum Mollusca; class Gastropoda; order Neogastropoda; family Conidae; genus Conus; species Conus canariensis. Next base: position 97,345,128 of record CM065715.1, read on the forward strand.
GGAACTGACTGGTCTGCTGGTGGTTGTCACGTTCATGACGCTGTGTCAGACAGACGGATGAATAACGAATGGATCATAATGACTAAAAACCATATAACTACTTGTCTGCCTACTTACCTGCCTGCCTGTATGACTACTACTACCTACCACCTACCACCTACTTACCTACCTGCCGACCTGCCTGCCTGCATGCCTACCATCCACTACCTACTACCAACCTACCTACCTACCTACCTGCCTACCTGCCTGCCTGCATGCCTACCACCCACTACCTACTACCAACCTACCTACCTGCCTACCCACTACCTACTACCTACCTACCCATCTGCCTACCTGGCTACCTGCTTACCTGCCTGCCTCCCTACCGACCGACCTACCAACCTACCTTCCTACCTATCTATCTATCTGTCTATCTTCCTATCTACCAACCCATTTACCTACCTAACTGACTTACTGGCTAACCACTCAATTGACTGACTGATTGACTGACTATATAAATAGCAAACAAATAAATAGATGGATAGACAGACAGATAGATAGACAGATAGGTAGATGATAGATAGATACATAGATAGATTAATAAACAGGTACATAGATATATAGATTAATAAACAGGTAAATGAATAAACAAACACATGAATAGATGCATGCAAAGACTGAACTGCGCTACATGTGATTCAGCCGATGCCTATGTAAGAAGCTAAAAAAACAGGCACATTTAAGTTATGAGTTTATTTGTGACCTATACCAGCTATAACTATCTGTAACAAAACTCTCTCTCTCTCTCTCTCTCTCTCTCTCTCTCTCTCTCTCTCTCTCTCTCTCTCTCACACACACACACACACACACACACATATATACATATATATATATATATAGGCCTATGTATGTA
>CM065715.1:97351019-97353519 GCA_033310375.1 Conus canariensis
GCCGCATTCTTCATCTCCCAATCAAAAAGAAGCTAAAAGAACTAGGCTACTCATCAATTAAAGAGACATAGATGGACGACAAGGAGCAAAGTTTTGACGATCTGGATTCTATTTCAGCTTTTTGTTTTCATTCAAAATCCCCTTCATCTTCAATATGAACGAGAGAAATACGGTATTAAAGGGTTAAAGATAAAAGAGGACGGACGTCTTACTGATGTTCAGCCTGTATGCGCCAAGAGTTACACCCCCTGATTGGTAAATAGAGACCGTGACATTCTCATTCTCGGTGCTTTCCCCTGGCTCACCATCGGCTGTTGGAGAGTATGAACAACGTTTTAATGACCAAAAGTTAGGGGACGTAAATAGGTATAAGGCATGGGTAAATAAATCATGGTTCGTAAACACACTTTCATTCTAAACTGTAGCCTTAAAGAATCTCTCTCTCTCTCTTCTCTCTCTCTCTCTCTCTCTCTCTCTCTCTCTCTCTCTCTCTCTCTCTCTCTCTCTCTCTCTTACCTTTGATCTAGTTCTCATGCTTACATTGGGATGACAGCCTAACTCACATTTGTATCATATATTCTTTGTCATTCTTCACACCCCTTCATATGAGGCTTTGGCCTTTTTGAATAAAATTCTGATCTGTTCTGTTCTGCTCTCTCTCTCTCTCTCTCTCTCTCTCTCTCTCTCTCTCTCTCTCTCTCTCTCTCCTCTCATTATGCATGTGTTAACACATCTAAACTCTGCAAACTTTATTGCGATTGGTAGAAATCGAGAACTTTTAACTGTAATGTAATGTAAAAGGATATTTATAGAGCGCTTTACCTCGCAAGAGCCCAAAGCGCATATTACAGAAAAAACATGATAAAATCATAATTCTAATTCAAAGCACACACACACACACACACACACACACACACACACACACACACACACACACACACACACCGCCGAAAAAAAAACCCAAAAAAACTCACACACGCAGACAGACACACGAGCGCGTTCAACACCAGCGAACACGCGCACAGTGGTAAGTGGACATCATTAATCAGTCCGAGGAAAAAGATGTGTCTTTAGGGAGGTTTTTTAAGTCTCTAAAGAGTCCGTGTTACGCAAAGAAGAAGGGAGACTATTCCACAGAGCAGGTGCCTGGTAAGAGAAAGATCGTTGGCCTGAAGTTTTCAGGCGAGCGGAGGGAAGCCGAAGCAGACGAGAATCGGTGGATGAGCGTAAGTTGCGAGACGGAACATAGAGATGGAGGAGGTCAGAGAGGTAGGAGGGAGCCAGATTATTCAGTGATTTGAAAACCAGGAGGAGAACTTTAAAGTCAATGCGAGACTGAACTGGGAGCCAGTGTAAGGATGACAGAACTGGTGATTCACAGTTGCAGAAATCAGCTGCACTTTCTGAAGTTCCCCAACTACTAGAGGCAATGCAGGATTGTATAGCCGATGTCAGATCTTGGATGACAGCAAATAAACTAAAGCTGAACAATGAAAAAACTGAAGTAATGCTTCTCTCCTCTCCCCAAATGTCGCACAAAATCAATTGCCCCTCTACGATGACAGTTGGTGATGCCACTGTCCCGTTCTCATCCTCTGTTGTCAATCTAGGAGTTACCCTTGACCATCATTTGGAAATGAAAGTTCATGTCAGAAAGGTTGTTCGGGCTGCCAATTATGAGCTTCGCCGTATTGGTTCCATCCGCCGTTTTCTCACGACCCAAGCAGCAGCCACACTTGTCTCTGCATTTGTTCTGTCCCGGCTGGACTACTGCAGTTCCATCCTGTATGGTTCCCATGACTATCTTCTTGAAAGTCTGCAGCGTGTTCAGAATAATGCAGTGCGAATGGTTTTGCGAGTGCCTAGAAGGGACCATATTACTCCTCATCTGATTTCTCTTCACTGGCTTCCAGTGTCTGCTCGGATTGAATTTAAATTGGCATCTATCTGTTACAAATGTGTCCAAGGTTGTGCTCCAGATTATCTGAAGGACTTAGTCCATTTAAAGCAACATCATCATCAATACAAACTGCGTTCATCTGTTGACGCAACCGCTTTACAAGATCGTCCTGCCAATAGCCAAAAGACATTAGGTGACAGATGCTTCTCGCATGCTGCCCCCTCCATCTGGAACACTATCCCTGCAGAAATAAGAGAAACTAATAACTTTGACTCCTTCAAACGCTCTCTGAAAACCCACATCTTCCAGAAAGTTTACAATTAGTTCATTTCGCTGTCAATCGATGAGCACGTGTGTTTGTGTGTGTGTGTGTGTGTGTGTGTGTGTGTGTGTGTGTGTGTGTGTGTGTGTGTGTGTGTGTGTGTGTGTGTTTTCTGTGCGTGTGTGTGTGTGTGTGTGTGTGTGTGTGTGTGTGTGTGTGTGTGTGTGTGTGTGTGTGTGGAAGGATGTGTGTGTTTGTGTATGTGTGTGTGGTTGTGTGTGCGTTGTCTATTATTGCTTTAATTGTTTATATATATGGAATTTGTAATGGGCCGCGTG
>CM065715.1:97358519-97361019 GCA_033310375.1 Conus canariensis
TATCCTGCAGTGAGTTAACTGAAGGCAGGAGTTCACAGCCGTACACCGAAAACCTTAAGCACGCTCGAAGACAACCCTTGCAAAAGACAGTGAACGGAATGTTTTGCTGGTGGCTGATCACTTCAGTTCTCGTTTTAAAGAGTCGTAAGAACTGCTGTTTCCCACAGGCGATGGCGCTTTCGTGGTCAGCGTTGACCAGGTCCACCCGTGCTCCGACCAGCTCACCCAGCTGTTGCTGAACCTGGACGCTGAAGTCGGACATATTCACCAGCTGAATGCCGGCACCGGCGCTGGCATGGCTGAGGGAAGAAGATGACAGCCACACGAGCAAGCCTCTGCCTCCAGAGCAAATCTTCCAGGTGTCTGCAGCACTGGATTCTGCCAGTTTCACTTGCAGCTCGGACACCACGTTCATCGCAGGAGCTCTGCGCTTGGTCGTCTGCACCCGGGGACAGCCGATGTATTTCTCCAAGGCTGTCCGAAGGGGTGTGGCAGTGCTGTCGCTGTGGTCACAAGGAAACTGGACACTGTCCGGCAGCTCTGAGGTGAACTTTCTCAGGACTGAAGGTTTCCGAATCGTGTCCAGGGCGCTGGGCTCCATCTGGACCAAAGTGACCTCGTTGACGTTGAGTATCGCGGAGGTCAGGTGATCGCGTTTGGCTCTGAGTCCGCACAGCCTGTCGTTCACAGTCCTCTCCTCTGCCAGACACTGCTGCTCCAGTTCAGTGGACAGGTTGGCCAGAGAGGTGACAGCCAGGTTCTCCATCTCCTGAATCATGTCGCGAGCTTCCTGAGCTCTGGCGTGAATCTGGTTCTCCGCCAACTGTCTCTTTTCCTGGATGGCTTTCCTGGCGTTCCTCAGGTCCTTGTAGAACCACTCCATGTAACAGACGGCTGGCTCCACGTGGGAGCTGGCTATCTGCAGACTGGTTTTCGCTCTCTCGGCCGCCCGGCTGAGGCTCTCCACTTTGTGCCGGCGATGAGCGTCAGAGCTGACGCAGGACTCGCAGACGACTTGCCAACAAGTCAGGCAAACGAGCTGCAGTTCTAGGCTGTGTATGGAGCAGGCCTGGCGGGCTGGTTCAGGGGCTGCAGAAGACAGTGAGCGGAGGATCAGGTAGTGGTTGCTGGCGGTGTGGTCCCCCAGACACAGGTTGTTGCTGCACAGGATCACCTTACACTGCACGCAGAAAAAAGACCGTTCCCCGCCCACCTCGGTCCCACAAGAGTGGCACTCCACGGCATCTCCTTCCCCGGCTTGGACGCCTCTCTCAATGTCTCTGGCAATGGCTCCGAACGACTCATTGCCGACATCCCCGGCCCCTTGTCCCCTGAACTCATACATGCTGGTGCCGAATGTTTTACACTTGGGGCACAGGAGGTTCTGCTGGCTAGCGGTGAGGGTGTTGGGCTCCAGGCAGTCTTTGCAGAAGAGATGTCCGCACGGAACCATCTTCAGGTAGTGTCCCTGCTGGAGACAGCGACAGCACAAGTCTTCAGTGTCCAACATGTTGAGCGGCCTTGAGCACACGGATCTGGATCTCTCCATGGTTCACTGCACACAAAGGGAGAAGACTGGCAGTGATTCAGCTATACTCATGAGTGAGCATGGTGAGCTACCCGTACTCAACTATACTCATTGAGTGAGCGTGGTGAGCTACGCGTATTCAACTATACTCATGGAGTGAGCGTGGTGAGCTACGCGTATTCAACTATACTCATGGAGTGAGCGTGGTGAGCTACGCGTATTCAACTATACTCATGGAGTGAGCGTGGTGAGCTACCCATATTCAACTATACTCATGGAGTGAGCGTGGTGAGCTACGCGTATTCAACTATACTCATGGAGTGAGCGTGGTGAGCTACGCGTATTCAACTATACTCATGGAGTGAGCGTGGTGAGCTACGCGTATTCAACTATACTCACTGAGTGAGCATGGTGAGCTACCCGTATTCAACTATACTCATTGAGTGACGTGTGAGCTACCTATTCAACTATACTCATTGAATGAGCGTGTGAGCTACCCGTATTCACTATACTCATTGAGTGACGTGTGAGCTACCTACTCACTAGATCATTGAGTGAGCGTGGTGAGCTACCCGTACTCAACTATACTCATTGAGTGAGCGTGGTGAGCTACCCGCATTCCTTTGGTTGGCAGAGAAGGAAAAGTAAGTTATGGAAAAAAAAGTAAGATTTTTTTCCTTCTCACCTTCAGCGCCTCCTCACTGGCACTATCCCCATACCGCTCACTCCGGCTCCCGGTTCACATCCTGCACCGCTGCAGACCCCGCACCGGCAATCCACAGGGAGCAGTAAACATCAAGCCGTCATGAGGGTACCCGCCAGAGGCGACACTGCACTGCTGCCGAGTCACTTTGGTGGTGTTCAGTGGTACCTGTTCCCATTCAACATATTCAGGACACTGCCTGCTAAGCTTCCTACGGACGACAGCTTAGTCGCGGAGCCAGCGTGTCCGTCTAACGGCAGTCCCCGTGA
>CM065715.1:97373519-97403519 GCA_033310375.1 Conus canariensis
TTAGACAGACATATACCCGAAGGTGCCCTTGGGACCCAAGAAGTATTCTCCATCTGCCAAACAAATCAGCTGGGAGTAATCGTGCACCACCCTTAAAAGCCTGCGTTGTGTTCACAGAGGGTGCAGGCACGCACAGGGCACTCCATGAAGACGTCAAGGGACATGACAGCTCCCTGGCAGATGCCATTGTGTGACCACCAGATGCAACAACAACAGAATCTCAAAGACATGGGTGTACCAGCCCACATTTCATGACTGAAGAAGACATGAGCTTGTTTAATTAACCTGTACATTAAAGTGCGGAGGAATAAGAACATGATTTTGTGTGTTGCTGTCTGTCTCTGAATGAACTAGGAAACCAGTTTACACCTCCAGGACATGATTAGGCAACCTTCTTTATCTAGATTGACTGTGTTAATGTCTTCTGCCAACGACAAGACTAACAAACAAATCAGTGATTTACTTTACTTATAACGCTTTCAATATTTAAATACGATGTGCAGTTGATTGATTGTTTTTCAAGTATACATGTGCAAGTTTTCTGTGTACGTGTTTATCATTTATAATGCAATGTTTGTTTGCACCAACCCTTCCGGTGAGGGGGTGGGGGTGAGGTGGGGGTGAAGTAAGACTACTGAATAAAATATCCATCAATCCAAGCTTCTCTCCCTGTCTTTCTCTCTGTCTCTCTCTGTCTCTCGCTGTCTGTCTGTCTGTCTGTCTGTCTGTCTGTCTGTCTGTCTTCTCTCTCTCTCTCTCTCTCTCTCTCTCTCTCTCTCTCTCTCTCTCTCTCTTGTGCTTGTATCTCTCTGTGTCTGAGCATGTCTGTCTCGATCGGTCGGTCTCTGTCTGTCTGCCTTTCTATCTCTCTGCGCATGTGTGTCTACCTCTTTTTGTATGTCTGTCTGTCTGTCTGTCTGTCTGTCTGTCTCTGTCTCTGTCTCTGTCTCTGCCCTCTCTCTCTCTCTCTCTCTCTCTCTCTCTCTCTCTCTCTCTCTTCATGCCCGACGTATCACTCTCCTGTGTACAGGAATCGAACAGTGGGAAACATAGACAGATGGCGGGACTCTCCCTTCTTCAGTGATCGATCACCTGGGGCCGTTGTCACTCTGGAATCGGGCGCCGCCATGCCAGACCAGGACGACAGATCATACAGAAGTTTTGTCGCATCAAAACTTATCGCAGTGATTTTGGGGAAAGAAAAATACAATGTAAGTATAATTTCAAATGACATTGCTCATTCTATCCATGCGTGCCATAATCATAACGTATTATATTGAAGATTCGCACACACACACAAAACAAACTCAGAGCAGTCAAAGAGAAGTGTTGAAAAACATAATCGATCAAACAAATAAACAATCTAATTAAAAACACCACCACCACCACCACCACCACCACCAACATCATCATCAACAACAAGAACAACAAACAACCAACCAACCAGCCCATCAACCAACCAACCAAACAAAACAGCAGATAGCAACTACATTATGGAAACCTACAATGATGCTTTGATTCGATATTCTTGGGTCACAAGAAATGTACATACACTTTTGGGGGATAGAAAACAATTTTTAGTGCAAAGGAATTTGTAGTTATCTCCCTTTTGGCATACAAATTTCAGCCTAGAAGTAACTGAGCGTGAAGTTAGCAGTTCTAACCATGATTTGTGTATGCAGAGGGGGCATGGTTAAAAGAAGTCATGATCATCTGAAGAGTATAGCTGGCATCAATGTTTATTTGATTTAATCACAGATGTCTTTTTACTGGCAACATGTACAAAAGGAGACTGTGTTTTCATCTAGAGCTCTTTATTTGTTTACCTACTGTTTGCAATTTGACACAAAAACTATTGCGTCGATTTTAACGAAGCTCGGCGGTATGATGGAATGGGACCCAACAATAAACCCCATGAATTTGGGTGCCGGTGTATATTAAAGTGTGGGTCAAGAATGGTTTCTCTTTTTAGCTTTCCTTAACATTGCCAGAGATCACAGCAACAGTAGAGTCACTTACACGTGCCAAGGCTGCAGATGTTATCAACATTCCGGCAGAGCTATGAAAAGATGTCGGAGAGGCAGGAACTGATATCTGAACTGTCATCTACGACAAAAAAAAAAAAAAAACTGGCAAAGTGAGAGAACGGACCATGCCATGTACTTAATCACTAAGCTTATAACAAGGACATTTCGTTTAAAAGGAAATGAAAGCAAATCCGCAATAAAACAGGGACAAACAAATTACAAGACAAAACGTATGTAACATGTGTGTTTGCCACGTGAACAACAAAAAAAATGTGTTTTTGTATATATGCTGGTGATTTCGCTCGGTTGGCGGGATGTGTCGGGTGGGGGGGGGGGGGGGGGGGGGGGGAATGGGGGTTCGTTGGGGACGGGCGCGCGCCTTTCCCTTCCCGGACTTTCTGCGCTCCCCTTTCGCCTTCCCCCGTTCCGCGGGTTGCTGTCTGGTCCCCGTGCTTGCTGTACTCTCGTGCGCGCGCGCGCGCTGGGGGGCGGTGAATGTGGGGCCTGGGTGGCGGCGTGCGGGGTGGGGGTGGGGGTGGGGGTGGGGGGCGGGTACGGGGGGGGGGGGGGGGGGGCAGGGGCCGCGTGTTTGTTTTTTATGAACCTTGACTTTTTTTTTTAATTATTATTATTTTATTTTATTTAAATCTTAAATAAATGTTAGCGAACCGCCCAGAGAACATGGACAAACGAGTCACAAGACGAAACACAACTAGTTTCGACCTCTTAGGTCTTCATCAGGTGAGACATTAACGAATAAAACAATGAAAATTCACTTAGCTTTGATCGCTTCAGATCACTTGGTAGGGTTCAGCGCAAGAAAGAAGGCGTTGAATGAGAACGAGGCTGTTGGAAGGGAAATAGTGAGCGAGTCAAAGTCGTAATGAAGATAATAATATTACTGATAGGAATACTAATAATGGTCAAAATACTGAGAGAAAAAAAAAAAAAAAAAAAAGGGACAAGATTACTACCAATCTGTGTCAATAAGTATGGGTATGGGAGAAAGGAGAGTGGGTTAGAGGATTCTTAAACAGCAGGGTTGCCGTGGCAACAGTCCCAGAGGCGAAGGCGATGGTGATGTCAATGCCAGTGGTAGTATCAAGACTAGCAATAGTATTACTGAATGATACTGCTAACAACGATAGTGAAGGTTAAGGTAATGAAAGCATGATACAGAAATATATTTAGAAAATACAATTTTTATAATAATGAAATAAATAAATAAATGAAACATTAAAAATAATAATAAATTAAAAAATCAGTAAATAATAATAATAATAATTTTTAAAAAATAATAATAATAAAAAAATAATAATAATGATAATAAATGCATAAATAAGATAGCTATAAGTTGTGTGAGGTGAATAGTGGGAGATAAGGTAGTATGTGTGTGTGTGGTGAGAGGATATTATGGGCTGAGATAGAAGTGGTGGGTTGGTACATGTTACTTTAAGGTGTAGATGCTATGAGGGTGGAGGGAAGAAGGGGATGGGTTTACGTACTAACTGGGGGAGGGGCAACATATTCACACCTATACACAATCTCTCTCTCTCTCTCTCTCTCTCTCTCTCTCTCTCTCTCTCTCTCTCTCCCCCCCTTTCACGACCAACGATAAAGGAGCCAGCATTCTATTTATTATGTGTGTGTGTATGTGTGAGTGTGAGTGGTGTGTGTGTGTGTGTGTGTGTGTGTGTGTGTGTGTGTGTGTGTGTGTGTGTGTGTGTGTGTGTGTGTTCCATTTGTAATATCAGCCTTATTCATTGGTTACCCCCACCTCCACCCCCAGCAACCGCCATATCCACCAACACCCCTACACACATCATTACTAGGGCAGGGGGAGGGGGAGTAAGTCGATTGATGTAGCAAATGGAGAGACTCAGAGAGTGTAGGAAAAGGGAAGATGATGATAGCTGCAACCTATGTCTGAGGTAAACAGAGGGAGGTAGGGTGGTATGGGTGTGTGTAGGTGGGGGATATTTCAGGCTGGAGCTGCAGAGATGGAATGGTACATACTACTTTTGGACGTTGATGCCATGAGGGTGGACGGTGCCCAGTTTGGCAATGAGATGAGATTCCTGCATAAGGCGTTCCAAGCTGTCACTCTTAGATTGCCAAAGTGCCAAGACTTTGACATGGTTGATGTTGTGTTGGGCATGGTTGAAGTGTAGAGCGACTGGTTTGGGCCGATGGTGGCGGATGTCGGCCAGGTGTTCAGAGATGCGCGTCTCAAGTGTGCGAGATGTCTCACCTACATAGATCTTACCGCACAGCTGACAGTGGATGGCATACACAATGTTGTGGCTCTGGCAGGAGAAAGTGCGTTTAATAGTGAAAGAGCCTGTGGGGCCATGTAGGATGGTGTCTGGTTTGGTGAGAGAGCAGATTTTGCAGTTGGGTTTTGAGCAGGGGAAAGTACCTGGTGGCTTAGGTGTTGAGATTTTGTTCAGCTTAGAGCGCACCAGTAGGTCGTTGAGGTTTTTGTCACGTTTGAAAGTGATCATTGGTGTGGTCTCAAAGGCAGGTTTATGGTTTTCTACTATGTGCCAGTTAGACTTCAGGATCCTGCAGATGGGCAGATTGTGAGGATGGAAGAGAAGGCAGGCAGTGGGTCTGTCTGTCTCTTTGGGAGGTTTAGTTTCCAGAGTAGATGTTCTGGATTTAGCTGCAGTGCGGCTGAGAGCATCACTGATGACGGCACTAGGGTATCCACGGTTGGTGAAAAAATCAGACATTTTGGCTGCTTGTATAGTGAAATCCTCTTCGCTAGAGCACAGTCTGCGTAGGCGAAGGAATTCAGAATATGGAATGCTATTTTTAGTGGACTGGTGGTGGGAAGATGTGTAGTCCAGGTATGAGTGCGCATCAGTAGGTTTGTAGAAGACTGAGGTTTGAAGCAGTCCATCTTTGAGGGAGCTAGTGATGTCCAGGAAATTAACTGACTGTGAAATGGTGTAGGTCAGCTGGATGGATGGATGGAAGGTCTGTGCAAAGTTGAGGAAATTCTGGAGGTCATGTTCTGGCATGGATGTGGCTCCCAATCCATCATCTATGTATCTTTTGTAGAGCTCTGGTGTTGGGCCTGTGTAAGAGGTTAGTAGGCGGTGTTCTAGGTGTCCCATGAAGAGGCAGGCATAGGATGGTCCCATTTTGTTTCCCATAGCAACACCACTGATTTGTGAGAATGTGTGGTTGTTGAATTCAAAAGTATTGAGGGTGAGGACTAATTCTGCAAGTCTGACTAGTGTAGCTGTGGGAGGGTGTTGTTGGTTGGGGGGCCGTTTGTTAAGAAAGAATGCGAGGGCCTTCAGTCCATCAGCATGAGGGATGGAAGTGTAGAGAGAGACGACATCAAGGGTAAAGAGGAGGCTGGGTTTGAAAGTGGGATCTGTGTTGTATGAATTAATCATGTTGAGTGTGTGTGTAGTGTCTTTGAGGTATGTGGGGAGGCCTTGTACTATGGGTTGGAGGAGAGAGTCTAAGTACTGTGAAATGTGTTCTGTAGGGCAGCTGCATGCAGATACTATGGGTCTGCCGGGAGTATTGGTTTTGTGTATTTTAGGGAGCAGGTAGAAGGTGGGTTGTTTGGTGTCTGTCATTATGAGGAGTTTGGCTGTCTTCGGTAAGTTGTTGTGTTTGATTTCTTGTTTAACTGTGGTTGAGATGAGTTTCTGGTGTTGGGGGAGGGGTGATGCTGTGAGTGGTGTATAGAAATTTGTGTCTGACAGTTGTCTGTGTGCTTCTTTTATGTACAACTGTTTGTCCCAGACCACCACTGCACCACCCTTGTCTGCTGGTTTGATGACAATGTCTTGTCTTTGTCTCAGTGATTCAAGGGCTTTTTGTTCATCCCGTGAGAGGTTGGAATTGCGGACAGGTTTGGATTTAACTTGAGAGATTTCTTTTCTACACTTTTTGATGTAGAGTTCAACTTCAGTGGATTTGTCAAGAGGTGGCTGGCGAAGCACTGGAGTTCGAAAAAGGTGGGTAAAAATGTCTGAGCTGTCTGGTAGAGGGGGCTTGGGCACACCGTCAAGTGCAGCCATCCATCTTAATTTTCTAAAGAATCTTTCAACATCAACGTGGTTTTGATATTTATTGGTGGCAGGCTGAATGGGAATAAATTTCAGACCTTTTGCCAGGACTGATCTTTCATCATTGGTGAGAGTCAGATTATCAGGAATGCAGCGAACAAGGTGGCGGTGTTGCTCATGGGTGATAGAAGGGTCAGTGTTGTGTGTAGGGGGATTCAACTGGTCTGGGTTTGCCTCGTGTTTGTTTCGTAATTTTGATAACTTGTCTTGCTTAATCTGGTAGCAGTGATTGTGAATGAGCTGGTTGTGTGTATGGATGAGCTGTCTGAGTCTTGAAGCAGTGGCTATGGGCATGATGATTGTGGTTTGTTGTTTGAAATGTTGAAGAAGACGGGAGAGAGATTCCAGGGATGAATTGAGTGTTTTGATATGTGCCAACATGAGTCTACGGCTGGCTTGGAATAGAATTCTTGTAGTGGTAGTGGTAAGAGCGGTGTTATGAAGATCGGATGGGGTGTGAGAAAGTGAGAAGCCGCGAGGGGTGATTCGCAGTCGAATGCATTGTTTTAGAAAGTTGAGATGAGATGCAGATTTCGTTTTCTGAAACTGTGTTTTAGCATATCCTAGTGCAAATGGCTGGATGATAGGTGGCAGAAAATGAATGGACTGGTGAAAACTGGCATGTGTACGGGAGAGGAATTGGGGGGCCGGCATTATGTTCTGATTTAGGTTCTTAGAGTTGAGAGGTCAGGAGTGCCTGATTGCGATCGCACGTACACGACTAAAAACGTATGTTAAACGAAATACGGATCAATGATTAACAGTATACAATGATCGAAAGACGTATACACGATAACAATCACACACACTGATGACGTAAACAGAAATACAAAACAACGAAGGGTAGCAGTCAGTATGAATCAAAATAGATCTAGTTGCAAAGCGAGAGGACTGCAGGCGGAAATCTAAACAAATCTTAAATAAATGTTAGCGAACCGCCCAGAGAACGTGGACAAACGAGTCACAAGACGAAACACAACTAGTTTCGACCTCTTAGGTCTTCATCAGGTGAGACATTAACGAATAAAACAATGAAAATTCACTTAGCATTGTTTTATTCGTTAATGTCTCACCTGATGAAGACCTAAGAGGTCGAAACTAGTTGTGTTTCGTCTTGTGACTCGTTTGTCCACGTTCTCTGGGCGGTTCGCTAACATTTATTTAAGATTTGTTTAGATTTCCGCCTGCAGTCCTCTCGCTTTGCAACTAGATTTATTTTATTTATTTTTTTATTTTCTTTTTTTTTGTGTGTGTGTATCCTGCCATTCCAGCGAGATCACATTAAACTTATCCCGTGTTTTTTGCACACCGCGACAACAACTCATTATGAGAGGAGTGTGCGTGACCCCAATACCTGACGATGTTCTTGATTTTCGAGAGTTTATTATGACCATGTCTGAAATCAGCTCAGAATTTTATGGGCTAGTTCCTGTGCATTAACGTGGCTCCAACTTGTCTGTCTGTCTGTCTGTCTGTCTCTCTCTCTTTCTCTCTCTCTCAAATAGCAAGCAGGTCACACGCGCACACACACACACAAGCACACACACACACACACACGCATGCACAAACCCACGCGCGCGCGCGCGCACACACACACACACACACACACACACACACACACACACACACACACACACACACACACACGCACACACACACATGGGCAAACGCGCGCTCACGTGCCAATATCGTCTGTCTGTTTGATACTATTTGAATTTGAATTTTGAACTATTGTTAAATTTATTTACTCCTGAAACGCTGATCTGTGCGGGGCACTTGGCTGGATTTACGGATGTCTTTTTGGTATTCCTTTTGCTTTGACAAGCTTGTTTTGTTTACATGTATTTGTGATATTTTACATGTTTTTTGCACGTTCTGGTTTCAAATTTATACTCTATGTCTCTTTATTTATTTCGTTATGAGGTCAAGCTGGTTCTGTAGTTATTATGTAATATTTTGGTTCTGTAGATACTATGCAATATTATGTTATTTTCATCTAAGCATCTGGTTGGTGGCTTTTTCATAGATTTACAAATTGTACACATTGAACAACATGGATAGTACAGTCTCAGTTGTCTCAGTCAATTGTCAGGGGCTGAATGATAAACAGAAAAGAAGAGATGTATTTCATTACTTAAAATGCAAAAAATATTCAATTTATTTTCTGCAGGATACACACTTCGAAGAAAAAATGGAACGCTATATACAATCTGAATGGGGATACCTAGGATATTTCTCTAGTCATGCTTCTAATGCAAGAGGTGTGGCAATACTTTTCAATAACAACTTTGAAACTAAAATTAAAAATGTTCACAAGGGCGATGATGGGAATAGCCTCATGGTCTTAGCAGAAATTAAACAACACGATTTTTTGTTTGTAAATGTATATGGACCAAACAGAGATGACCCAGAATTTTACATTACCTTAAATCAACAAATTAGTAATTTAGGTATAAGTAAAGTCGTAATTGGAGGAGACTTCAACTTAGTTTTGGACCCCGCAAGAGATTACTGTAATTATAAAAGGGTTAATAATCCCAAAGCGAGAGAAGCAGTAGACAACATGATAAACGATTTAGAATTAAATGATATTTGGAGGGACTTAAATCAGGATTGTCACAGATATACCTGGAGAAGAAATAATCCTTTCCAACAAGCGCGGTTGGATTTTTTTCTCATATCAGATCACGTTGTTTCCTTTGTCGATGATGTGGACATTGAATGTGGGTATAGAACAGACCACTCCATGATTGTGTTAAGGTTACGGTTTGGTAAAAAAATTAAGAGTAATACTTTTTGGAAATTTAACTCGTCATTATTAAAGGACAAGGACTATCTGGACGAAATTAACAAAGAAATTGAGAATGTTAAACAAGAATATGCTGTAAGCCCATATGCAAGAGAAGCAGTACACACGATTCCTCTGACCGAATTACAGTTTACAATTTCTGATGACTTATTTCTAGATTTTTTACTGATGAAGCTTAGGTCCAAAACTATCTCATACGCAACTATGAAGAAGAAAACCACGAATGAAGAGGAACGTAACATACAGCAAGATATACAACGGCTTGAAAGAAAAGAGACAAAAGACGAAGAAGAGGTCAAAGCTTTAGAGTTAAAGAAGGAAAGGCTAAAGGTTATTCGAGAGAAAAGAATAGAAGGGGTACTTTTAAGATCGAGGGCTAGGTGGATAGCTGAAGGGGAAAAAGTGACGAACTATTTCTGTAACCTAGAAAAAAGACATTTTATCAGTAAGAGTATGACTAGATTAATTGATAACCATGGCAATATTCTAAATGACCAAACAGAGATTCTTCATGAGGTTCAAGGATTTTATGAATCACTGTACAAAAAATGTGAAGTTGACGACTGTGATTTGGATGAACTCATTGTAAATATTCCACATTTAGACCGTGACGAAGCAAATAAATTAGATGGCAAAATCACACTGGAGGAGACATGCATAGCATTAAAGAACATGAAAAACAACAAAAGTCCTGCACTGATGGTTTCACAACAGAATTTTTTAAGTGTTTTTGGAGCAGAATAGGGGTTTTTGTTGTCAGAGCTTTAAATGCCGGATTTAGAAGGGGGGAACTTTCTTGTGTTCAAAGACAGGGACTAATTGTTTGTATACCAAAGGGAGATAAACCAAGACACTTTGTGAAGAACTGGAGACCAATCTCGTTGTTAAATGTTGTATATAAAATAGGGTCATCGTGTATAGCCAACCGTTTAAAAAATGTGTTAGCTGGTCTCATCAATGAGGATCAAACTGGTTTTGTTAAGAATAGATACATAGGGGATAACATTAGGCTCATTTACGACACAATTGCTTATTTAGAAGAACACAACTTACCAGGGCTTTTATTAAACATTGACTTTGAGAAAGCATTCGATTCAGTGAGCTGGGATTTTATGTTTAAAGTATTGAAAGCGTTTGGATTTCAACAGGGCTTCTGCAAATAGATTGAAACATTCTATAAAAATATCAACTCATGTGTCCTTGTTAATGGTCAAGTTTCTAGTTGGTTTGAGATAGACCGCGGATGCAGACAAGGTGATCCACTATCGCCATATTTATTCCTATTATGTGTTGAAATTCTAGCATTAATGATTCGGGAAAATGTAAACATACGTGGAATAGTTATAGATACAGTCGAACATAAGCTTTCTCAGTATGCAGATGACACGGAATTTCTTTTAGCAGGCGACATAAAATCATTTGAAACATGTATAAACGTACTGGAAATGTTTGGTCGAATATCGGGGTTATATATGAATCCTGGAAAAACTAGCGCTGTTTGGTTGGGGAGCTGTAAAAATTCTGCTGTTCGTTACATGGACCATTTAGGTATGGAGTGGAACCCACAAAAATTCAAAATTCTTGGAATCTGGTTTACCAACGATTTGCAAAACTGTGCAGATATTAATTATTCTGAAAAATTAGCGGACGTGAAACATTTGTTCAAGATTTGGGTGAGAAGGCAACTAACTCCTTTGGGCAGAGTGGCAGTTTTAAAATCGTTTATTTTATCAAAACTCATCCATTTGTGGATATTACTACCTAACCCACCTGACACTTTCTTTCAGACTTTACAAAATTACTGTTACAAATTTGTGTGGAATAAAAAGCCAGACAAAATAAATAGAAAAACTGCTCACAAAAGTATTCAAAACGGTGGTCTTGGACTACCAGAAATAAAAACGTTTGCTTCTTCCCTAAAATTGACGTGGCTGCAAAAAGTTCAGACTACACACCACAAATGGAAAACTATTACAACATCTAACTTTCCACTTTTAAGCGATATTGAGAAATATGGACCAGAAATACTTTCTTCCTTCTGTAAATCAAATGTATTTTGGACAGAGGTATTTATGGCGTACAAACATTTTTTCTACAAAGTTAACTGTAAGACTTCATATGAACTCCTTGCGGAACCAGTCTTCTATACAAACAGAATACAAGTTGGGAAAAAGACTATTTCGGGAAAAGCATGGATCAACAAGGGCATATATTGCATTGCTCATTTTTTGCTTGACAATGGCCAGTTTATTTCTTACGAACAATTTAAACAAAAGTATGATGTAAATATTAATTTTGTCACTTTTTCTGGTATTAAAGCAGCTATTACTGAATATATACAAAAAAACAAAAATCAAAGTTGAAAATACAAATGAATGTTTAAATATGCATGTATGTTACAAAAAGTTAACGTCAGTTTGTAAAGGGTCAAGATTATATTATGACATTTTTATAGATAATCATACACACCCGAAAATCTGTACGAACTGGGATATAAAACTGAACGTTGAAAATGACTGGAAAAACTGTTTTCTTTATCTGAGTAAAATTTCTGACATAAAAATGAAATGGTTACAGTTACGAATAATACACAGATGTCTTGGTACTAATGTTGTGCTGAAAAAAATGGGTGTATTGAACAGCGATGTTTGTACTTTCTGTACCTCTGTTAAGGACAGTATTACACATATGTTTTGGTATTGTACGGTCATACAACGTTTTTGGGAAACGCTGGTGGTTTTGATGAATGAAAAATGTATGTGTGCATTTAATTTGCAGATAACTGAACCATTAGCCATAGTTGGATTTGATAAAGATATACATATAGACCATGTATTTTATTTTATTGTATTATTTGCAAAACACTATTTATATCAGTGTAGAACAGAACAGAAATCACCCAGACTTCAGGTTTTTCTTAATAAGCTAAAATACAGATATAAAACTGAAGAATACATTGCTCGAAAAAATTCTGTATATAACGATTTCCTTTCCAAATGGCACCCATATACGCCGATGTTCGCAGGCTCAGAATGAATTACGAATGATTATGACATTGTACATTATACGAGTACAAGTATGATTATAGTACCCTAAAACTGTTACACCGCCTAAAACAGCCCCTTTGGATATAATACAGAACCTTCAATATGTGTATGTATATGTATATATATATATATATGTGTGTATATATATATATATGTATGTATGTGTGTATATGTATGTATGTATATGTGTATGTATATATATGTGTATGTGTGTGCATATGCATATGTGTGTATATGTATATATATATATATATATATATATATATATATATATAAAGAAAACAAAGACAAATATGTAAAATTTCATAATGCACTAGGCTTGCCTCATGTGCTCTCTCTCTCTCTCTCTCTTCTCTCTCTCCTCTCTCTCTCTCTCTCTCTCTCTCTCTCTCTCTCTCTCTCTACCACGTAAAGAGGCTGTAACCGTGCCTTAAAAATGTAGAATGGTATTGTAGCTGTGCTTAGTATGTTGATTTCCTCTTTATCTATCGTTTGTTTGGATTTGTTCTTTTCTATTTTATATTCTAATGTGTTGTACTGTGTCGACTTATTTGAATTTAAAAAAAAAAAAAATTACAAGACAAAACACGATGCGTTTCGACCTCTTGGGTCTTCTGCAGGCGAGATGAACAACATTCAGGACAATGAAAACAAAGAACGAGCTTATCTTATCGAATTCGACGCAAGATGGGTGTTACAGCAAGGAACTCTCCAACACTTCCAGAACTGCCAGAACTATCAGTCTGATCAGCCACACGAGTAAAGTAATGCGCAAAATCATTCTGAGTAGATTACAGTCGCCGGCAGATACCATTACTGCTTAAAATATAGACTGGATTCTGCAAAGGTGGAAATGCCATCGAACAGACTTCTTATCCGCGTACCCTTTACGAAAAGCACCCTCAAAATCAAAGGAAGGTCTATCACGTCTTCATAGACTTCAAGAAGGCATTGTACAGGATATTTTATGGGCCACATTGCCGAAACTGAACATCGGGCAAAAGCTTATCACATCAGTTAGAATCTGTACTCCAAACAGACGAGTATAGAAATCATTAGGGTGCAAGTCAAGTGGTTCGTTACTCTACACAGCTGGAGTTCTTCACGGCTGCCTTCTATTCCCCACACTTTCCAACGTATCCCATGAATGCATAAGGAACGTTGCACTTGTCGATAACGTCAGCACAAACAGCTCTGGTGGAAAATCCATCACAAACTTTCGCATCCCAGACGATATCGATGACCTAGCAGGCAGTAAACCAGAACTCACCAATCTTGTTAAGGCACTGGAAGGAACATCAACCAGAAATGGCGTGAAAGAGAAGACTGATGGTCAGACACAACACCCCACGAGTACTGATGTAACTGTTCATCGGCCACAAGCTAGGAACCGTTCAACAGTTCACATACCAAGGATCCGTCATGAGCAGTGAAGAACCAAAATCTGATATCTCTCAAGAGCAGCAGAGATAATATTAACGCTGTCAAGACTAAAACCTGTGTGGAAGGACAGTAGGATCTCCATGAAACATAAGATCAGTCACTGAGATGTTTTTTTTTTTATATTGTTTGCAGGTGATGTTACAGTTTGCAACAACAAAAAATCTAAAAGAAGCAGCTGAGTGTCTAGGCTGAACAGTCAACACGGATAAGACAAATGTTATGATGTTATGAATGGACGAACATCTTTCAAAGTACGAAAATGATTATACCGAAACCAATAAGTAAAAGTAGTTAATTCATGCAAATACTTAGGGGTGATATTTTCAACTAAATTAAATTTGAATTCTACATGAGAAGAATCTTACTGAAAAGGAAAGAAGGTGGAATTGAAATATTGAAATCACGAGGGAAAAAAAGGGCGAAGTGTAGATTGTTGCATATTCTGAAAACGGTAGGACACACAGAATCTCAACTAGCACATGCTGCCCAAGTTTTAAGGGGTTATTCGTAAATTCACAGATTAAAAACTTACATACATATGATATGAAACGTTTTCTACACGTACCTATTCATTCATTTAATACGGTCTTGTATGGGGATAAAGGCCGATGTCCTCTGTATATATGGACTTTCGTCAAATACATTAAATAATGGTTGAAATGATTGAAGAGTCCACAATCACGTTTATGCACGCATAAGCCCACGACACGGCGCTTCAACAATTTGATTTAAGCGGGAAAAAAAATTGGGCATTTAGAATAAAACAAATTCTGTCAGAACATGGTTTTGGAATTTTTTTCAGTGTCTTTGGGTACAGAAGACGAACAGCAATTAACTGCAAAATTCAAATCTAGACTAACCCGTTCCTTTAAGCGTTCTGCTTGGAAACAAACGGAAAATATTGATGATTCTTTTTATTAAAAAAAAAAGTATTTGAAAGTGAAAAAATTTTGACGAAACCTTCAGAATTTCTTCTTGAAGTACTTTTTTTTTATTAACCGATAAATGGCAGAGAACACAGTGTGCAAGATTTCGATTCCTTACATTGGGTTTCGATGCGAAGAAACGATGGTTTCATCGGAATTGTAATATCCTTTATATGGAACCGACGTCGGCGATGAAGTACAAGTGTACTGCATTGGATGAACCACAGAAAAATGTGTATTTTTTCAATTTGAATGTTTCAAAAAGACTTATGTTTCTACTGTTTATTTTTTCATGACAAAACTGTCATAAATCAGTCGCAAGATTTATATTAACTGCACAAAAAATCAGACAAACAATTATACAATGATAGAGAAATTATTATCATATTTGTTACGTTTTCAAACAAGTTGACATAAAATGATCAATTGGATGGTTGAGAGCGTGTGTAATATCATACAAGGTGTGTTTTTCCTCCAGTGATTTACAAACATGATTTATTGTGTATTCCTTTTATAACGCTGAAAATATTTTATTACCCTCTTGTCAAAAGACCCTCTGAGGGTAATGACAATAATAAAATATCCAAGTGTTCAAGTGTCAAGTTTCTCTCTCTTTCTCTGTCTATACATGTCTGTCTGTCAGTTACTCTGTCTGTCTGTCTGTCTGTCTGTCTGTCTGTCTGTCTGTCTGTCTGTCTGTCTCTCTCTCTCTCTCTCTCTCTCTCTCTCTCTCTCTCTCTCTCTTCTCTCTCTCAGGGCTGGGTTAAAAAAGCATTTGTATTGGTTGTCTCATTAGCCTGGTAAAATAAAATTTTGTTCGTTCGTTCGTTCGTTCGTTCGTTCTCTCTCTCTCTCTCTCTCTCTCTCTCTCTGTCTGTCTGTCTGTCTGTCTGTCTGTCTGTCTGTCTGTCTCTCTCTCCTCCCCACCCCTCTCTCCCTCCCTCCGTCCCTCCCTCTCTCTCTCGCCCCCTTTCTCGCCCCCCCCCCCCCCTCTCTCTCTCCAACTAGCAATCAACAGTACCACACTCTTGATCACACTCTTGATCAGATCAATTCAGTGTGGCCTGCCGATTCTGCTTCCCTGCATTATGTGAGCAGAGCTTTGAACCTCGGACCACCAATCAATCAATACCAGAGGAACCCAAACGGGCAAAAGAGCGAGGGAAGGAAGAGAGAGAGAGAGAGAGAGAGAGAGAGAGAGAGAGAGAGAGAGAGAGAGAGAGGAGCGGGGGAGGAAAAAAGGTTGAGGAGAGGTGGGGGGGGAGGGGAGGAGGGGGGGAGGGGACCACGGAACCAAAGAGACAGGTGACAAGCTCCATTGTCCCTGAGGTGTTGCCAATGAAGGACGGAAAGCGTAGCAGGAGGTCTGGTCTGCTTCCAGAATGGTGCTTGTCTGAAGAACATGAAAGACAGGAATTCGCATGGGACTCCGTCGTCTGTCGTGTTCAGGCGACACGCACTGTTGACGTGATGTCAATTAAATTAAACACGTAAAAACAAAGCACTTCAGACAGGCAACCCCCCCCCCCCCCACACCACACACACACACACACTCACACAACAACTCCTCTCACACCACACACACACACACACACTCACGCACCACACCACGCACGCACACACACACACACACACACACACACACACACCACCACCACGCACGCACAGCACGCACACACAACACACCACACCACCCCACACACACACACCACACCCCCACCACACACACACACACCACACACACACACACACCACGCACCACTGCACGCACGCACACACACAACACACCCCCACACACACACACACACACAAGGAAGGCAATTAGAGAGTGAATAAGCAAGTAAACGAGCGAGTGTGAAAGTGTGTTATGTTTTCACATGCATATATGACACAGGTGATACTACATCTGGGGATAGCCATCATAGCAAAAATGATATTGGGAGATGATTTGGGGGAAGGGGGTGGGGGGTGGAGGGAAGAATGGGAGAGCGAGGAGGAAAGGAATGGGCAGAGGGAGGGGGAGGGGGGCGAAGGGGGAACTAGGAAGGAGGGGGGTGGGAGGGGGAGGGGTTAGAGGAAAGGGACTATCTGAAGCGGAAGAAAGCCCATCGAGGTAAGTAATGACAATGAATTTTTTGTTGTTGAAAATGTTAGATTACAATGGAATGGATTACAATTCTACTTCTGATATAACGGTCTGTGGCTATAGCTAATGCAGTGAATCCGAAAGTTGGACAAGGCTGAACAACACAACAACAACAACAACAACGACGACGACGACGACAACAACAACAACAACAATGATAACAATAACAACAACAACAACACAACGACAACAACAGCAGCATCGACAACAACAACAACAATTACAACAACAACAACGACAACAACAACAATGACAACAACAACAGCAACAACAATGACAACAACAACAACAGCAACAGCAGAAACAATGACAACAACAGTGACAACAACAACAATAACAGCAGCAGCAACAACGACAACGACAACAACAACGACAACAACAACGACGACAACAACGACAACAACAACAACAACAACAACAAAAGAGTGAGGGCCTTTGCGAGTAATTTAGTTCCTGAGTAAAGAAATGAGTTTGTCAATAAGTCACTGGGTGAAGAAGTCGATGAGGAGTAAATGTTATATTTCCGTAATGATAACTATCGTTGTTTATCGTACTGTTAATAATTCTTGCATGCACGAATGCCAGATCTTTTGTCCAGTATAAATCCAGTAACATATCCAAGCTCGGACTTTCCGTCCAGCAGTGACGTCACATAAATCTTAACACTGATGGAATAGTCATCCACACATACCAAGCGCGAAAAAAAAAAAAAAAAGCGTTTCGCCCACCCCCCACCCTTCCCATCCATTGAGAACCGCCTTCCCCTCCTCCACCCCACACATACCCCGCCTTCATCCCAAAGCGCACGCACGCACACACACACACACACACACACACACACACACACCACACGCACAAGCGCACGCACGCACGCACACGCGCGCGCGCGCGCGCACCACACACACACACACAACACACACACACACACACACACACACACACACACACTATCTGATTAATCTACCAATATGTCCTCGAGGTTTCATCTTTGCGAATCAGATGAACGGTGGTAGGCCTTGGATCGTATTGCTGCCAGGCACTCAGAAGAGAAAACCGCTGTTCCTGTTCGCACGGAGCACGATACTCACGTGCGGGTTCTGTTGGACTGTCTAACACGATCAGGTGAGTGGTGTCATTCTATTGTTGCTACGTGCATGTATCAGGAGGGGATCAAATGATGGCAGTAGTAGTGGTGGTGGGTAGGAGTTGGGATTACAAGGGAGGGGGGTGAAGGGAAGGGTAACGGGACTTAAGTGCGGCGGGGAGGCCAAGGGTGGGGGGGGGGGGTGGGGGTGGGGGAAAAGCATGGTGGAGGAGAAAAAAAACTTGGGATGGGAGAGGCAGGGCGCTGAGAAGGGGGCGGAAGGCAGAACTGGCACTTACTTGTTTACGTTGTTATCATCGTGTGAATGTGTTTGTGTGTCTGTGTGTGTGCGAGGGTGAGGTGGGGTGGGAGGGGTGGGGTGGCGGGCTGGAGAAAGTTCATAGCAACAGTATGTTTATGACTTCAATACACGGTACAAAGCGGACAAAATATTGTTCCTCCTCCTCCTCCTCCTCCTCATCGTCGTCGTCTCATCGTCATCGTCGTCGTTGCCGTCGTCCTCGTCGTCGTCGTCGTCGTCATCTTCATCATCATCATCTTCTTTCTTTCTTTCTTTCTTTTATCATCGTCACCACATCATCATCATCATCACTATCATCATCATCTTCTTCTTCTTCTCATCCACCTCCTCCTCCTCTTCTTCCTTCTTCTCCTGTTCCTCCCATCTCCTCTTCCTTGCCTCCATGGGGAAGGTGGTGGCTGTTTCAGTGGAGAAAAAGGTTCCCCCACCTTCAGGCAATTCTGTGCTTGTAGCACCCCCTTTCCTGTGACTGTCTCTGACTCTTCCTTTAAAACCAACATGATTTTTGTTGTTCTTCACTGTCGGCTGCTGCTTGTCCGCCGTTGTGGGCCATTCTCCTGCCTTTGGTCTGGAGCCATTCTCCTGCCTTTGGTCTGGAAACTCTTGCGAATTATTTCATCTCCTGGCATTTGGCAACATGCCGGCCGCCTCTTTTGTTTGTAATCTGGGGATGAAGTGTTGAAAACTGTACACATTGTCCACAATGGACGTCAGCAAGCTGTCCTTTCTGCGGTGGCCATTGGCCCATAGGGCCTTTATGTGAGTTAGTGCCATTTGAATGGTTTTTCTTTCTTTTTTGTTTGTTACGTTTTTAAAAACAGTCTAGGAGTGATAAGTCAAGGGGAATATCTGATGCGCTCAGCTCTTCTCCTTTTATACGCCGTGAGATGTTAATACTTTGGCTACCATTATCATTGCCGCTCTTACTGTTTGTTTCCTTTTTTTATTTTTTATTTATTTATTTATTTAGAAAGGTTTTCGTTTCGTTAATTCTTTTCTTTTCTTCTTCTTTTCTTTTCTTGTCTTGTCTTTATCTTTATCATTTTTACTCTTCATACCTTTTTCTTTTTTTCTTTTGTTTTCTTCTTCCTTTCTCTCCCCCCCCCCCCCCCCCCCCCCCCCCCCCCCCCCCCCCCATCTTTTTGTTGTTGTTGACACTCTGACAACAGTTTAGCTACGTGACGTCATTTCCTGTGTGAGTGTGACCGCCCTGAAAAGGTCAGTGTCATCGGCTAGGTTATTCTGATTCAAGCTTAAACCTTTCTTTTTTCTTCTTTCTTTTTTTTTTTTTTTACCCCCATCTATGCCGCCGTCGCGCAGTGGCCGGTAATGCTGTGGTTGTTGCTGTTGCAGTAGCAGCAGCTGTTACTGTTATTGTCGTTGCTGCTGAGTTGCTGTTGTTCTTATTGTTGTTATTATCATTAGCGGTGTTCCTGTTGTGGTGTTCTGATGTTGTTGATATTGATATCAACGCTGCTGTTGCTCTTGTTGCTGTAGACAATGCTGCGTTTGTTGTTGCTATCGACGTCGCTGCGCTGTTGTTGTTGGGGTTATTGCTTTGGGCAGTTGTTTCTTTGTCGCTAAGGCTGTTGCATTGTTTTCGTTGCAGTTGTATCGTTGTCGCTGCTGCTGGTGGTTCTGTGTTCCTCTTCGATCAGTTCACCCACTGACCCACCTGGCACTAAACTCACTGGCTTACAGTTAGACTTGAATCTCTCTCTCTCTCTCTCTCTCTCTCTCTCTCTCTGCTCTCTCTCTCTCTCTCTCTCTCTCTGTGGTGTAGGTGTTGTGTTATGTGTGTGCGAGTTTTCGTGCATGCGTGTGCGCGTATGAATGTGTGTGTGTGTGTGTGTGTGTGTGTGTGTGTGTGTGTGTGTGTGTGTGTGTGTGTGGCGCGCGCGCGCGCGCGCGCGCGCGCGTATGTGTGTATTTGCACACCTGCGGGTCAACTGTCCCCGAGAGAGTGTGCAGTCCAAACTCAGTGTGTGTTGTCTGTTTGTGGATGGCAGAGAAGAGGGGAAGGTGGAGAACGGGGAGGAGGTGGGATGGGAATCAGGGCAGGAATGGCGGAGGAAGAATGCATAAGTGAGGGCGTGTTGGAGGCGGACGTGTGTTCGTGCGAATGAGGATGAGGGGAGGGAGGGGGTGGAAGAGGTGTGAGACAAGACGGGAAGGTGCGCGTACACACACACACACACACACACACACACACACACACA
The DNA here is from genome assembly GCA_033310375.1 of Conus canariensis. NCBI lineage: Eukaryota > Metazoa > Mollusca > Gastropoda > Neogastropoda > Conidae > Conus > Conus canariensis. The sequence goes on from CM065715.1 coordinate 97,393,637, forward strand.
CACACACACACACGCACGCACGCATGCACGCACGCACGCACGCACGCACGCACGCACACACACACACACACACACACACAGCTTCTTCATATCTATTTTAAATGCCTTCCTTGCGAGGATACATCGTTATAGATCTACCGCGTCTCATTTCTGCATACGTTATGAGGATATGAAATTGAAAATAATAGTATAAACTGATCTAATTTTATTGTTGCTGTATAAATGAAAAAGATGTGAAACGTATCGACTTTTAAGTCCGCCCTCGCCCCACACCTCCCTCACCCTCTCCCATCATCAAACAATCCCAGACTGCTCGAAGAGCCGCCCCTAGAAGCGTGAACAGTGTATACTCGCACCTCGCGGCACTTCATGTTCACTTCAACACCCACATTTCATAGTACATTCAAAGACCACATGCCGTCGTCACACAAAGTCTCCTTCACATTGACCCGGCAGTTTTATCGTAATCTCACTGACAAACAGACAAACGCACAAACAAGAACACAGACCGTGGATGAATATATAAGCTAACCCCACTGGAGAAGGGAATGATCAAACCAGCAGTCACACGCATGCGTGCTGCTGCCAAACTATCCGCAATGAACCTTGCCTGCTGTTGTCAAACTATCCGCAATGAACCTTGCCTGCTGCTGCTGCCAAACTATCCGCAATGAACCTTGCCTGCTGTTGTCAAACTATCCGCAATGAACCTTGCCTGTTGCTGCCAAACTCTCCGGAATGAACCTTGCCTGCTGCTGCTGCCAAACTATCCGCAATGAACCTTGCCTGCTGCTGCCAAACTATCCGCAATGAAACGTGCGTGCTGCTGCCAAACTATCCTCAACGAACCTTGCCTGCTGCTGCCAAACTATCCGCAATGAAACTTGCGTGCTGCTGCCAATCTATCCGCAATGAAACTTGCCCTGAAGTCTGAGACTCCCTCTCTCTGGTTTAAATTAGATCTACAGCGCACCCCCCCCCCCCCCCCCGCCCCTTCCCTCCCCTCTCCCCACCCCGTGCGCCTCAGAACGCCCGTCACATCAATACCTCGGCACGGTAACATCATCATCAAGATTGCCTGTTTCCATTCTCACGGTTCCGCACACACGTACTCGATCAAGCAGAACCATTGCTCACGCGCTAGTCTTGGAGGCTTGAGTGGTAGTTTGTTTTACGGTATCATGTTCGCGTCAAAACAAAAAGAAAAAAAAAAGAAAAGAAATGTCGCCCCTCTCTCTCTCTCTCTCTCTCTCTCTCTCTCTCTCTCTCTCTCCTCTCACCAAGTCATTGTTATGTTCAATCCACGTCATACTTGATCCATACTCTTCAGGTCTCGTCATTCATTTGAATGTACCTAGAAAGACCCTTTTCTTCTTGTTTTTTGTTTTGAATTGTTTTTGTTTTAGAGCATTTTATTTCGAATATCAGTCTCCAGACTCTCTGAGAAAACTCACCCAAAGAAACTCAGTACAACACGACACGACACGACACGACACGACACGACACGACACACCACGACACGACACAATACAACACAATACAATCCAGTACAGTACAATACAATACAATTCAACACAATACAATAAACTTCTACCCGTGCCATCTGACGCATTTGTCAAGCTGCAGCTGAAAAGTCCACAACGCCTAGCGGAGTACAAACAGGAACACACGAAGAACGGTCAATAACGACAAGGGAACAACATTAAGACCACGCGTACTGCATTAACCCCTTCACTACTGAGTCTCATTGCAAGAAGATCAACACATGCAGATTTCAGTGAAGATAACTAGACACTGTGTGGGCTTTTTTTCAGGGCATTTCTTTGCCCCCTGTGAGTTCATCCTGTCCTGTGTGACAGAGAACAAGACAGTCAGTGGCACCAGTCACCTGATCCGTATGTCCTGTACCATCACCGAGGAGGCTAGGCACAATCCCTCTCTGACGATCATACTCTCAGCAGTTGTTAAGGGGTTAAGAAACATTTTAGTATAGCATAGCAGTTAAATCAAAATTCCAATAGTGGAGATCAGTGCAAATCTTATGTTTACATTCAGAAACATTAGTTAAGAGGAATCATACGAATTGAAATACAAAATTGTTGAATATGACTTTAATCATACGATTCCCTTAATTAACGGGCTCTGATAATCATCCCTATTACAAACTACACTCAGAAAAAAAAAATCACCAATGTAAACGTAAATGCAAGACCCTATTAGGACAGACACACCGTCCCACTGACGTCTGAAACTTAGAGACAAATCTTTCAGAACATAAACAGATTAAGATTAAGCTTAAAGATCCCATAACCTATAAGGGTAAGGTTAAATTCCCCATAGCCTATCGGCCGTAGGGACAGTGAGATGTTAGAGGTTCACCGTGTCCAGGGCATGGCATGATCTAAGTCGTAGCCCATCCCTCTCCTTCTGCCGCCTTTAACCTGTCCTGGACTGAATCAGGTGCCCATTTACTGCTGAGAGGACAGACAGAATTTTCAAGCCGGAAAAATCCGACCCTCCGAGTGGTTCGAACTCACGACCGTCAGCTCCACAGGCAAACGCTCTGACCGTACCACGGGCCCCCTCTAAACATAACCTTGGTAAATTTAGAAGTAAACCTGCTTGGAATAATAACACCAATGTGAATATAGTCTTTGATATTCTGTAACATCGCAAGTACAAATTTTGAATCCAAAATACTGCATTTAAAACCGTTCAAATGCAGTAATAATCACCGCTGATGCAATATTCATATAATATACCTTACTTAGATCGTTCGTAAGGTGCATACTTAAACTTAAACCCACACCACCTGAAAGATGACTTAAAAACCGTCCTAGGGCGAGGGGTGAAAGCGGTACTCTTGTTATGGATATCGACTTCTGGTAATTTTCTGAGCAGATCAGACGGAGCTAAGTTACTCTTAACGAAGTATTAAACATTAAAAGTGAGGGGGATATCAAGTTGTTTGCGATGCTTCGGGACAAGGGACCATTTTGAATGAAAATGAGTTTTAAAGAACATCTGTGTAACTTCAGAAGTGATTTCAAGTAATGGCTACTCGCTGTGTTCCACTGGACTTGTTGAAGTGTCACCTGTCAACATACTATCTTGTCCATACGGAACATAGCGTTCCCTGTAGGCTTGGACAAGATAGTATGCAGACCTTTTTGGCAGAACAGAAATGTGTCTGGACCAAAAAGATTCATATTATCGTAGTGAGGCGAAATAGTCCACATCACATCAACTTCCTATGATCGTTTTCAGTAATGTTTAGCCACGACAATTTCGTTTGTTCTGGCGTTTTATAACTAAAATGAGCTAAGCTTTATTAGGGGTGAATTACCATGTGATTTGTTGTAGTCCGCCGCACAAGTTTATCAGTAACATTAAGCAAGCAAGTGCTAAGTTCATTTGGGATTTTCATACATATATAATGATGAAGCAAAAATCAGAGAGAGAGGAGAGAGAGAGAGAGAGAGAGAGAGAGAGAGAGAGAGAGAGAGAGAGAGAGAGATTTTCCTCAATACCACTGACCTATGCGAATGAATTCATGTTCCTTTGGTATGTTGCTCTAGTCGGCGCGATATCCACTCTCACCACCTCCCTGCTCCTCTCTCTCTCTCTGTATGTTGATCTCAAGTTGACACTCATGATTCTGTAAGTTAATGCCACACACACACACACACACACACACACACACACACACACACACACACACACACACACACACACATGCGATAGCGCACGCGCGCGCGCGCGCGCTCACACACACACACACACACACACACACACGAACACACACACACATACACATGTGTACACACACATGCGCACGCACACAACACACACACGCGCGCGCGCGCTCTCTCTCTCTCTCTCTCTTTCTCTCTCTCTCCCTCTCTTTCAGTCACATAAGTCAATATTTTGATACCCTCAGTTTGCCATATTTTTTTTGCACCTCTCCACATTCCCCTTTCCTCCCATTCTACCTCCTCCACAGAAAAACAACAATAATGAAAAATTGCAATCTCGCGGTAACCCGCCCCTCCCATCCCCATCTCTCTCTCTCTCTCTCTCTCTCTCTCTCTCTCTCACACACACACACAACACACACACACACACACACACACACAACACACACAACAATCACGCACGCACGCGCGCTCACACACACACACACACACACACACACACACACACACACATTTCCAGTCACGCTTCATCACGTGAGAACACAGGAGAGAGAGAGAGAGAGAGAGAGAGAGAGAGAGAGAGAGAGAGAGAGAGAGAGAGAGAGGTGGTGGGGTATGGTAGGGGGAGGGTGAGGACGCAGCGTGAGGTGAGATGAGTGGCTACAGGCTAGGGAAGAGAGAGAGAGAGAGAGAGAGAGAGGGGAGAGAGAGAGGGTAGGTGGGGGAGGGGATACCTCAGGTGTCGGGAAGAGAAGGGAGATGGAGGTGGGATTGAAAAGGGTGGGGGTAGGCGATTCGTCTCTCTCTCTCTCTTCTCTCTCTCTCTCTCTCTCTCTCTCTCTCGCTCTCTCTCTCTCTGTGTGTGTGTGTGTGTGTGTGGTGTGTGTGTGTGTGTGTGTGTGTTCTTGCTGGGCTCCAGATTAGACGTGGCTGGCCTTGTATTGACAGTGGCAGTTCTACGGTCGCCGGACAATCCGCTTTACTGTCACACCGCGCGTGCTGATCAGTGTAGAAGGTCTGAATGTGCTGGCATGCGGAAAGGAAGGGTAAAATAACTCCCCTCCTACCCCCTCCCTCCCACCACCCCCTCACCCATCCCCTACTCCAAACAAAAAAGAAACCCCAGCTAGCCGCTCGATCTGACTTCTATTGTGTCTGCTGATTTGTGGGAAAGGGGTGTGGCTACGGCTGTAGGGTCATCCAGCCACTACCGTGGAAGTAAGTGAGACTGTTAATTCAGGGACTACTGTGTGGGTAAGTGAGACTGTTCATTCGGGGGTACTACTGTGTGGGTAAGTGAGATTCGTGATTCATGGGACTATAGTGTCAGTGAGATCGTTCATTCAGGGACTATAGTGTCAGTGAGATTGTTCATTCAGGGACTATAGTGTCAGTGAGTGATTGTTTCAGTGTTTCATCGGGACTATAGTGTCAGTGAGATTGTTCATACAGTGTCAGCGAGTGAGATTGTTATCATTCAGGGACTACAGTGTCAGTGAGATTGTTCATTCAGGGACTACAGTGTCAGTGAGATTGTTCATTCAGGGACTACAGTGTTAGTAAGTGAGATTGTTCATTCAGGGACTACAGCGTCAGTGAGTGAGATTGTTCATTCAGGGACCACAGTGTTAGTAAGTGAGATTGTTCATTCAGGGACCACAGTATTAGTAAGTGAGATTGTTCATTCAGGGACCACAGTGTTAGTAAGTGAGATTGTTCATTCAGGGACCACAGTGTTAGTAAGTGAGATTGTTCATTCAGTGACTGCAGTGTTAGTAAGTGAGATTGTTCATTCAGGGACCATAGTGTAGTAAGTGAGATTGTTCATTCAGGGACCACAGTGTCAGTAAGTGAGATTGTTAATTCAGGGGATACAGTGTCAGTAAGTGAGATTGTTCATTCAGGGACTGCAGTGTCAGTAAGTGAGATTGTTCATTCAGGGACCACAGTGTTAGTAAGTGACATTGTTCATTCAGGGACTACAGCGTCAGTAAGTGTGATTGTTCATTCAGGGACTACAGTGTCAGTAAGTGAGATTGTTCATTCAGGGGATACAGTGTCAGTGAGATTGTTCATTCAGGGACTACAGTGTTAGTAAATGAGATTGTTCATTGAGGGAACAACAGAGTCAGTAAGTGAGCTTGGCTTTTGTTTATGGGCGGAGAAGTAAACAACAAACGAAAGAGTGGGCATGGCCGTTAGTTTCTTGATTACTAGTGTGTTGTTTCTGGTTTTGTTTCAGTTTTGAATGTGTTGTGATGTTTGATTCTTTTTTTTTTTCTTCTCATGGCACTTGCTGAAAAACCGCAACGAAGGAATTCAGCCGTTTGTTAACAGCTAAATCAAAGTGTATACATTATCGTTGCCATACTGACTATATTCTGGGGAGCATTGTTTTTGTGAAAATCTGTATGATAAGTTGTTTGTTACTTCTGAAAAGGCATATTTGTCGAAAAATTACTTGTCTGTTTCGTATGTTGCATTGAAATTAGTGTTAACTTGAGCCTTCTTTTTTGTTTTCTGTGGGTACTTATTGGCTATTTTCAGTAACAACGCAATGTTTCAGTCACCTTGTTCGTTTATTATACGTAAAGAGAAGGAAAGAAAGAAAGATGAAACCCGTGCATATGCATTACGTGTCTTCATTAACAAGTGAGTTCAGGGGGAGTGTAAAGAGAGAGAGTGGACTGAAGAGACGTCATACATCAGACATGCCAGTGTCTGAATTGACGTTGTAGCTGTGTTCTTATGTGTGGACATTTACATACACACACGCACGCGTGCGCGTGCGCGTGCGCGTGCGCGTGCGCGTGCGCTCTCTCTCTCTCTCTCTCTCTTCTCACAAACACACCACACGCACACACACACACACACACACACACACATACACACACACACACACACACCAACACACACATACACACACACACACACACACACAGAGCTACCATCCCCTTTCCCCCGCCACCCTCCCGAAATACACACAAGCATCCATTACTTATCCACTTTCAATTTGAAAAGTTTCAGTTCAGAAATGTGTGACCTGAAAACCTCTTAGTGCACGTTCATTCCATGTTTAGTCGTTATTCTGTGGTAAAGTGTTCAGAGACGTCAATGCGGAACACGTTTTTGGAATGTTTAGTATTCTGAAACACTGAACTTGAAGCATAACACACACACACACACACACACACACACACACAACACACACACACACACACACACAACACACACACATGTATATTGTTTTTTTTTTAATACATAAATATACATATTTTCCAAAGCCTTTTTTAACTTCTGTGCATCTTTTTTGAAATACGAGAGAACAACACAGCATCATTATGCCCACTGGTTGGACAATGTTTTCAAGAGAATAAGGAAGTGATTGTTAACGCAAGCGGGCTTGACCTCAACGACTTTGGTGGAAGTGGAAGACTTCACACCGTGCTTAATCTCTGAGGCTTAATCCACGTCCATCAGTAATCTGATTAGGGTCACCCAGTTTCCCTGACCGCTCGTTTTGGTCTTCGTGCGTTGTTTTGCTCTGGTCAGTCGTGGTGCTGTCGGGTTTTTTTGCCAAACGTTTGGATTGCCTGATTATGGAATACAACCGTTATTGGACTGAAACTGTTTAAAGGATATGTTTTGAAAAAAAAAAAAGAGGAAAGTTTACTGCTTGTGAGGTGGAGTGATTTGTTTAATGAGTTATAATAGATTACGAGGTGTCTGTAGAGAGAGTTTTTTTCTTAAAGCTGTTTCATCATTGATGGAAGATTTGTGTTCTGAATTGCCTGGAGGTGTAACAGGATTTGATAGCCGACGTGTTTTAAAAACATGTAGCTTGGTGGATATTCACTCAAACTTTTTCTTCAGCGTTTCAGTATCTGGTAGCGTGTGAACTCGTTTTACCCTGTTGGGATACTCACACTATACTCGAGAGTATAGTCAGTTCACTCCGACTTCGTTGAGTGCAGAAATTTGTGGGAAGAGGTTGTGGAAAAAGATAGATAAAAGATATGGTAGACAGCAAGGACAGTAGATGACAGTACAGCAAAGGAGGAGACAGAGTTACTGAGAGCGAAAGGAAAAGGGGACGTTACTAGCACAGAATGTCCAGAAGGTGGGGGAACTATTTGTACAAAAGACCCCCGGTTTCCCCACGGGGGACACACTCAAACTGAGAACGAGGGGGGATGGGGATACGTCATTACAGATTACAATTCGTTCATCTCCCTGTCAGTCTAACTAAAAGGTTAGAAAGGAAATCTTACATGAAGCACGGATTGAGTAAACAATAAATAACAAACAAGTAAGGTAACTCTTGCTTCCATAATGAAATCATTACAGGCCCATAACTCCAAAAGAACGCTGCTTACGACACCAAACCACCTAGCAGAAATGAAAACACAGTGCACACAGAACAAACCAGGACACATCCCCTGAAAAAAAAGACTGTGCCAGTCATGAATGAATATTGATTTGGATTTGTTCATTTCTCCAGTTGTTGTTGCTGTGCAGATGTGTACAGCAAGCTTTGAAACATCCTTTTTTTTTTTTTTTTTTAGATGTCTCCATGTTTGTTCGGTCTGCTCTGTGTTGTCATTAACGCTAGGAGATTTGGTGTCTTAAGCAGCATTCGTTCGGAGTTATCTGCATATAACTATTTCATCCTGGGAGCAAGAGTTACCTTATTTGTTCAGTGATTTGAATAGGTCAGAAAGAAACGTACATTCTTTTTAAAAAAAATTAAACTCTGCCTCTGGGTGTGTGTCTCTAAGATCCTACACGGACATCAGTCATGCGTGCACGTTTTGAATAATTCATTTACTTTTTTCCAATGCCATTCATTCGTATAATCTAAATCAGTACCATCATATCGTAGAGTGGTTTACCTAAGCTAAGTATAAGCTGTCACTCTTTTTGCCACATGTCAGTGCAGTGACCGTCTTTTCACATCATCCCACGGAACAAAGCTCTCACAGGGTTCCGCCACAGATAAACACACAATACGGCTTTTCCCCCACCTTAATGTTCATCACAGCTTTTCAGATGGTAAGCCGGTGGGTTGGGGTGCTCTCTTATTATTTCGGGGCAAGCTGGGTATTTTTTTGTGTGTGTTTCTGCAATCAACTGTATGCTGACATGAATTACATGCTCTTTAACATGGGTGTCTGGTCTCTAGTATGCGTACACATGTGAACGGGCTTCTTCGCCTCGCAGGTCTGGAAACATGTCGATCCGCAAGATGGGGAACATCGCACTCCGTACTTCATCCCATCGGTGATGCCGGGATTTGAACCCTCGCTCCTCAGATTGAAAATCCGATATCTGTCGATGTTGATGTCTATGATATTCACAAGAAGTGTTTTCAACGTAATGATGCAAACGTCTGTTTAGATGTTGTTCCTCTGTACACGTTCTGTGGGTACTGAATGTGGTCAGAGAATGAGTAAATTTTGTTGCAAAGTGAGACGACTGCAGGCGCTGATCTAAACAAATCTTAAATAAATGTTATCAAACCGCCCCAAAAAACGCTGACAAACGAATCACAAGACAAAACACGACGCGTTTCGATCTCTTAGGTCTTCTTCAGGCAAGACACAAAACAATTATTACAGCGAAAATGAACAATTTGGGCGGTTCGCTGACATTTATTTAAGATTTGAGTAAATTTTGGTTGAACCTACTGGCTCCCTCCCCCTTCCCCCAACATCACGACTCTTAGATGGCCCTGGTCAGGACATTGATGACTGCAATGATGATGAAGATGAAGGAAAGAAAAAAGAAGAAATTCAGTTTCAATTTCATCAAGGAGGTGTCACTGCGTGCGGACTGGTCCATATACGTTACACCACATCCACTAAATTTTGAGACCACACTGCACATGATTTAAAGCTGATGGATAAATGAAGTAATGACCAACGACACACACACACACACACACACACACACACACACACACACACACACACACACACACACACACACCACCACCACCACCACCACCACCACCACACCACCACCACCATCACCACCACCTCCACCACCAGCAACAGCAACAGTAACATCCCCAACAACAACAATAACGCTAAATGAATAGATAGACAAATAATCAACAACTTCAAAATAAAAGAACAGATCGTTCTAAATTTAAATGAAACGCTTAATTCATGTTGCACCATTTTCTA
>CM065715.1:97408519-97423519 GCA_033310375.1 Conus canariensis
CACACAGACATTGACATACAGACTTAGAGACATACAGACATGGGGACACTGCAACATGGTGACATAAAGACAACAGACACAGACATGAGGACACACAGAAGAAGAAAACATACAGACATAGGGACACACAAACTTGGAGACATATATACAGACAAGGGGGCACATAAACACGGATAAACATAAACACGGGAACATACAGACTTAGACATACACAGATACTGGGACATATAGAAATGGGAACAGATAGCGATAGGAACGTACAGGAACAGAACCACACATACATCGGGACTTTCAGAAATGGGAACAGATTCAGGGACAGGTAGCCATGGTGTATACAGACGTAAACACAAAAATACACAGACATACAGATTCTGAAGCCTATAGACACTGTGGCATAAATACCCTGGGACCTATCGACAGGGGGACCTAGAGAGTCAAAGGAATATATGAGACACAGGGAAATATATAAATACGAGGATGCATAGACATGGAAACATACAAATACTGATACATCTGAACACGGTTACTGATTGATAGTGGTGTATCTAGACACACAAACACGAGGATATATTATAGACACAGGGATATAGAGATCTGGGGACATTAAGACACAGGGATATAGATAGATAAAAACATACAGGCATGGGATATGTAGACGTGGGAACATACAGAGACAGTGGCATATAGACATTGAGACCTACTGATATGGCGACATAAATGCTCTGGGACACACAGACATGGAGGCATCAAGACAGAGGGACGTTTACACATGGGAACATACAAATATGGGGATGCCTATAGGCTTGGGGATATACTGAAATCAGAACATATACAGACACGGGAGTATTAAAATAGAGGGACTTTATTCATGGGAACACATAGACATGAGAATGTCATACAGACTCGGGAATATGCAGACATCATAACATAAAAACAGGGGGACATAGAAACATGGGTAAATATAGGATGGGGAAAAGATATAGGGGTATAGAGACATGGGGATATGTAGACCTGGCGATATAAAGACATGGGAGCAAACAGACATTGTGATATAAAGACACTTTGATCTTTAGACACGGAGACATAAAGACAATGAGACAGACAGACATCGGGACATACAGACATTGGGACATTGGGACATATTGACCAGGGTGACTATGGGACATACTGATGTGCAATATATAAACACAGAAGCATATCTTTATAGGAATGTAGACCGAGGGACATAATTATGGACTTGGGAACAAATAGCAACGTAGACACACACACACACACACACACACACACACACACACACACACACACACACACACACACACACACACACATACACACACACTGTCAAGTGCGTGAAACCTCTCACAAAAGGCATTAAACGCTTAGAGGCAAAAGGGACGTTGTACGTAGCATGCAAATAGGTAATAGAACCATTAACAAGTATGCCTTACCCATCGCACACGGTCGAACCGTGTCAAGGAGGACGAAGCGGTCAGGTGACAGATGGCACCTAAGGTAGTAAGGAGTTCGGACCTGCCCGACAGCGAAAGGGGAGAGGAACGTAACCACTAGGACCTCGGTGCACCAAGTGAGCGCTAAATACTCAGTCAGCTGAGGTTCTTTTGTAAACAGTCAGTGAAGAGCAGGAGTCTTGGACTCGTTCGGATGGTATTGCCGTGGGTCACTGGGTTGGTTCTATTGTCAGGCTGGTTGAACGCGCGTGGATGTTGTTATCGTAGCCCTCTTTAAGATAATTACTGTGTTAAAGTGGCCTCCGAAGTCGGCGGGAATTTTCGATGTCCATCTGGTGCCAAATGTTTGTTTGCTAATCAATTAGGTAGAGATGTGTGTAAATGCTGATGTGTGGAGAATGTAGCGAATGGAGAATTCAGAGCACTTGTGAACTAGGGGTTTGAGAAGCAGCATGGACAAAGGCATGGCCCGAAGGGGAATCCTTTGTTTCCATTCCTATATAAAGTGAGGGAGAACAACGAGAAGGGAAGAACACCAGGAGAGAGAAAGAGAAGGCAGAGGAGAGAGAGAGAGAAGAGAGAAGGGTGGGCAGGACAGAGAACGGGTCGAGAGAAACGTGGTCTGGGAGATAGAAGAGACAGCAAAGTCTTAGGGAAAGACAAGCTGGAAGAGAAGAAAACTAAGTTTGAAGCCCAGAGGTGGGTGAAGACAGACAAACTGAAATTGAACCCAGAGGTGGGTGAAAGAGACGAAGAAGAAGAGTTCTACGTCGAGATCCCAGAGACGACCACGAAGACCCAGTCCTGAAACCTGGAGCCAGTCAACCAAGGGCATCACCATCAAGCAGTGCTGAAGAAGACGTGAAGAGACTTTTCAAGAACTGTGGTGTGGTGTGAAAGCGTGGTTGTGTGTGTGAAAACCTGGCCAGGTAAGAAGTCATTTTTATTATAACCCGGGATTAGGTAGTATTGATCTTTTATGTGTTGATTTGTTCATTTTGTGTAATTGGATTTTTCATGTTTGATTATAGTAGCATAGAAATTGGATTTCTTGTGCTCAGTCGTGTTAGGAGAGAAACGAATGCGTGACATCCCATTCCCAGAGAGAGGTGAATGTTTGGTGGGCGCATGAGTGTGCATATGCGTGTATGAGTGCAAAGATAACCTTGGTGTGTTAAGCCTGACCAATAATACATCAACTTAGTGCACTTAAGCAATACCATCACGATTTCCCCCGTCCTGGACACACACACACACACACACACACACACACACACACACACACACGCACGCACGCACACACACACACACACACACACACACACACACACACACACACACACACACTCACACACTCACAAGAAAGCGGTTGCATAGATACATGGACACATACAGACTAAACTCGCAGATATGGAGACGTGGGGGTTTACAGAGTATATAAAGACACACGGGGCTTAATACAGACATTAGGATTTGTAGCCACAGGAAAAGGCAAGACCACAAGGACAGATAGGCAAGGGTAAACAATAAATATGCCCAATTGACGATGTTCGGAAATCTGTAAGGGAGGCTACCTGTGTTGGAACGCGCGTTCAACGACGGTGGCCCCGCTGTTTTCGTGGGACCAATACCGTCGGTAGGCACACCCTGAGCAATTTTGCCCCCAGCTAAACAATTCAGTGACAGAAAAAATGTGAAAACATGGGCGTGAAATAATACGTCAGTAATGCAGACGGTCAATATCCTGATCTTTGTCTTTTCGTGCGCTTCAAATCAAGTATTCGACCTTCTCTAATTATTGGCTTGATCCATAAACTGACAAGGGACACTATTTGCAATGCAAAGACAGGCCTTATCTTCCCCTGCTGTCCTTTTCCTGAACTGAACGCGTCTATTGAAATAACGCTGACACAGAAAATAGTAACAGACAAATACCGATCTCAGCAGCTACCAATCGTAACGAAGCTCACAGAATTCGGCAAATCAGGTGCCCGACGAAAATTAAAACTTTAAGTACATAATAAAAGAGTCAGAAATGAAAAACAAAAGACAAGGTTCAAACAATCTACTCTCTAGTTCACAGTCTCCTTTCAGTTTACAATCCACCTGTTCACCAGTCGCGAAGAGGCGGTGGTTAACGTCTCGGTGTTCTGGCTTGGAAGTCGTGGGTTCAATTCCCATCAGAGCCATTTGTGTGCGTACGTGCGTGCGTGCGTGCGTGCGTGCGTGCGTGTGTGTGTGTGTGTGTGTGTGTGTGTGTGTGTGTGTGTGTGTGTGTGTGTGTGTGTGTGTTCTGCCCCGTCCAGTTCCTACCCAGAGTTGGGTTTACTATGGGCTCTGTTAGAAAGACTGGAACCACACAGTCCAGTTTCACCCACCCGAGTATCCGTATCTCTCGGGCCTGGATGACTCCGGTATGTATCATAAAAGTAAGCGTAACACATAGCCCCGTCATAAAGACCGGAATGCATGGAATTCCATAGCATCATCATTGTCCTCTTCCTCATCGACTACTTTTAAAAAATAAAAGTCTCAAATTCTCTGGAACTTCATGCCTTGCTTTCATGGTGATCTCAGTTTGCACGTCTGTGCTTTTGGTTTGTTCATGTCGAGTAGGAAAAATAAGAAAATAATGATATGAAAATGGGGCAAGGTAGAAAAAGTGGGAAAAAAGATGAGAAAAAAAGTAGACAAACTACGTATACAGAAAAGTGGGAAAAATAGACAGGAAACTGAGAAAGAATGAGAAGTTGGGGATATGAGAGAAAGACAGGAAAAGCAGGAGAGGACAGGGAAACGTAGGAAAAGGTAGAGAAAAGTAGAATCGACTGAACGTGCCCCAGAGCTCACCATGAAGCCGGGGATAAATCAGTTCAGCGGAGGGTTTCCAACAGTCCCACTGTCATCCTCGTTTCCAACAGTCCCACTGTCATCCTCCTTTCCAATAGTTCCACTGTTAACCTCTTTTCCAACAGTCCCACTGTCATCCTCGTTTCCAACAAACAGTCCCACTGTCATCCTCCTTTCCAACAAACAGTCCCACTGTCATCCTCGTTTCCAACAGTCCCACTGTCATCCTCCTTTCCAACAGTCCCACTGTCATCCTCCTTTCCAACAGTCCCACTGTCATCCTCGTTTCAACAAACAGTCCCACTGTCATCCTCGTTTCTAACAGTCCCACTGTCATCCTTTCCAACAGTCCCACTGTCATCCTCGTTTCAACAGTCCCACTGTCATCCTCGTTTCTAACAGTCCCACTGTCATCCTCCTTTCCAACAGTCCCACTGTCATCCTCGTTTCTAACAGTCCCACTGTCATCCTCCTTTCCAACAGTCCCACTGTCATCCTCCTTTCCAACAGTCCCACTGTCATCCTCCTTTCCAACAGTCCCACTGTCATCCCCTTTCCAACAAACAGTCCCACTGTCATCCTCCTTTCCAACAAACAGTCCCACTGTCATCCTCGTTTCTAACAGTCCCACTGTCATCCTCGTTTCTAACAGTCCCACTGTCATCCTCCTTTCCAACAGTCCCACTGTCATCCTCGTTTCCAACAAACAGTCCCACTGTCATCCTCCTTTCCAACAAACAGTCCCACTGTCATCCTCCTTTCCAACAAACAGTCCCACTGTCATCCTCCTTTCCAACAGTCTCACTGTCATCCTCCTTTCCAACAAACAGTCCCACTGTCATCCTCCTTTCCAACAGTCACACTGTCATCCTCCTTTCCAACAGTCCCACTGTCATCCTCCTTTCCACCAGTCCCACTGTCATCCTCCTTTCCAACAAACAGTCCCACTGTCATCCTCCTTTCCAACAAACAGTCACACTGTCATCCTCCTTTCCAACAGTCCCACTGTCATCCTCCTTTCCACCAGTCCCACTGTCATCCTCCTTTCCAACAAACAGTCCCACTGTCATCCTCCTTTCCAACAAACAGTCACACTGTCATCCTCCTTTCCAACAGTCCCACTGTCATCCTCCTTTCCAACGGTCCCACTGTCATCCTCCTTTCCAACAGTCCCACTGTCATCCTACTTTCCAATAGTCCCACTGTCATCCTCCTTTCCAATAGTCCCACTGTCATCCTCGTTTCCAACAGTCTCACTGTCATCCAACAGTCCCACTGTCATCCTCGTTTCCAACAGTCTCACTGTCATCCTCCTTTCCAACAGTCCCACTGTCATCCTCCTTTCCAACAGTCCCACTGTCATCCAACAGTCTCACTGTCATCCTCCTTTCCAACAGTCCCACTGTCATCCAACAGTCTCACTGTCATCCTCCTTTCCAACAGTCCCACTGTCATCCAACAGTCTCACTGTCATCCTCCTTTCCAACAGTCCCACTGTCATCCAACAGTCCCACTGTCATCCTCGTGGCCATTGCCGAGGTCACGACTGGCCTTGCGTAACGCCTGATTCTATGATACCGAGATGGCCCTTTCTGATGAACTCCACGACAGTGACGTTAAGATCAAGAACATCAGACGATAAAAGGGACACACAGGGCACTAACCGGGGCAGTACGGTGTGTCACAACACCATTGTTCGTTCATGGATGTGTGGGTCCAGCAGACTATCGGTCAGTCAAGACAGAACATAGTTACATTCGACAATGATTTACGCGAAGGAATCGTGACATATACAGTTCTGTTCAGTGGCAAACAGTAAGTGGCCCGTGGCCAACAACATTCAGTGCTGTCAATTCGTTTTTAAACATCAAGTTATAAGGTTGCGATGAACCAAATCAAGATGTTTAGTGTAATCTGACCACACATAGGCTTAAACTCGAATTGGACATAAGCATTCGGAAATATTAGCAGGAAGGACGGCATACCACCGATCAGCATTATTGCAGAATTGGATACACTCTGTTAAAGTGCTTTTTGTTGCAAGCTTTCTTTGGCGATTTAAAAAGTTTACATAATGCCCAAATAGATAATAAATACGAAAATAACAAGTTCATTTGACCGTAGAGCTGAATTAGTCTTTATCAGACTGAAAAAAGAAAGAAAGAAATCTTACCGTTACATTGTTTCTTTTTTTCAGTTCCAGAGCTTGGGGGGGACCTGTACCTGCACCTGACAAGCGCGAAGTGAAGGCAGTTCCAGCACGTGAAACACGATTCCAGTGTCTGGGTTTTAAGCTTTGACTCTCTTAAGGATTCCTATGTCATCACGTTTCCCTTCAAGACATGTGGAACCTGCTCAATCGTCAGGACGTTGTTCCACACCTACTTACCTGCAGACGTCTGTCTCAACATTGAGGAGCATCACTACCTTGATTCGCCGAGATTCTCTGCTGATGCCTGTCTCGCACTACGTTCTGCAGCCTTCTCCGGGTGTAGTCAGTGCTCATCATTCAGCCGCTCCTGCTGAACTTATTCCAGCGTTCATCTGTGTCTAGGCCTCTTCAGTGTGGCAGTTTCCTCCTCCCCCTTTTCCATAGAGCGCATCAGCTTTATCCAAAAGCGATAACGGACCCTCAGAAAAGTTAAACTCAGAGGCATAGTTCTCCTATATTCCTGTCTTTGTTCCCAGTGGTTGAAGTCCCGTTTTTCTTTCTTTTTTCCCCCTTTTTTTCTTTTCTTTTCTTTATTTCTTTTTTTTTTTTTACATTTACAAAGTATTGATTCCTGTACTTCAGAGATACTGCAAAATATCTTGATTGTTGAAATGAAAAAGCACATCCGAATTCGTGCCAAAATAACAGAGATGTTGACAGGTTGGAGGCAAAATCAAATATCTAAAGTACTGAAACATAATCCACGACTTTGCTGTTGCTAAACATCCCTTCCACTCCACCCCGACCACCCCCCGCCAACCCTCCCTTCAGCCCCATTTCCCACACTTCTCTCCCCCTGTTGAAATGGATAGGACCGTTGGCTGTCACAAACTGACTTTATCTTTTAATGAATGCCTACTGAGTATGTTTCAACCTGCAAACGTGGTCATCTACCATTGTGATGTGGAACACCTCAGCTGGCAGTGGAAGCAATGTCATCACGATGGAAAGTCTCTAAAGCGCCAAATGCATACTATGAACCAAGACAAATGACGTGAACAGAAAGGATCTGAAGGACAACACTGACATCGGCATCTCTGTCCTGGAAGCAGCAACATGGAATTAATTCAGACTGACCGTCAAGACCGCACCAGTCTGAAACATGGCATCAGCGCTCTCACACTTCGGGGTCCTTCCTATACAGCAGGGACTACCTAATTTAAAAAAAAAAAAACACACACACACACACAACCTCTAAATTATGTCACGTTAAAACTGATGAAAAGACGACTAACTTTCGACTTCACAATTTTTGAACGCGCACAAGTCATCTCCGTCTTTGAAATAGAAAAACAAACAAAAAAAAAAACAACTGTGTCTTAGCACATGCACTCCGTATGTTCCAAACTGTCCAACTTCAGCCAGTACAGACTTTAAAAGCTGCTCCTGAGCAGCCTTGCCCAGTGTATCAAGTGGAGCGCTGATTTCAAATTTGCCAGGAATGTGAAAAGCTGCAGAGAGCAAAACACTGATGTCCAATGTGCACATGAAGTGCTGACGATCTTGGAGGTGATGACCTTGCCTCAGAGGGTTCCAGAGAGGCACTGAGCGTGGAGTGGCTGCTGAATCTTTATGCACTGCCGCCTTGGAGGTTGCTCGTTGACTTGCAGACATCAGGGACCTCGGAATGGGTAGCATGGAAGACACGTGGAAGACGCTCTTTAATGAGGTTTGTTTTCCTTGGGAAATGTGTGTGTGTGTGTGTGTGTGTGTGTGCGTGCGTGCGTGCGTGCGTGTGCGTGCGTGCGTGTGTGTGTGTGTGTGTGTGTGTGTGTGTGTGTGTGTGTGTGAATGCGTGCGTTCGTGTATGCGCGCGCGTGCGTGCGTGCGTGTGTTTTGTATCTGTGTGTGTGTGTGCGTGTGTGTGTGTGTGTGTGTGTGTGTGTGTGTGTGTGTGTGTGTGTGTGTGTGTGTGTGTGTGTGTGTACGCGTGCACGTGCGTGCAAGCGTCCGCGCTCGGGCTTACGTGGGGTAACGTATTTATCAACAGAAAATCTCCAACTCAGCTCAGAATAAAGCGTGATCTGTTCGATGTGTTACATGTGCTGTCTCTATTGATGGCTAAACGATATATCATGTTTCAATGAAGATGAACTAAGGGCTGACTTTACAATATTGTAGACGTACAAATAGGACTTTTTATTTTTGTTATGAGGGTGAGAAAAACAAAAAATGTTAAAAAGATGTCGATAATTCAAAAGTGGGTGGCCATAAATAATTGATCCAAGCGATTAATAATAGTCCTGCGGCATGATATTTCGATACATAAAGACGTTAATCAGGGCTGCAACACAAACAGCTTCAGACTGCTTCTTCCATTTGTTTGGCCTATCTCCCAAACGTAGGCCGACGCCATTTTGTCTCCTAGCTTCTTCAATCTCTTCAGCGTAAGATAGGTGTTGAATCAATTTGATTCAACGCCTATCTTACGCTGAAGAGATTGAAGATAAGTGATTGCTCGTTCATTTTGTTGTAATAATTGTTTTGTATCTTGCCTAAAGAAGACCTAAGAGGTCAAAACGCGTCGTGTTTTGTCTTGTGATTCGTTTGTCCACTTTTTTGGGCGGTTCGCTAACATTTATTTAAGATTTGTTTGGATTTCCACCTGCAGTCGTCTCACTTTACAACTAGATCTAACTGTTTACGTAAAGTCATTGTCGACATCATCCTATTCATCATCGTCATCGTTATGACGAGTGTCAACATCATCGTGGCCGTCATCGTCATTCTCGTTATCGGAGCCATCATCATCGTCATCACATCATCGTCTTCAACATCACTATTTCTCTCTTGTCTTAAAAACAACAAAAGCAAGACCTTAACTTGCGCCAAAGATAAAATTTGATCCATATGAAGAGTTTTGTCATTTATTCAAAAAGATTTTTGTGTTTAAAAAAGGGGGGAAAGATATCCAAGCATCTTATTTATTACGAAACTGCGGCTCTCCGACGTTGTTGTTGTTGTTGTCGTCGTTGTTGTTATCACTGTTATAATTTACTGGTTATCGTTGTTATTATTGTCCTCGTTGTTGTCGTTGATGTTGGTATTATTATTATACATTTACTGGTTGTCGTTGTAGTCGTTGTTATGTTGTTATTACTGTTGCATTTTTGGTGGTTGTCGTTGTTGTTGTCGTCGTCGTCGTCGTTGATGGTGTTATTATTGTTATATATTTACTAGTCGTCGTTGTTGTTGTCGCTGTTGATGTTGTCATTATCGTTGTATATTGACTGGTTGTCGTTGCTGTTGTTGTCGTCGTTGATGTTATTATCATCGTTATATTTACTAGTCGTCGTTGTTGTTGTTGTCGTCGTTGATGTTGTCATTATCGTTGTATACTGATTGGTTGTCGTTGTTGTTGTTGTCGTCGTTGATGTTATTATTATTGTTATATATTTACTAATCGTCGTTGTTGTTGTTGTCGTCGCTGTTGATGTTGTCATTATCGTTGTATATTGACTGGTTGTCGTTGTTGTTGTTGTTGTTGTCGTCGTTGATGTTATTACCATTGTTATATATTTACCGTTCCAGCTTCTGTATCGTCCAAAAGTGTCACTGCCTTTGCCCTCCTCACTCATTCACGCCCCTCTCCCACTCAACCATCCTTGTCCCCACCTTCCCCTCTCCGCACACATGTCTCTCGTTCTGTTGCTATTCCAGTGTCAGTAGTCCACAGGGAACTGAACAACACCAGATCTTTTTGATGCCACTCACTGGAGAAGACGCCGCGCTGCTGTTGTGTACTTTGATGGTGTTCAGTGCAGTGCCGCCTGTTCTGATCGTTAAAAGTCTTTACAGGACACAAATTATTAGGTCCCCACTCCCCCACCACCTTTCTCCCTACCGGCAGCCGCCCCTCCCCCCCCCCTCCCCCCCTACTGACTACAGCAACTACTTTGCAGGGGAGTCAGACTGGGCTCGTAGCCCCCTCTGGGAAGATGCTGCCACCACAGCTCTCCAACGACAGTGCCCCTGAGCATGCTGATGCCAGAGTCTTTGACATGCATGTATACCACAGACATGGGCTTAGAGGAGAAATGGCGATTCAAGTCACCATGAGAAACAAAACATGAACAACAGCCGAGATTCTCTTTTTACTCAATTATAACGATCATGTTGATCCGAGATTGCTTGACAAGACTGCACTCAACGTTTCTTTTCGTAATATATCCCAGCGTCAAGCAGGCCTGGGAAATACAGACACCTGCAGCGTTGGTCAGAAAATGTTAGCAACATTCTCCGAGACGCGGTATCCGTTCAGTGGATGAAACTCCACAGTGTGGTTCCAGTCTCTTCAACTAAGAACATAGCCATCCTGCCATACAGCATACTCATCCCTGGCGATCCGTATCTCTCTCCTGGTCATTCCAGAACACGTAGCAGGCAGTTCACCACCAGAGCCAACACATTTGATTTTAGTTTCTTTTCAAGAACAATTTCAAGTCTAGAACTCCCTTCCAGTGACGACGGCGGAAGCTAATATCTTTTTTTTTTTTTTTGTCCCATCTTCTGAGCCAGACCAGCGGTATTTCACCCACGCCGCTCATTCCGACTCTCCTCGTCCAAAGCCACAGCTCCGGCACCGACGATCCACAGGGAGCAGTCAATATCAACTCGTCATGAGGCACCCTGCACTGCTGCCGAGTCACCTCGGTGGTGTTCAGTGGCGCCTGTACTGATCTAACATATGTAAGACACCACCTGTTAAGCCCCCTACTGACGAAAAAAATTGCGTAATCGCGGAGCCGGTGTGAGTGAGCTCTCCCTCCGGAGGGCGCCACCACGTCCGTCCAACGACAGTCCCTACAAATTTGTCGATACTGGTGACCCTGCCGGAATTAAATCAAGTTCACTGACGTGGAAAGGCAATAGAAACTGAGGTCACCATGAGAGCAGGGCATGAAGGGCCATAGAATTTAAGACATTTTTTAAAAAATACTGATCGATGAGAATGTGGATGGTGAAGATGATGCTACGGATGTCCATTCTGGTCTGAGACTACATGACAGGGCTGAACACTACGCATAGTTTCATAATATATCCCGGCGTCAATCAGGTCCGAGAGATACAGACACCTGCAATGTTAGTCAGGAGACACACTCGGAGACGCATCCATTAAGTGGATGAAACTCGACTGTGTGGTCCCAGTCTTCCCATCTGAGCCCATAGCAAACTCAACTCTGGCTAGGAGCCGGTCGGGGCAGAAAATCCCACAAAGAAACGGCTCTGATAGGAATCGAATCCACGACCTCCCAGCCGGGAGTCCGCGACGCTAACCACTTTGCCATGGTGGCTGGTCAGAAGCTCCCATCTTGGCATTCTTCAAGGGGGACTGAAAAAACTTCTTTTAAAGTAATGCTAAGTGTACTGGGTTCGACTAGAATAATGCTGATGAAATCCATGGCTATAGTGGTCGTGGGTCGTACCCCGGGGACCGTTAGGGTACCAGGATTGGCCTGAATAGAGGGGTGGAGACTGCTTCGACCGTCTTTTGTCTCTTTCTTTGTTTCATTGTTTCCTCGGAGCATTGCGCACACCACGTCAATAAACATCCATTGCGAAAGCCGGCATAGATGATTGAAGATCTGAACTCTGTGACGGAGTGTAGAAGGACCATAAGTCCCCCCACCTAGGGTTCCAAACCTTCAGCCCCCTAAACAGCGCGTGACAGTGGTTGGGTGGTGACTCTGACTTAACCCGCTAACGTCTGACAGGAAGTGTGAAATGAAGCGGGCAGGCATTACATATAGCTACACAGAAGACCCTGCTACTCTGAGAGCGCTGCCCTCCACCAAGGTTGAACAATCGTCTGAAGAAAAAAAAATCATGGATCCGCCCCTTGATGGGGATTCTCACCAAACTCTGATGGATTCGTCCTTGTATCTCTCCACCAAGTTTTGTTTAAATTGGTCCTGTACGTGGGCCGGAACAGCTCAGTTGCTACAGTGCTAGACTATTGATTCTAATGAATTTGGGGTTGTGGGTTCGAATCCCCACCAGGTCGTTTCGGTACCGGGGTATTTTTTCCTTTTCCTTCGCAGTGAAGATTGGTCTCTGTTGATGTTTCTTTACCAGGGAAGGCTTGAAAGGAGAAGGGGGCGGGGAGTGTCGATATTAGGAGAAGGGGCGGGGAGTGTCGATATTAGGAGAAGGGGCGGGGAGTGTCGATATTAGGAGAAGGGGCGGGGAGTGTCGATATTAGGAGAAGGGGCGGGGAGTGTCGATATTGACTGAAATGCCCGCTGTCTGACTCTATCCTTTTTCTTAATTTTTTTTTCTGCCTTTGTGACCAGTTCATCAAATTTTGTTCAAGAAAATCTGTGAACTTTCTTTTTCTTCTGTTGTTCATGTGTATAATATTGCTTTTCTTTTTTTTTTTTCTACCTTAAATTCTTTTTGCTTTGCAATTTAAAAGAACATTCAGTCAAACCTAAAACGTCTCTGAAGACCTTCTGCTGTCAAGCTCTTCCTAGAGTTTCTTCCTACAGAACATGGAAAGATGTGTGCTTTTTTGTGTTTTCTTTTTGTGTGCCAGGGCTTTGGGCCTATGTGTGATCTTATAGTCTAAAATAACACTGAAAGATAAATTACCCCCAATTTTTTTCTCCTTCCCAGCACACACGGGCTCCTATCTACACAGTCAGTCACTACATCGTCTATCTCCGACGATTCGTCTCGGAAACCTCCGCCACCTCTTCGGCAAGTTCCGGCGGCAGTTCGGGGGCCGCCGACAAGAAAGGAAACCGACGACGGCGCGAGGCCCCGTCCGCTCACAGGAAAGGACCCTCCCCCCCTGACGGCATCGACCCTCTGTCCTATTTCCTGAGGAAGCTCAAGCTGGACCTTAAAGTGTCCTATGACAGGTCAGATTACTGTCGTCATCCTTCCCAACAGCTCTCTCTCTCTCTCTCTCTCTCTGCCCAATCCCAACACCTCACCCCCCCCCCCCTCTCTCTCTCAGTGTGGTGTGTGTGTGTGTGTGTGTGTGTGTGTGTGTGTGCGTGCGCGCGCGCGCGCATATCTGTCTTGCTGTCTATTTTTTTCTGTCTGCCTGTCTATTTGTCTGCGTCTGTCTGTCGTTTGTCTGTCTGTCTGTCCCCAAACAAGTAACATTGAAATTGTCACATCTACAAATAAACGACTACATCAACAAGGAAGTCAATAATTATTCCCCCTGTAATCTGAAATGCTGGTTTGACGAAGCTGTCTTTATGTACAACATTATAAACAGCTTCACACCATTCACCTTTACAAGACGTTTCCTATTAAAGCTATGCAGAATATACAATACAACGTTTATTTCCCCGTCCAAGAACAGACCTTTTCCTGTCGTCCGTCACGTATTCTGGTGGAAAGTCAAGGAGCGTTCGGAGGAGATCGGAAGGGGGGAGGAGGAGGGGGGGGGGGTGCAGAGAAGCCTAGAAATTCTGTTGTAGCGGTTCCAACCCCCTGTCTGGGCTGACCTATGACCTATGGATGGAGGTGTTGTTTTCTTGGAAGTACCAACGTCCTGTTGGGTTCTGGTTGGCTACAAAAAGCAGAAATTGTCAGGCGCTCTGATGTCTTGTTCGCCGTGCCAGCGAATAGTTCCATCCACAAACACTTGTGGACCAACTCGATTGTAACAGATTCAGTTCCAGGCCATTACCCTCAATGCACCCTCGAGGGCCAAAAGGGACGCTACTCTGAAAAAGCATTGATAAGTTTCCTTTGGCTTTTTTTGGGGGGAGAGGTTGAAACACTGGTTCCCGACGAAATTTCAGTAACTGTCGGCGACATAGAGCTTTTCATGAATCCTTTTGGCATGTCACGTGCATGCTTGTTTTCTACTGTTTTCCTCTCACAGAATTGCGTATATACTTTTCCCCACAGGCGAGTGACTTACTTACCCACATAAAGTTCGATATCAAACACACACACACACACACACACACACACACACACACACACACACACACACACACACCACACACCACAGCAGAAATCCCTGAGCAAAAGAAAATGCCATAGGCCTATAGTTTTTGTTTATTATGTGAGGTGCTTATGTGCTGACGTCATTCTAGATCTACCTGGACAGACAGGCAACTACCACATCAATGATCTTATTTCTTACTACACACCACACACACACACACACACACACACACACACACCACACACACACACGCACGCACGCACACACACACACACACGCGCGCGCGCGCACACACACACACACGTATGCACGCACGCACGTATGCACGCACGTATGCACGCACACCCACACACACCCACACACGCACGCATGCACGCACGCACGCACGCACGCACACACACACACACACACGCACACACACACACACACACACACACACACACACACACACACACACACACACACACACACAACCTAATCCCCTACATTGACCGTCGCTGTTTGTGGGAAGGCAGCACACTACCAACACTGAGACATTTGATCTACTGTGTAGT
>CM065715.1:97431019-97468519 GCA_033310375.1 Conus canariensis
CACACACACTCTGTCTCTCTCGCTCACTCACACACACACACACACACACACACTCCTGCATGTAATCGCTGTACAACACATATCCCAACACACAAAGAGGACAAGAAGAGAGACAGAGAGAGAGAGAGAGAAGAGAGAGAGAGAGAGAGCAGACAGAGAGAGAGAGAGGAGAGAAGAGAGAGAGTTTAAACAAATTTGTGGTGGGGAAAAACAAACGCAGACGAAAAATTCCACCGTCATCATATTGATGACCTGGCAAAGATTAAAAAAGAAATGTGGGGGGGGGGGGGGGGGGGGGATGAAGGAGGGAGGGAAGGGGACGGGAAAAGAAAAAGAAAACAAATGGGAACGAAAAATCAGGGCAATAGATTATAAAAGAATCAAAATCCTTCACTAACACCAGATGAGGACCATATATGTAATCGTCTTCAAAACAGAAAAATTCACATCGCCTATTCCGAGGCCTTTCATCCGCTGGTTCGGACTCGTCAGGGAGACACGTCTGATTGTGTCTGTGAACGCTTGACATCAAGTGGAGATAGACACGTCTGATTGTGTCTGTGTTCGCTTGATATCAAGTGGAGATAGACACGTCTGATTGTGTCTGTGTTCGCTTGATATCAAGTGGAGATAGACACGTCTGATTGTGTCTGTGTTCGCTTGATATCAAGTGGAGATAGACACGTCTGATTGTGTCTGTGTTCGCTTGACATCAAGTGGAGATAGACACGTCTGATTGTGTCTGTGTTCGCTTGACATCAAGTGGAGATAGACACGTCTGATTGTGTCTGTGTTCGCTTGATATCAAGTGGAGATAGACACGTCTGATTGTGTCTGTGTTCGCTTGATATCAAGTGGAGATAGACACGTCTGATTTTGTCTGTGTTCGCTTGACATCAAATGGAGACATACCGCTGTCCAATATTCTGTTTTATTCTCGCCAACAAGGATTCAAAATGAGAACCTAAGGATAGAAAAGTAACTGGAAAAGAAAGTGCTGTAAGAAATGAAATTGCTGGTAGTCAATGTAGGGGGAAATCTTTGAGCCTGTGCTGTAAGGATCGATTTAAGGATACAAGGGAGGTGAAAAGGTGTCAACAGTCAGAGCAGTCAGCTCACCCAAGCACCGTCAGTCACATGTGTATTGACAGCAGCTAAGAATTGTACAGAACAGCCTAGATATGTTGAACGATTTAGTAGTGGGGAAAAAAAAAACAAGTGCGGACAAACAAGTTTTCCATCATTGCACCTGGCAAAGGTGAAACAAGACAAGGGGAAGAAAAGAAGGGAGGGGGAGGGGAAAGAGAGAAAATATAGGGACGACAAAATCAGGGCAATAAACTGTAAAACCCTTCTAGCAGCTTATGGAACCATTGTCATCCGTCTGGAAAACAGAACCATCCATATCATAACTTGCTCCCATGACTATCATCCGCCGATTCGGACACACACACACACACACGCACGCACGCACGCACGCGCACACACACACGCGCACACACATGTATATATACACACATACATATGCACAACACAACATATATATATATATATATATATATGTGTGTGTGTGTGTGTATATATATACATAATTATATATATATATATATTTCAATTCAGCCAGGAAAACAAACCGTGTACAATGGTTTACTTTGGTAAACCGCACCAATCATGGTGTGTCCCCCGTGGTTGGCTGAGCTGTGAACAGCATGACTTGATCAGCTGAACCTTGTACCGGCAGTTCATCGTCAGCAGTGGTCTGGTCACCTGTGCCAGGTAACCTGTGTTCAACAACTTCCTTCCACCTCATCTTCTCTGCCACCTCAGTCGGCATCACCCTGTCGCCGATCACTCCTCTTCCCCTTCCAAAGCTGCACCCCGGCTGGCCCCGCCACAGACCCAGCTCTGGCAGTCCACGGGGTGCAGTTCATGTCAGGTGGTCTTGAGCGCACTGCTGCCGAGTCACTGCGGTGGTATTGAGTGATGCCATGTGCTGGGCACCATCTGCTGAGCCCTCGCTCACGACAAGAGTTGCTCAGCCGCAGAGCCAGCGTGCATGAGGGTTCTCATCCGGAGGGCGCCACCACGTCCTTCCAGTGACAGTGCCCAAGAACTTGCCGATACTGGACACCCCTTCTTCTTCTTCTTCTGCGTACGCAGGCCGATACTCCTGCGGACACTCCCTGTATAGACAGGTAGGTATTAATCCCATCTGCTCAACAAAGGGAGTGGAGTTTTGTGTGTATAACCGTGTTTTTTTTATCCCGCCATTAAGGCAGCCATACTCCATCTTTCGGGGAAGGTGCATGCTATGTGTAACGTGTCACCCATACTAACGGCCAAACTGGCCTTCTCTTCCGAAAGTTGGTGATGGGATTTTACGTGTGTGCAAGATGTGATGCGTGCGTTCACACACGGAACCTCGGTTTATAGTCTCATTCGAAGGACTGTATGGGAAATGGAGTTAGAACCAATGTTAACTCCGAGGGAAAAATCCCCCTATACCGAAACGGCCCGGCGGAGATTCGAACCCGCAACCCTTGGATTACGAGTCCGGCGCTCTACCAGCTGAGCTATTCCGGCCCCACTGGACACCCCGATACGAACCCGCCAATGTCAGAGACATGGACAGGAAACCGAAAATGAGGTCACTATGGGAGCAGAGCATGGAGGGCCACAGAAGCATGATTCTTTTTCTACTTATCGATGGGTATGATTATGATTACGGTGAAGCAATGGAGTTTCATTACGACCTGCGGTTGCATGACGGGGGCTGCACTCTACGTTTACTTTCATAGCATTTCCTAGGGTTAACCCGACCTGGGAGATACAGACACCTGCAGTGTTGATTAGGAAATCTGAGCAACACTCTCAAAGACGAATTTCGACCGTTATGTTTCAATTCCTGCAGTCGAGCCCGCATCTAATTCAGCTTTGGGTAGGCGCCGGTCGGGACAGAAAAAAATCCCACAAATACATGCTTTGATGACAATCGAGCCCACGACCTTTCAGCGGGCAATCCAAGACGCTAATCACTGCAACATAGCGGCTGGAACGAGTTCAGCAGCATAAAGACAGCCTTTCATACCAACTTCCGTGGCGAAGTGGTGAGCATCGTACACCCTCGGTTGGGAGGTCGTGGGTTCGATTCTCATCAGAGCCGTTCTTTTGTGGGATTTTTCCTGCCCAAAGTTGAGTTTGCTACGTATTCAACTAGGACAATACGGACCACATAGTCGTGTTTCATCCATCTAACGGATGCGTCTCTGGGAGCGTTGCTCAAATTAACGACTTAACACTGCGGGTACCTGTATCTCTCGGGCCTAGTTGACGCCGGGATATAATAAGACAGTAGAGTACAGTCTTGTCATGCAGTCTCAAACCAGAGTCCTCCATCATCCTCATCCACATCCTCATTGATCAGCATAGGAAATGAGTCAAGTTCCACAGCCCTTCATGCCGTGCTCTCATGTTGACCTCAGTTTCGATTATCTCTGTGCGTTCAAGCTCCTGGTTTGGTTCTGTCGGGTCACCGGTTCCGGCAAACTCATGGGGGCTGTCGTTGAACGGACGTGATGGCGCCCACCGAGGGAGAGCTCGCTCACGATGATTCCGTGACAAAGTAATTATTATTGTCGTCAATAGGGGGCATAGCAGATGGTATCCTGCATATGCTGGATCAAAACAGGCCCCTCTGAATAGCATTGAAGTAACTCGGCAACAGTGCAGCGTCTCCTCTGATGGGTTGGCTCCTGACGACTTGACATTGCCTGCTCCTTGTGGATTGCCATTGCAGGGACAGTGGCGGGACGGGCCAGGCTGTGGCTATGGATGGGGGACAGCAATGGTGCAACGCCACTGAAGTGTTACAGAAGAAGAAGAAGAAGAATAAGAAAGACGAAGACGAAGACGAGGAAAAGACAGGCTTTCACAATAGTTCATTTGGAAAAAAAAAACTTCCCAAAGTTTTGCCCAAATGCATTTGAAAGTGGACACAACCGCGAGTCCTCGTGCGCAATACTTTTTCCCACAGCAAGGCGGACAGCTGTGGTAGATACCATCTGCTCTCTTTGAAGGAGCTTTAACAACGAGTGACCTACCTTGCATTGTTTGTTTGTTTGTTTGATTAGATTGCTCTTCCGGCTACAAGTGGAACTGTTCACGTTTATCACATCAAATCATAATGTCGCCGATGTTGTGACTTGTAGTACTTCTTCACCCTGGCCAAAGAGAGGATCACATCCAGTTCTCAACTTATTGGTGAACATCAAAGGGAGAGGGGGCGGCTTTCGGGGTAGGGGGGATGGGGATGGGGGGTGTTAGTATCTCCGAGGGGACACGAAAGAGTGCGGACCGTCTGTATTAGTCAGTCTTGTGATCGATGGGATCTTGAAGACCGATCCTTTATTTGGATTCGTGATGAGTTCTGCGCTTTGCAGAAATTCGTCTGTGTCGAGACGGCCGAGGAATACTGCCGCATACGACACATTTTATAGGTGGAAAGCTAGTTAGGTTCTTTGTGTTGCTAGAAAGAGTGATTGACAAACGAGGGGGTGGGGGGATGAGAGGTCACAGAGCGGTGGGGGTGGGTGAGGTGGGGTTCACTGACCAAGACGTCATCACTAGGATAGGCAAGGTGAGGAGGTGTGGGGTGCTGTTCCCATCAGTATTATGGTTGGTCGTTCCCATCAGTATTATGGTGGGTCGTTCCCATCAGTATTGTGGGGTGTCGTTCCCATCAGTATTCTGGTGGGTCGTTCCCATCGGTATTGTGGTGGGTCGTTCCCATCAGTATTGTGGGGTTTCGTTCCCATCAGTATTGTGGGGTGTCGTTCCCATCAGTATTGTGGGGTGCTGTTCCTATCAATTGTGGGCTTCCATCAGTATTGTGGGGTGCTGTTCCCATCAGTATTGTGGGGTGCTGTTCCTATCAGTATTGTGGTGGGTCGTTCCCATCAGTATTGTGGGGTGTCGTTCCCATCAGTATTGTGGTGGGTCGTTCCCATCAGTATTGTGGGGTGTCGTTCCCATCAGTATTGTGGGGTGTCGTTCCCATCAGTATTGTGGTGGGTCGTTCCCATCAGTATTGTGGGGTGTCGTTCCCATCAGTATTGTGGGGGTCGTTCCCATCAGTATTGTGGGGTTCGTTCCCATCAGTATTGTGGGTCCGTTCCCATCAGTATTGTGGGGTGCCGTTCCCATCAGTATTGTGGGGTGCCGTTCCCATCAGTATTGTGGGGTGCTGTTCCCAACAGTATTGTGGGGTGCTGTTCCTATCAGTATTGTGGTGGGCCGTTCCCATCAGTATTGTGGTGGGCCGTTCCCATCAGTATTGTGGTGGGCCGGTCCCATCAGTATTGTAGTGGGCCGTTCCACCCAGTATTATGGTGGATCGTTCCCATCAGTATTGTGGTGGGCCGTTCCCATCAGTATTGTGGTGGGCCGTTCCCATCAGTATTGTGGTGGGTCGTTCCCATCAGTATTGTGGAGCGCCGTTCCCATCAGTATTGTGGTGGGTCGTTCCCATCAGTATTGTGGGGTGTTGTTCCCATCAGTATTGTGGAGTGCCGTTCCTATCAGTATTGTGGAGCGCCGTTCCTATCAGTATTGTGGTGGGTCGTTCCCATCAGTATTGTTGTGGGTCGTTCCCATCAGTATTGTGGGGTGTCCGTTCCCATCAGTATTGTGGAGTGCCGTTCCTATCAGTATTGTGGAGCGCCATTCCCATCAGTATTGTGGTGGGTCGTTCCCATCAGTATTGTGGTGGGTCGTTCCCATCAGTATTGTGGTGGGTCGTTCCCATCAGTATTGTGGGGTGCCGTTCCCATCAGTATTGTGATGGGTCGTTTCCCATTAGTATTGTAGTGGGTCGTTCCCATCAGTATTGTGGTGGGTCGTTTCCCATTAGTATTGTAGTGGGTCGTTCCCATCAGTATTGTGGTGGGTCTTCGTCTGTGGAGGCCAGCTCAAGTCGTTCCGTGTTAGAACACAGCTGGGTCTGAAATGTCATGGATCTGTGAATGACAAACTATGTCTTTTGTATGTTTATCTATTTATTCACTTATTTATTCAGTCATCTATTTATTTTGCATTTGTTTAATTCAGAATGAGTTTCTGTAACTTTCAATAGTTTCAAAAGTGAGGTGACTGTAACGGGAATTGAAACAAATTCAAAAGAAGATTTACTGTTCCGCAGAACGAAAGAGACGAACAAATTACAAGACAAAACACGACGCGTTTCGACATCTTTGGTCTTCTTCAGACAAGACAAACAACATTCAAGACAATAAAAGCGAAGAACGAACAATCAATTTAACCTCAACTGGTGGGTGTGTGTGTGTGTGTGTGTGTGTGTGTGTGTGTGTGTGTGTGTGTGTGCGTGTGTGTGTGTGTGTGTACGTGCTGTGTGTGTGTGTGTGTGTGTGTGTGTGTGTGTGTGTTGTGTATGTGTGTGTGTATATGTGTTAGAGTGTGATGGTTTGTGGGGACATTTTCAAACACTTCACAGGGGATATTGGAAACCGAAAATTTTGTGGAATACCTTTCAATACGCCCACAATTTCGCTCCCAGAAAATGTCCTGAAAATGCTTTCCAGAGGGCTGGTTTCAAAGTAAGGTGAGTGCAGGCGGACATTGATACAAACCTCAAAGAAAAATTACTGTTCTGCCGAACGAAAGAGACAAAAATGACAAGACAAAGCACGACGCGTTTCGATCTCTTTGGTCTTCTTCAGGCAAGAAGTGATTGTTCGTTCTTAGTTTTCATTGACTCGAATGCTGTTTGTGCTTTTCCTCTTTAAGTCTGGATCCTAGAAACCATTAATGCAAAGACAAATCTGCCACCAGAACGTTCCCACAGTAGCAGTGTAGTACGTGTCTATGCGCACACGCAAACATGGTCTTACGTTCGTGCCGATTCCCTTTCTCTGAGCGGCAACAATGAGGTGTTTACCACATTTAACTGCCATTGGTATAACCAGTATATGTTCATTTGCGGATGAACCCAGATGACCTACAGTTATCAGCTGATGAACCGAGATGACCCAGAGTTATCACCGAAAACCATTGATCTCATAGGTCCCTTTCTATGTTTCCTTAATGATGATCAACAGTGAGCCTAGACTTAATACCCCACGATTAATGAGAGAGAGAGAGAGAGAGAGAGAGAGAGAGAGAGAGAGAGAGAGAGAGAGAAGACAGACACTGGTGTTTAAGATTTATTCAATCATTAGAGGTCACTAGTTAAACACCTCTGTGTGTGTGTGTGTGTATGCGTGTGTGTGTGTGTGGTCGCTTAAAAATAAATGGTTATCTCGTAAAGCTCAACGCCTTCCAATTGTGTGTGTGTGTGTGTGTGTGTGTGTGTGTGTGTGTGTGTGTGTGTGTGTGTGTGTGTGGTGTGTGTGTGTGTGCGTGCTTGCGTACGTGCGTGTGCGTGTGTCGTTAAAAAAATAAATGGTTATCTTGCAAAGGCTGAACGCCTTCCAGTGTGTGTGTGTGTGTGTGGTTCATTTAAAAATAAATGGTCATCTCGCAAAGGCTCAACGCCTTCCAACGTGTACGTGTGTGTGTTCCAGCGTGTGTGGTGTGTGTGTGAGTGCGCGCGCGCGCGGGTGTGTGTGTGTGTGTGTGTTCGTTTACAAATAAATGGTTATCTTGTAAAGGCTCAACGACTTCCAGTATGTGTGTGTGTGTGTGTGTGTGTGTGTGTGTGTGTGTGTGTGTGTGTGTGGTAATTAAAAAAATAATGGTTATCTCGTAAAGGCTCAACGCCTTCCAGAATCTCTCTCTCTGCCTGACTAGTTGTCTGTCTGCATGTCTCTTCCTTTCTCTCTCTGTCTGTCTGCCTGTATGTCTGGCTCTCTCTTTCTCTCTCTGTATGTCTGTCTACTGCCGATCACGTTTCACTTTCAGATCCCTGATGCTGCCACGTACTTATATGTTCTTGCATTTTGATGTTGAGGGGAAGAACAGCTGGGTTTAAAATGTACATCAAGTGTTATGTGAATGTGTCTCTGGAGATGTGTGGGCTGAACAAGTGTGTCGATACAGGAATCAGTCCAATCATGTCTTTCGCCTTAATCGCTGGTTGATTTGAATGACAAGTGTCGTATGACAACGTTCAAACAAGTGAAAGATATGTTGTATATTAAAAAAAAAAATGTTAGCATTCAAGACATTCAGCCTTGATTAGAATTTGATTTGGGCTTTAAAAGAAAATAATAAAGTAATTGTGCATTTTCGATTTTAAATATCTGACATAGAGCTGCTTCAGATACATACAGCGTAGAGGAAATGATTTTTTTTCCAATGATGAATGCAGGACGAGAAAAACTCGTAAGAAAATCATCCCCATCAAAATCAACATTAATACGTGCATTGTTGTTATATTAACTCTTTAGGTCTAAAGATACAACGATACCATGAATTTTGGTGTGTGTGTGTGTGTGTGTGTGTGTGTGTGGGTGTGTGTGCGTGTGTTGTGCGCGCGCGGCGCGCGCACTGTGTGTGTGTGTGTGTGTGTGTGCGCGCGCGCGCGTGCGTGTGCAGAGCATTCAAAAGCAGATCAATGCTGACGTTTAAGTCGCTAAATGGTAGGTTTGTATTCCGAGAAAAAAAACACACCACCCTCTTAGCATTATCACGATTGAATGCGCAGATCTCCCTTCAAACAGGCCAATGGCCTTTCTGAATAATAAAAAAAAGGTCTGAACTCTCTCGCTCTCTCTCTCTGTGGGCATGCGTGTTTGTGCGTGCTTCTAGTGCCACGGAGAAGAACTCAGAGGGGGTAGGAATCAATAAACAAGTGGTCAAAATAATACCAACAGCGTTTTCCCATTTCACGCTGTTGCATCGCGCCATCTGCTGAATTACGATCAGTACCCCGTTTATTCTTACCCCCGGCGAAAATGCCTTACATCCCCGTGATTGTCGCCATCGTTAAACTGACTTTGTCAAAATCACCACCATCATCTTCGTCGTCGTCCTCCTTCTCCTCTTCATTATCACTGTTACATCATCATCGTTCGTCGATCTTGTTTCTTCATAATCGTCACCATAAACCGTTGCCCGGAGTTAGCCTAAATTACTAGACCCTTCTCTTCTAGTATGCGCACGTACGCACGCACGTACATACATACACTGCATAAAACGCACACATGCACACACACACTCAGCTACTCGAGGACTCTTGCAGTACACACAGATATACTCATAGAAACAAACATACGCATGTACACACATCCACAAGTTCATGCATGCACAGAATCACAGACACAGAGACTTTTGTAATACCCTCATTAAAAACAGAAAAACGATACTACATTGGTAAACATTATTCCATTTTTACTGCTGAACTTGTAGCCATACTTATGGCATTAAATTACATTGTAGATCTTTCGACGGATACATGCAAAATCTTATTCTGTGTGAACTCAAAGTCTGTTTTACAAGCCATTAAATCCCGAGGCATAAAAAAACCGACTAGAAATGACTATTGAAATAAAACATATTATTCATGAGTTGTCTCTAAAGGGTACCAGTATTACCTTTTGCTGGATTCCTTCTCACTCCGGAATCACCCCAAACGAGTGGGCAGATCATGCGGCTAAAAGGGCAGCAAAAAATAAAGAAGGGTCACAGCATCTCGACATTCGACTAGATCTGCATGAATTTAACCAGCGCATAGAAAAAGTGTCTCAAAATCAGGTTGCTGAACTGCACAAGAAAACAAATAGTC
Organism: Conus canariensis; assembly: GCA_033310375.1. Lineage (NCBI taxonomy): Eukaryota > Metazoa > Mollusca > Gastropoda > Neogastropoda > Conidae > Conus > Conus canariensis. The sequence continues at coordinate 97,440,759 of CM065715.1, forward strand.
AGTATTACCAGCACTGTGTACAAGTAAAGAATGCAGCGAATCCGAAATCCTTTTTAAACAATTTATCTGTAATGCATTCCAGACATGTTACTAGTTTGATGTATAGGTTCCGATTAAATGCTTTTAGAACAAAGCACTCTAAAAATATACATTGCATATGTGGCAAACAAATAACTGTAAACCACCTACTTCTTCACTGCCCAGGAGTTAGGCACTTAGCAGATCAGTTGTCAGCCAGTGCACCAGTATCCACTGAAAATATCTTAAATAATCACTCATTACTTTGCGTGTACTCTGAAAATTTTAATTCCGGTCCACTTGGTATCTATCTCTGATGTGCTTTAAATAAAATTGTTGTGTTGTACATTGATATAAAAGAGTTACGATTATATGATTATCCCCCCCCCCCACTCCCTTCCTCTATTCCGTCCTCCTTTCCACCCTGATGCCCCTCATCCCCACCCGCAAACTTTCTCCTCCCCCACCCATCCCCCTGCATTATGCTCCAATTCTACTAAACTTGTTTCATTTGATATACTTTAATTTCCCCTGATCAACATACACTAAAAGCTAGATAAGTAAATATCTACCTATCTTACCACCCATCCCAACCTTCCCCTCTTGTCCGTAACACAGTCCTCTCTCTCTTGCACCCCCCTCCCCCCCACACACAGGCACACACACACACGCGCGCGCGCATGCACACTCATACACACACACAGAAACACACACTCGCATAATCATTTTTTTCCCCCCGTCTAACAACACTTATAGTGAATAAGTGACGTTAAACTAAAGAAAGTAGAAAGACACAGAGACACATTTGAATACATACACATGCACGCCACACACACACATATACAAACACACACACACAAGCACGCATCACACACACACACACACATACGCGCGCAGGCACACACATACATGCTCAACTACTCGAAGACTCTTGCAGTACACACATACACACATATATTCATAGAAACAAGCATACACATGCACACAACTTCGTGCATGCACAGAATCACAGACACACATATACACACAAATACACTCATGAATATATACACATACACGCATACATCGTGTACGCACATATACACATCACACAACACGACTCAACACACGCAGACACAGACACAGACACACTCACGAGATGTTGGGGCTATGATTTTGCGTGTCTTTCCACGACAGAAGCAGAGAGCAAGGAAGGGGTCTCGTCAATCAATTCTCACAGTAACACGCCTGATGTGTAGCCCCTGTGGTGCAGATACCCGAGATTTAAAAAAAAAAAAGGGGGGGGGGTGAGGGTGGGGATGCGGTGGGGGCGGGGGCGGGGCGGACGGGAACCATGGAGAAGAAAAAATAGCCCGGTAGGAATTTTGCATAGGGGACTTTTGTGTGTGGCACCGCCAATTGGCAGCAGCACTCTAGGGTTCGCTCAGTATCTCGGCATCGTGTCGCAACAATTTCACTGTGCTGTAGTCCAAAGCAGGTGCGGTCTATTCCCCCCCCCCCTCCCCCAACCATTCATTGGTGCCCTTTTCTCCTCTTTGTTTCTTTCTTTCCTTTTTTTTTTCTTTGAGATCTTTCGGGTAGACACTGGGCACAAACCAGGTCAGGAGTTCATATGAGTGAAGCACTGGGTTGAATGGTTGTTTTTTGTTGTTGTAATGCTGTTCTGGGTGATTGTCAGGTTGGTTGGTTGGTTGGTAGATAGGCCGGTTGTGCGGTTGGTCAGTTGGTGTGCTGGTTGACTGGTTGTCGGGTTGGCTGGTAGATTGCATTGACTGGTTGGTTGGTTGGTTGGTGAATTGGTTGTCACACTGGTTGGTTGCTTGATCGCTTCATTCGTTGGCTAGTTAGTTAGTTGGCTGGGCTGTTGTTTTCGTGGCTGGTCACTTGCTTGGCTAGTTCTTTGGTTGTTAGGTCAGTTGGTTAATTGTCAGTCTATTCTTCCTGATACTGCCAAGAACTAACTATAGTTGCAAATAGTGACTACAATTGATACTAAGTGGGTTTCTTATAACGAACTTTACGCACGGTGGAAAAAAAACAAACAGGGATATTAAAAATCAGAGTTTTATCTCATGGTGTTGTTCATTAAGAAAAAAGAAACCCCTCATGGTGCTACGGACTGGCCCTCAATGATTAAGATCCTTCTGTTGGCAGTTTCGTCCGTGACTTCGTGAGCCCGCAGAACCAGGGTCTGAGTCTGCTCCTGCAGCTGTTGAGCAACCTCCAGACTCCCTCTCCTGTCGGTGGGCCTGGGAGGGGCTCCTCTGTCGGGGCGCCGTCAGGTCCGCCTCCTCTTCCTCCTCGCTCAATGCCTCTACGTCTCCTCTGGACGACTACAAGAAAGCGGTGGTGAGTCGAAATTTTGAAATCAGAGTTTTCGAAGTCAGTCAATGGTATTCAAAGCGCGACTGGTCGATGTCAGTAATGACACATTGCAAACAAAACGTAGTACAACAGCACGACGAGATAATGTGTACAACAAAAAGATGCATCTGAAAACACCCACTCTCTCTGTTGTAACTTCAAACAAATTTTCGATCAAACGCTTATGTTGAGAACGTAAGTGAGACGTGTACTAGATATATGTTAGCAAACAACGATATTCGCCTATCCCACACATCGTGATAGCTTCACAAATCTCTTGTCAGTACAACACTATTCAGTCAGTCTTTGAAGAAGTGTGTGTGTGTGTGTGTGTGTGTGTGTGTGTGTGTGTGTGTGTGTGTGTGTGTGTGTGTGTGTGTGTGTTGCGCGTGCGTGTGTGTGCGTGCGCACGTGTGTATTAGTGTGCGGAGTGCAATTAAATGGAGAACACAGCACAGCAGACAACAGAACACAACACAGTCGACAACAGAACACAACACAGTAGACAACAGAACACAACACAGTCGACAACAGAACACAACACAGTCGACAACAGAACACAACACAGCACTGCACAGTAGACAACAGAACACAACACAGCACAGCAGAGCAGAACAGAACACAGACAACAGAAAACGGCACAAGAAATTACAGCACAGCACAGCACAGCACAACATAACACAGCACAGCCCAACACAGAACAGACAACAGGACACCGCCCAGCACAGCAGTCACACAGACCTCACCTTACAATGTAAACACTGCCTTGATGTAATTGAGATGACGGCGACTGCGGCAACGACAATTGCGATATTGAAAGTAGTGAGCAATGATGATGGTGCCGAGTGATAATGATGATAATGATGACGACGATGATGATGACGACTACGATATTGAAAATAGTGAGCAATGATGATGATAATCATAATGATGATTACGACGACGACGACGATGATATAATCGTTGTCTTTGTCATGCATGGTCTTTCTCTGGTGTTCATTCTTTTGTCTTTTCCTTTTCTTCTCTTCAAGTCCTGATACCACCCCCCCCCCCCCCCACACACACACACACACTCCTTATCCTCTCTTTTGTGATCAGCTGGGCTAAAAGCAACATATATTCAACTGAATTCCTCCTCTTCCTCCTGTTCACCTCTTCTCCTTCTCCTCCTCCACTTTCCCAGGCTCTGCAGTGTTTTAAAGAGATACAGTATCAAGTCAGTTGGGTTTTTTTTTTTTTTACACTGCATGCCAATGAAATTTAAAGGGATACATTACCATGTCTTTTTTTTCCAGACAGACGAATATGACTGTCTGCTGTGCGTCAAATTTTGCTTGAGAGTTCAGGTAAGACGGTCTCTCTCTCTCCTTTCATTCCCCCTATTTCTCCTTTTATCTTGTGCAAAATGCACATTTTCAAATGCTTTATTGCTGTGTGTGTGTGTGTGTGTGTGTGTGTGTGTGTGTGTGTGTGTGTGTGTGTGTGTGTGTGTGTGTGTGTGTTTAATTAGATTTAATAAAGCTAGCGGACTCGAGGATGATTTTGGTTGCTAGCTCTGTGCAATTCTTTTTCTTTCTGTCAGTTCGTTTCATTCCGTGAGCTAGCACCTGTCAGTTCGTTTCATTCCGTGAGCTAGCACCTGTCAGTTCGTTTCATTCCGTGAGCTAGCACCTGTCAGTTCGTTTCATCCTGTGAGCTAGCACCTGTCAGCTCGTTTCATTCCGTGAGCTAGCACCTGTCAGCTCGTTTCATTCCGTGAGCTAGCACCTGTCAGTTCGTTTCATCCCGTGAGCTAGCACCTGTCAGTTCGTTTCATCCTGTGAGCTAGCACCTGTCAGTTCGTTTCATCCTGTGAGCTAGCACCTGTCAGTTCGTTTCATCCTGTGAGCTAGCACCTGTCAGTTCGTTTCATCCTGTGAGCTAGCACCTGTCAGTTCGTTTCATCCCGTGAGTTAGCACCTGTCAGTTCGTTTCATCCCGTGAGTTAGCACCGAGCGTTACATTTCCGAAGTTCTTCGTCCCTAGTTTTGTAGGACATACACATCTTAATTTCTATCTCACTTACTTATAAGAAAATTAAATTAATGACTCTGGGAATCGCGAGACGCTTTTAGGACCGTAGCTTAAGTCAATAGGTTTGGGTTTGTTTGGTTTTTTTAAAGTCATATCGACGATTCGACTCTAGATTATTGTATTTTTTTTACGAAATCTGTGAACACTTGCAAATAATATGTAGACGTTAGAGTAAATGCAGCAGCAGCAACAACTACAACAAGAAACCAAGGTACATGTAAGCTGGAGCACATTTTTGCTTATCCTCTTATAGAAGCTACACCTGAAATGAGTACTGTACGTGAATAGAAAAAACGAAAGAAAGAAAGAAAGAAGGAAAGAAAGAAAAAAAGAAAAAAAAAGAACGAACGAAAGAAAAAGAAAGAAAAATAAACAAAAAAGGCAAAAAAAAAAAGAGAAAGAAAAGAAAGGAAGAAAAGAAAAGAAAAAAGAAAGAAAAAAGAAAAGAAAGAAAGAAAAACTAGAAAGGCATTCAGGAGAGCGCTGGCCTCTGTCAAAGGTGAACAGTCGTTTGTTCGCTAGACCTGGGAAGTAAACCAGATCGGCACCAACCTTGCAAGTTCATAGTTAGCACTACATCTGACAAGCCTAATGTTTCTCTTATTTAAAACCTTTGCAGTATTTCCAAAGAAATGTACGAGAATGTTCAGAAATGCCCTTTCAGAAATTTACAAAAAAAATTCGAAAAATGCCCTATCAGAAATGTACGAGGATGTTGAAAAATGTCCTACTACAAATTCATGAAAATGTAGAAAAATGCCCTATAAGGAATTTATGCAAGTGTTAAAAAAAAAAAAAAAAAAAACAGCCTTAGGAGTTGAGGAAATTGTCGAAAAAACGCCCTATTTCGCAATGTTAACGAACGTTACTTCCTAATTGCTCCCTCCCCCCACCCCCCTTCCCCGATCCTCCTTTGACCCGGACCAAAAATTCATCCAAACTTAAAAGAAAACTTACTATTCCGCAGAACGAAAGAGACAACAAATTACATGACAAACCACGACGCGTTTCGACCCCTTTGGTCTTCTTCAGGCGAGACAAACAACATTCAAGACAACGAAAACAAAAACGCCACCAACCACTTCTTCGTGTGTTCATTGTCTTGAACGTTTGTTTGTTAGAATAGCAATTCTGTAAGTTTGTTTCAATTTCCTCCGCCTGCGGTCACTGCATCTTGAAATAAAAGAAAAAGTCATGGTTTTGTCAGTCTTGGGCCACACCATAGTTCCGCCGAGTTTCAATCAAATTTAGCTGGGGGTAATCTCGCTGACGGCCAAATGAATCAGCCAACAGAGGCTGGTGAAGATATGACTTTCTTGGCGGAGGTTTAAAAAAAAAAAAAAAAAGCTAGAAAGAGCGAAACTGAAAAAGATAATTCTTACGAAGAAAGGAGCGGTGGGCAACGGAATAATGCACTCTCACACGCACATACACACTGTGCAAAACAGTGCTTCATAAAACGCGAGCAACCGAGAGAAAATAGAGGAGTTTTTTGTTGTTTTTTTTAGGGCTGTCGTGAGACCAACAATGGTTCCCTCCTTGCCTGTTGGCATCAGTGCGAGGGCCTGTCATTTGCACGGAGAGGCTGTCATTTCGTGATTGATTGCTATTGATCCCCCGTCAGGTCAGTTTCATGCCGGTAGCTTTCCCTCCGTCTGCGTGACTGAAATCGACGCAACCTGCTTCATTTCGGCCCCTCTCCACGGCTGTCAGCGCCCCCCCCCCCCCTTCCGCCTGTACATCATCTCTCTCTTTCCCTCCCTTCCTCTCGTAAGTCCGTCTCTTTCTGTCTGCCTTTCTGGTTCTCAATTTCTGTCTTTAGTCGATCTGTGCGTCTCTCTTTCTATACCTCTGTCTCGTTCTCTCCGTTTCTGTCTCCGTCTAGTTGTCTGTCTATCTATTTATCCGTCTGTCTGTCTGTCTCTCTAAACCATTTATCCTTTTTCCGACTGTGCAGTAGAAATTATCCTCCTCATCACCATCACGTCATCATCATCATCATCGTCACATCATTATCATCGCCATCATGGTCATTGTTATCAACAACAATAGCAGGAACAACTATAACCATCATCGATTTCTCTCTGTCTCTCTCACCTACCTACCCATTTTAAATGTATCGAGAATAAGGCAAGAAAGCGCGATTGCCATTCCACGTTTTCAGTAGTGCATTATACTGGCACTCCATCGTACAGGCAAAAGACCGGACAAAATACCCCAACTGTCTGTCTGTCTGTCCTCGCCGTGCCATTTCGTTCGGTCAAAACTTGACCATATGACAAATGATGGATTTTTTTGCCCCTCTACTTTTCATCATAATCATTCTTATACCTATTTTCAGTAAAGTTGACTCTTACACTAAAGCTTGACCAACAACGCTTTGAATCCTTGGCATGAAGTGGTCAACTACACTGTCCCTTCTTATGGGGGAAAAGCCGCACGGGATCTTCGTGTCCACAGCTGACTAATTGATGAGAGCAGGTGCCCTGGCCTTTGCCCTGCCCGACTTATTCATGTTCATGTCATCCCGTGACTAGTCGACCACAGGAGCGGCGTTTGCCTTTGAACTTTTTTTGTGTGCGAAACCAGCTGCCTTTTTAGCGAGGAAAAGTATTTTGTTTATGCGAAAGGAACTTTTTTTGGCAACGATATTTCTAGCTTTTTTAATGAAAGAAATAAAATCCTTCTCTTTTTTCTGGTCTCTTTGTTTCAAATTTGTTAGTCCACAAAGCTGAGGAAGGGGATGAAGGAGTAGGTTAAATTTTTTTTTTTTTAAATGCGTAAAGAAAAGCAACGGTATATCTTATGAAATTTACGATGATTCAAACCACTGTAATGTACGCTACACAGAGGGCGAAGCGAGGAGAGACGAGGAGGGGCTGATGTGATTGGAAAGGCGTACATATTGGTATAAGAGTTGGAAAGGGGGTAATTCCCATCTCAGTACTTTTTAACACTGTTAATAAGTCTACTGCTCCTGTTTCATACTTAACTAATTCCTGGTTCATCTGCGCCCCCTCCGCGTCAATAAGCCCACCATGTAACGGTCTTCATCCGCCCCCTCTAGCCAGATACGCCCACCATGTCATGTTCTTCCATCTGTGACCCCTCTGCCCCAATAAAACACCCACGTCACGCCCTTCATCCGCCTCCTCTGCCCCAACACGCCCACCACGTCACAGGCTTCCTGTTCCCCATCTGCCCCAACACACCCACCATGTCACATGCTTCATCTGTTCCCCGTCTGCCCAAACACACCCACCATGTCACATGCTTCATCTGTTCCCCATCTGCCCAAACACGCCCACCATGTCACATGCTTCATCTGTTCCCCATCTGCCCAAATATACCCACCATGTCACATGCTTCACCTGTTCCCCATCTGTCCAAACACACCCACCAGTCACATGCTTCATCTGTTCCCCATCTGCCCAAACACACCCACCATGTCACATGCTTCATCTGTTCCCCATCTGTCCAAACGCACCCACCATGTCACATGCTTCACCTGTTCCCCATCTGCCCCAAACACACCCACCATGTCACATGCTTCACCTGTTCCCCATCTGCCCCAAACACACCCACCATGTCACATGCTTCACCTGTTCCCCATCTGCCCAAACACCCCCCCCCCCCCCCCATGTCACATGCTTCATCTGTTCCCCGTCTGCCCAAACACACCCACCATGTCACAGCCCTTCATCCAAGTCCACTCTGCTCCAAAACACCCACTTGTCACGCTCTTCATCTGCCCCCTCTGCCCCAATATGCCTAACATGCCACGCCCTTCATCCACTCCCTCTGCCCCGGTGAGACACTCACGTCACGCCCTTCATCCACTCCCTCTGCCCCGGTGAGACACTCACGTCACGCCCTTCATCCACGCGCCCTCTGCCCGAATACGCCCACAATGTCACGCCCCTCATCAGCACACCCTCAGCCCCAGTGAAACATCCACCATGTCATACTCTTCATCCGCATCCCTTCTGCCCCAATACGCCGATCACGTCACCCTTTATCCGCGTCCCCTCTGTCCCAATACACCCACTAGGTCACGCCCTTCATCCGCGCCCCCCTCTGCCCCAATACGCCCACCATGTCACGCCCTTTGTCCGCGATGTCTCCGCCTCAGCACGCCCACCTGCACCACGCCCTTCATCTACGTTCCCACTGCCCGAATACGCCCTCCCACGTTACGCCTTTTATCTGCGCCCCCTCTGCCCCAACACGGCAAATCACATCACGCCATCATCTGTGCCTCAATATGCCCACCATGTCACGCCCTTCACCCAATACACCCACGTCACGCCTTTCATCTGCGCCCCCGTTGCCACATATCCCACCATGTCACGCCCTTCACCCGCCCCATTACGTCCACCCACGTCACGCCCTTCACCTGTCCCCTCTGCACCAATACGCCCACCAGTGTCACGCCCATCATCTGCGACCCCCCTTCCCGAGTAGGCCCACCCCTTATGTCACACCCTGCATCGACGCCCCCCTCCCCCACCCCATACGACCACACAGGCCCTGAAATCTCCACTTCCTATTCCCCCACTCATGTCATGTTCAATACCCTCACCCGTCTCACGTCCTGAAACCTGTGCATCCTGTACGCCCACTCATGTCACGCACTGCATCAACCCTATCCTGCTCCATCTATGTCACGCCCCCAAATCCACACCCTTCCTACCCAAATCCATGTCACACCCTTCCGCTACCCCACCCGTGTTTAAGGTGCTGAAAATCCCACCCACCGCCCCTGTAGTTTCCACCCAGCCCCTGTAGTTCCACCCATGCACACCCTTAGATTGACGCACCCGTCTCCTGCCCCTGTACCCATATCATGATCTGAAATCCGCGCCCCCTACCCCCACTGTGCGAAGCCCCAGAGTCTGCGTTCCCTGTACTCCCAAGGTCTCGCCCAGGATCCACGCCACCTGCACCCCCACCTATGTTACACCCTGCATCCACGCCACCTGCACCCCCACCTATGTTACACCCTGCATCCACGCCTCCTGCTCCCCCACCTATGTTACACCCTGCATCCACGCCACCTGCACCCCCACCTATGTTACACCCTGCATCCACACCACCTGCACCCCCACCTATATATGTTACACCCTGCATCCACCCACCACCTGCACCCCCCACCTAATGTTACACCCTGCATCCACGCCACCACCTGCACCCCCACCTATGTTACACCCTGCTCACGCCACACCTGCACCCCCCTATACCCTGCCCACGCCACCACCTGCACCCCCACCTATATATGTTACACCCTGCATCCACGCCACCACCTGCACCCCCACCTATGTTATACCTTGCATCCACACCACCTGCACCCCCACCTATGTTACACCCTGCATCCACGCCACCACCTGCACCCCCACCTATGTTACACCCTGCATCCACGCCACCACCTGCACCCCCACCTATGTTACACCCTGCATCCACGCCAGCCATCCCCTCTCATGTCATACCCCATATCAGCATCTCCCCTCACCCCCACCTATGCCTTTCCCTGCACCGGCGACCGCTATGCTACCATCCACTGTTGTACGCTGTGTCTGCCCCCACCATGTCGTACACTGCATCCGTGACCCCGTACCCGCATCCACGTCACCCCCTGCCGATACACACACCATGTCATGCCCTTCATCTGCGACCCCTCTTACCCAATTTTCCCATGCCACGCCCTTCATCCACGCTCCCTCTGCCCCAATAAGACGCCTGTCTTACGCCCTCTATCTGCGCCCCTCCGCTCCAATACGCCCACCATGTCACGCCTTCATCCACGCCCCCAATACGTTCACCATGTCACGCCCTTCATCCACGCCCCCAATACGTTCACCATGTCACGCCCTTCATCCACGCCCCCAATATGTTCACCATGTCACGCCCTTCATCCACGCCCCCAATACGTTCACTATGTCACGTCCTTCATCCACGCCACTTGCTCCCAATACGTTTACTAGGTCACGTCTCTCAACTGCGCCCCCTCTACCTCAATAAGACGCCCACGTCACACCCTTCGTCTGCGTTCCCTCTGCCCCAATGCGCCCACCATGTCACTTGCTTTATCGGCACCCCCCTCTGCCCCAATACGCCCATTTACGTCACGCACTTCATCTGCACCGTGTCTGCCCCAATACGCCCACCCATGTCACGCCCTGTTCTCGTGCCCCCTCTGCCCCAATACGCCCACCCATGTCACGCCCTGTTCTCGTGCCCCCTCTGCCCCAATACGCCCACCCATGTCACGCCCTGTTCTCGTGCCCCCTCTGCCCCAATACGCCCACCCATGTCACGCCCTGTTCTCGTGCCCCCTCTGCCCCAATACGCCCACCCATGTCACGCCCTGTTCTCGTGCCCCCTCTGCCCCAATACGCCCACCCATGTCACGCCCTGTTCTCGTGCCCCCTCTGCCCCCCACGCCCTGTTCTCGTGCCCCCTCTGCCCCAATACGCCCACCCATGTCACGTCCTGTTCTCGTGCCCCCTCTGCCCCCCACGCCCTGTTCTCGTGCCCCCTCTGCCCCAATACGCCCACCCATGTCACGCCCTGTTCTCGTGCCCCCTCTGCCCCCCACGCCCTGTTCTCGTGCCCCCTCTGCCCCCCACGCCCTGTTCTCGTGCCCCCTCTGCCCCCCACGCCCTGTTCTCGTGCCCCCTCTGCCCCAATACGCCCACCCATGTCACGCCCTGTTCTCGTGCCCCCTCTGCCCCCCACGCCCTGTTCTCGTGCCCCCTCTGCCCCAATACGCCCACCCATGTCACGCCCTGTTCTCGTGCCCCCTCTGCCCCAATACGCCCACCCATGTCACGCCCTGTTCTCGTGCCCCCTCTGCCCCAATACGCCCACCCATGTCACGCCCTGTTCTCGTGCCCCCTCTGCCCCAATACGCCCACCCATGTCATGCCCTATTCTCGTGCCCCCTCTGCCCCAATACGCCCACCCATGTCATGCCCTGTTCTCGTGCCCCCTCTGCCCCAATACGCCCACCCATGTCATGCCCTGTTCTCGTGCCCCCTCTGCCCCAATACGCCCACCCATGTCATGCCCTATTCTCGTGCCCCCTCTGCCCCAATACGCCCACCCATGTCACGCCCTGTTCTCGTGCCCCCTCTGCCCCCCACGCCCTGTTCTCGTGCCCCCTCTGCCCCAATACGCCCACCCATGTCACGCCCTGTTCTCGTGCCCCCTCTGCCCCCCACGCCCTGTTCTCGTGCCCCCTCTGCCCCAATACGCCCACCCATGTCACGCCCTGTTCTCGTGCCCCCTCTGCCCCAATACGCCCACCCATGTCACGCCCTGTTCTCTTGCCCCCTCTGCCCCAATACGCCCACCCATGTCACGCCCTGTTCTCGTGCCCCCTCTGCCCCAATACGCCCACCCATGTCACGCCCTGTTCTCTTGCCCCCTCTGCCCCAATACGCCCACCCATGTCACGCCCTGTTCTCGTGCCCCCTCTGCCCCAATACGCCCACCCATGTCACGCCCTGTTCTCGTGCCCCCTCTGCCCCAATACGCCCACCCATGTCACGCCCTGTTCTCGTGCCCCCTCTGCCCCAATACGCCCACCCATGTCACGCCCTGTTCTCGTGCCCCCTCTGCCCCAATACGCCCACCCATGTCATGCCCTATTCTCGTGCCCCCTCTGCCCCAATACGCCCACCCATGTCATGCCCTATTCTCGTGCCCCCTCTGCCCCAATACGCCCACCCATGTCATGCCCTATTCTCGTGCCCCCTCTGCCCCAATACGCCCACCCATGTCATGCCCTATTCTCGTGCCCCCTCTGCCCCAATACGCCCACCCATGTCATGCCCTATTCTCGTGCCCCCTCTGCCCCAATACGCCCACCCATGTCATGCCCTATTCTCGTGCCCCCTCTGCCCCAATACGCCCACCCATGTCACGCCCTGTTCTCGTGCCCCCTCTGCTCCAATACGCCCACCTATATCACGCCCTGCATCATCACTCCTTTGGCCGACTATGCCCACGCGTGTCAAGCCCTGTATCCGTGCCCCCCAAATGCCCACAGGCATCACTGCCTACATCGATGCCACTTGTATGCCCACCTTGTCCTGGCCTGAAAACTTCACGCCCTGATCCCCCAATCGCGTCACGCCCAGAAATTTGCGTCCTCTGTACCTTAACCCATGTCAGGCCCTAAACTCTGTCCTGTACGTCCACCCACGTCGCGCCTTCCCTACCCTAATTCCACCTGTATCATGCTCCCAAATCCGCACTTCCTGTACCCATATCCATGTCGCACCCTGAAATCCGCACTCTCCCCCCTCTCCCCAACCCCTCACTTACACCAACCAGTCAGGCGCGGAAATCCGCACCCCCCCATATTCCCAATCATGTCACGCCCTGAATACTACGCCCCCCCCCCCCCCCCCTCCACTGTCATGATCTAAAATCACTACCACTATCCATGTCAAGCTCTGAAATCTGTGCTACTTGTACTCCCACCAATGTTACACCCTGCATCCACATCCCCTGTAACCCCACCCATGTTAAACCCTGCATCTTCATTCCCCTCCACAGCACACCCACCCCCTTCGTGTCCCCACCCGTGTCAAGCCCTGAAATCCACGCTCCTTCTACCCCCACCCACGTCACGTCCTGCATCTGCACCTCCTCCCAGTCACCCCACCCATGTCGCGCCCAGCAACCGCAACTGCCGTACCTCCACCTACATCATACGCTGTGTCCCCGTCCTTTATACCCGACACCATGTTGTACGCTGCATCCGCCACCCCGTATCCCGACACGTCATCTTGTATTCGCTTCCCCCCCCCCCCCCCCCATCTACCTACGCCCATCCCTGTCACGACCAGCATCCGCATACCGTGTACCTCCCCCCATATCACACCCCGCGCCTGTGCCTCACCGTCGGCCCGCCGATTGAACGAGTATATAATTGAACGACCGACTGACCGACAGGAACGAATCAATGACTGAACGACCGACTGACCGAATCAATGACCGAACGACCGACAGACCGACTCAATGACTGAACGACTGACTCAACGACCGACTGACCAAATCAATGACTGAACGACCGACTGACCGAATCAATGACCGAACGACCGACAGACCGACTCAATGACTGAACGACTGACTCAACGACCGACTGACCAAATCAATGACTGAACGACCGACTGACCGAATCAATGACTGAACGACCGACTGACCGAATCAATGACTGAACGACCGACTGAACGAATCAATGACTGAACGACCGACTGAACGAATCAATGACTGAACGACCGACTGACCCAATCAATGACGGAACGACCGACTGACCGAATCAATGACTGAACGACCGACTGACCGAATCAATGACTGAACGACCGACTGACCGACAGGAACGAATCAATGACTGAACGACCGACTGAACGAATCAAAGACTGAACGACCGACTGAACGAATATCATGACTGAACGACCGATTGACCGACTGAACGAATCAAAGATTGAACGACCGACTGAACGAATCAATGACTGAACGACCGATTGACCGACTGAACGAATCAATGACTTAACGACGACAGATAGACTAAGATGAATTAATGACTCAACAAGCGACTGAACGAATAAATGACTGAATGACTGACTGAACAAACGAATGACTGAACGAATGAATATGACTGAACTACCGACTAACCGACTGAAAGAATCAATGACCGAGCGACCGACTGAATGACTGACCGACCGATTGAACGAATGCATGAGTGAAAGACTGGGTGAATGAATGACTGAACGACCGATTGGTCAAATCAGTGACTAAACGACCGACTAACTGAATCTATGACTGAACAACCCGACTGAACGAATCAATGACTGAACGACCGATTGACCGAATCAGTGACTGAACGACCGACTGACCGCTGGACGAACGAATGGCTGAATGACCGACTGACCGAATGAATGACTGAACGAGCGACCGATCGAACAAATGCACAAACAAGTGACTGAACGACCGATTGACCAAATGAACGAATGGATGTTTGAACGGTTGACCAACCGACTGAACGACCGACTGACCAAATGAACGAATGGATGATTGAACGTTTGACCAACCGAACAAATGGAAGATTGAATGACTGAACAACCGACTGACTGACTGACCGATGAATGACTGAACGAATGACAGACCAAGCAAATCTACGAATGACTGAACGACCGACTGACTGAACGAATGAATGTCTTAACGACCTACTGAACGACCGACTGACCGAATGGATGACTGAACTACCGAATGAATGACTGAACGACCGACTGAATGACTAAACGATCGACTGACCGAACGAATGCCTGAGCGACCGACTGACCGAATGAATGATTGAACGAACGACCGACCAAACACATTTACGAACGAATGACTGAACGACCGACTGAACGAATAAATGTTTGAACGACCGACTGACCGATTGAACGAACGAATAACTGGACGAGCGACAGACCAAACGAATTTATGATCAAATATCTGAACGACCAACTGATCAGCTGAACGAATGAATGACTTAACGAGAGCAATCGATCGACCGACCAAACACACGCACAAAAAAACAACAACAGCAACAAACAAAAAACCCAAAACAAGACCAAAAAAAAAAACAAAAAACAAAACAAAACAAAAAAACCAACGAATGAAAGAACAATCAAACAAATGTATAAAAGACACGAAGGAATGGGGGAAAAAACCCAAAAAAAAAACGGAAAAATAATCACAAAGAGCGCGCCACAGAATAAGAAAAAAAACAACAAAAAAACAAACAAAACATACACGATTGTAAAACAAACTCGTCTAAAAACATCGCGAGGAGTCGGCGGGAGCTGAGGGAAAAAGGAAAAAGTTAAAACAACTGTTGTTGCAATTGTATGTGTCATTAATTTGAATGTAAAACATTTCAAGTGTAGATGTAAAAGCAAAAACCCTAAAACTTTCCGTCGGTAATACGTGATTACCGCATCATAGGGCATACACACTACAAAACATTGCTTGGAGGTAAAGCAAATAAAAGTAAATACATTTAAAAAAGTAAATAAATAAGAAATAGATAGATAAATAAATCTGGAAATAAATACGGTAACCAAATAATCATTTACTCACTAAGTAACTACCAAAATAGAGAAATAAGTTAATAATTATATAAATGAAGGAACGAATGATGTTTATGTATCTATTCAATCAAGCTTGTATTTCCAATCAAGTTATATCATGTATGTATATACACACATATATGTATGTATTGTGTGTGTGTGTGCGCGCGCGCGTGCGTGTGCGCGCGCGCGTGCGTGTGCGCGCGCGCGTGTGTGTGAGTGTGCGTGCATGTGTCATGTGTGTGTTTGTGTTCGCGTTCGTGCGCGCGCGCGCAGGTGTGTGTGTGTGTGTGTGTGTGTGTGTGTGTGGTGTGTGTGTGTGTGTGTGTGTGTGTGTGTGTGTGTGTGTGTCCCCGTTTGCAGCCTTACGCGTGAACGTAGCCGTGTGTGTGATGAAGCCGTGCGTGTGATGTATGTGTGTGCATATGCGCGTATCCATGTCGTTATTTGAATGAAATGGCTGATCAGAATATGGTATCAGTCACAACTGATTATATAAAAAAAAAAACCGTAAATGAAAAACCAGAAAAAGGCATACAAATCATAACATTGAACGAAGAAAAAATGAAACAGAATCGGATGATACAAAGCTAAAATGATACGTGAAAAAAGTATAACATGATTTTCAAATAAATACTTTTCCGTCACGTTTTATTCTCTGTCTGTCTCTGATAATGACGATGATGATGATGATGATGATGATGAACGAGAGGCAGACACCTCGTGATTGATGACTGACAGACGAGATGGCATGAGCAGAACGTGAGAACGATGAATGATAGGAACGGATGTGCAAATCGTAAAACCGATGAACGGTGGACTGGAGAAATAGAGGAGAACGTGGTCATGAACAAGGACGGTCGAAAGGAGACGACGACTGGAGAAGAATCAATGACAGACCGGAGAGAAGAAGAGAACACGCCAGTGCGATAAATGAATGATGGGCCTGGGACAAAAAGAAAAAAAAATCGTGAGACTGATGACTGCTGGAGATAACTCGAGAATGATGAATGATTAACGGCAGGAAAAAAGCATGACAAATGATGGACGGAATGAGCATAGGAGAACGCGGTGATGGTGAATGGCTGGTGGGTTAGGGAAAGGAGAACGCAAGAATGATGAATGAGGAGGAGGCATGAGGAGTGGAAAATGTGACGGAAATGAATGTTGAAAGGAACTAGGAAAGAAGAGCGTGCTAATGGTGATTGTTAGACGGCATGAAAATAAGAGCCTGAAAACTTTGAGCAAGACTTGGATAACAACAACAACACAAAAAGCCTTCAAATCTGTGAAAAAGAAACCAACGCAAATTAAAGTGAGCACCACCCAGGATAAAGACTTTAACTGTCCCATACAGGAAGAAAACATCATAAGAAGATAGTGGAACTTTGCTTTGAGCTCTACAACAAACAGAGCAAAAGAGACCTAAGTATGCTAACAGTTCAGGATTCATCGAACGGAAATGACTTTCCAACACACTATCGAAGAAGTCACAGTAGCAGTGAAGTCACTGAAACTCGGAAAGGTTCCATGCATTGACAACATCCCTCAGAACACCTTAATATGGCGGAAAGGCAGTAACTGATATATTAACTGTCATCTGCAACAAAATCTGGCACACTGGCGAATGGCTGACACCAAAGAGACTCGATCACTGATCGTCACACTTCCAAAGAGAGGAAATCCTCAACACTGCCAGAACAACCTCAAGATCAGTTAGATCAGCAATGTAAGCAACGTAATGTTCAAAATCATTCTGAATAGATTACAGCTGCAAACAGACACCGTTGTATCTGAAAGGCTGAAGTACAATCGTGCAGATCTTTAACCCTTCGCCAAAAACATCTGCAACACCAGGAGTTCTACCGTGCCTTTACAAACTTCAAACAGGCGTTTGACAGAGTCTTTCCAGAGATGCCATAGGCCGTTATGAAGAAATTTGATTTCGGCACAAACTTAACAACTTCCGCCAAGTGTACGCCAGTGCAGTACTCGCAAAGGGGCGACCGGAAAGTGGTCTACATCTCAGCGAGAATTCGTCAGGACACCTACCGGAAAGTGGTCTACATCTCAGCGAGAATTCGTCAGGACACCTACCGGAAAGTGGTCTACATCTCAGCGAGAATTCGTCAGGACACCTACCGGAAAGTGGTCTACATCTCAGCGAGAATTCGTCAGGACACCTACCGGAAAGTGGTCTACATCTCAGCGAGAATTCGTCAGGACACCTACCGGAAAGTGGTCTACATCTCAGCGAGAATTCGTCAGGACACCTTTTCTCTCCAAATCTTTTCAACATAGTCCTGCAATTATGAATGATCCACTTTTCATGTCATCACAATCAGCACTGCAGAAAGAACTATCTGGAACTTTCACTTTACAGATAACTTAGATGGCCTGGCGGGCACTGTACAAGAACTCACTAACCTTGTTAACACACTGGATGAAAGATCTACGAGACATAGTATGGATATCAACACCGACAAGACAAAGCTAGTGGGCCGCCACAACACCTCCAGTACCGACACAACCATGGATAGAAGCTAGGAACTGTTCAACAGTTTGTATATCTGGGATTTAGTTTTAGCGATGGGGGATTTAAATCAAATGTCCCTACAAGAGCAGCAAAGATATCGGTTCTGTCCAGATTGAATCCTGTCGAAAGACAGTGACATCTCAGTGAAACACAAATCTGGCTCCTGCATACACGGGTGTATTTCACATATGCATTTGCCACATGGATCTGGAAGAACCCACCCACAGAAACGGTGTCATTGCAGGATACTACATATCAGATATACTGATTATATCATCACTGAACAAGTGCGCCAGATCATTAAAAAGCACATCGGGCCATACGAAGATTTGCTGACACCAGCAAAGCGAAGAAACCAAGTTGGCATTGTAATGAAGATCCAACGGCCCTGCTAAAACAATCATCCAGGAAAGCGTTGATGGAGCGAGACAAAGGGGAAGACAGAAAAAAATGGAGTGACAGCATTACAGAATGGACAGGGAAACCTTCTGTAGAGCCCAAAGCCTCAGAACACAACCGACAGAATCGGAGGAATCTGGTGAACAGTTCTTCAGTGCGATGCCCCGATGACTTCACACGGACCTATGAAACAGAAGTTGGATATTAGTGATACCAAGCCAAAATCATTTTTACATTTTTCAAATGATTTTTTTAAATGCAGAACGTGTGCGTGATTCTAGGATTGAGCCATGTATTAACATTAAAAAAAAAACCCATCTGGATACACGGTATTAATATGTTCTTGCTTGGTCTCAGAAAATAAAATGTTTACGTTATCATCTTTCTCAGATGATAAAATGTTCATGTTTTTACCTGTCTCCAGTACAATACAATCATTATCAAGTTTGACCTGTCGGTTCTCTTAATGAGGCATGACAGGCACTTTTGGACCTAATGAAGCAGTTAAAAGAACAAAATTGCATTTTTGTATAATTCATTTCTGTGATTTCTAACTGGCTGGAGAGAGAGAGCGTGTCTCTAGCTCTTTACAGGCACTCATTACCAGAGTCTAAGAGTACTGGTTTTTGTTTCTGAAGTCAAGGAAAAAAAAGACTACGAATAAAAACGGTTGACTTTTCAGAACTTACCTTATTCTGAAAAGATAGTAAACCAGCTTCACTATAATTATGAGTTCAATATATCTGTATGAACCGGACTGCCAAGAGCTAATTCAACAGTTCTGCTGTCTGTAGATCGTATTTATTCAACAAGCTGTGCAGGGTTGAAAAACAAACTTCTTATTCATAAATCAATTTTGATCGAACGAGGCTGGTTACTGTGGTAATGGAAGTTATTGTTGATGTTGCATCCTAATCCCATGAATATGCATTAACTGCTATCAACATTGACCTTTTCCTTGCTGTCATTATTAAATTTTCAGTATGAAGTTGCCCGTTACAATTCAAATGAGAATCCAAAAACTTTGTCCTGTGAATGTTGTAAAGTTTTATCATGTAATACGTGATGTAGCAATGATGTCGGATTCTTCCCGTTAAAAAATCATTATTAGTGTTTTCTCTCCTGCATGTGCAAGTCTATATCATTCCATGTACATGTTTCATATATTTATGTCCAGCTGATAAATATTTTGTCCATGATTTATTTCCGTTACCTTCCTAGATTTGCATTTGTCTAGATAGAATAATCGGCTGTATATTATAACATATGTTTGTCTTTTGATGGTACTTCAAGTAGATCATAAGGAGTAGCACACACAACGGAAGCAATAATGACACATTGAAAGGTATGGAGATTCTTAGAATATGGCTAGACGTTGCCGACTCACATTCGGATTCTCCAAATTAAAAAAAAAAATGCTGATACAAAACTTCGCTTATTTTCACAATTTAGAACAGTTTTGCAACTTATCTGTTATTGCAAGCTTTTAACGATATACACCATTTTTTTTAATCATAACACAGTTTTAAAAAATAGTAAAAAGCAACCTTTATGACCTTCACAGACAATGCCACGAAACATTAAAGATCAATCAGCAAGAACAGCAAACACAGAAGGGTAAAAGTACAGCGAGAGAGAGAGAGAGAGAGAGAGAGAAGAGAGAGAGAGAGAGGAGAGAGACAGAGAGAGAGAAAGAGAGAGAGAGAAGAGAAGAGAGAGAGAGAGAGAGAGAAGAGAGAGAGAGAGAGAAGAGAGAGAGAGGAGAGAGGAGAGAGAGAGGAGAGAGAGAGAGAGAGGAGAGAGAGAGAGAGAGAGAGAGAGAGAGAGAAGAGCACCACGACAAACACCAAGTGAAGCCGTATTCATAGCACTGTTCAAAAACCTACAAGAAAAAAAAATGTGGTCAAGATATGTTTGGCAGTCATTCAAAAACAGTACGACTCGTCAAAACACCACAAACATATTTCATCCGATACCCACCTTCACCCCTGTCCTCCCGCTCCTCCTCAAACATCAATTAACATGACCGCGAAAATGCCGACTCATGCGCCGCCCTTCCCCCCTCCCCCGCGCACACGAATACACAAAAACACGAGCGCGTGTGCGTGCACACACACACACAAGCAATCACGCGCGCACGCACACAAACACGCGAGCGCACACACACAAACACATACACGCAAGCGTGTGCGCACACACACATGTATGTATAAACGCACATCTATTCAACTATGCGCTCGCAAGCACTAATACATACATATAGAAACATGCGCGCCCACACGCAAAACACAGATCTCTCTCTCTTTCTCTCTCACACACACACAACACACACACACACACAACGCGCGCGCACACACAAACACACACGCACGCGAGTCCGCAAATATATACATATACAACCATGCGCATGGCACGCACTCATACATATTCAACCATGCGCGCGCACACGGAAGACGTACGTATTACACACACACACACACACACACACACACACACACACAGAGCACGCACGCACGCACGCACGCACGCCGCACACACACACACACATACACACACACAGAGGCACGCACGCACTCGCGCACACGAACACATCAGCGCTTGCTGTTGGCACGAATCTCGCAGCATGATTTTGAATTGACTGGACTTCATGTGGTTTAAAAAAAATGTTGCTTACCTAATCTATTTTCTTTGACATTATCTTATGCGCATCAACCTTTTTTTTTTTTTAACGCACTTGATGTACTTTGACTATATTTTGTTTCTGTTTTTCTTTTCTAGAAGCTTTTAAAACGATCTTCTGGTATTTTTTAACAACAAATAACATTCCAGCAAAACGAAATGTTCACTAAATTCCTCTTGTGTAAAAAAAAAAAAAAAAAATCTGTCTTTGATGAACAGATATAGTCTCATTTTTCTCTTTTCATACCAGAAGTGAGGCTTGACGATAAATTGTTCTCCGAGAATGTCTTACAAACACCTGTGCTTTTTCACAAGATCTCATGCTTACAATGCTTCCCAATTTAATAGGATACAATAGCAGTTTATAATTATTCTTAATTTCTTTTAGTTTTCCACACGTTGTGACATTTTTGGATTCGGAATTATCAGAATGACGAAACTCGGAAAATACCATTTTGGTTTTCGAAAAAAAAACGAACAAAAAAAAAAAACCCACCCTGTTGCTATCACTTGACGTGAAAATGATCAACAACAACAACAAAAAAGAACAACGTGAAAATGATGAATGTCTGACGGGAGATGAGCGTGAAAATGAAAAATGATTGACGATAGAAGGAAGCGAAACTGATGAATGACTGGCGGGAGAAGAATGAGGAAACGACGAATGACTGACTGGAGAAGACTGTGAAAAGAATCACTGGATGACTGGAGAAGACTGAAAAGAATCACTGGATGACTGGAGAAGACTGTGAAAAGAATCACTGGATGACTGGTGAAGAGCGTTAACAAAAGAAGTGACTAACTGGAGAACAACAAGAAAACCATGACTGACTGAGAACTTGAAAACGATGACTGACTGACTGGAGAAGAACGTGATAGCGATGAATGACTGATGTCAGAGGAACGTGAAAATGACTGACTGGAGAAGAACGTGAAAGCAATAAATGACTGATGTCAGAGGAACGTGAAAATGACTGACTGACGGGAGAAGAACGTGAAAGCAATAAATGACTGATGTCAGAGAACGTGAAAATGACTGACTGACTGACTGGAGAAGAACATGAAAGCAATAAATGACTGATGTCAGAGGAACGTGAAAATGACTGACTGACTGCCTGGAGAAGAACGTGAAAGCAATAAATGACTGATGTCAGAGGAACGTGAAAATGACTGACTGACTGCCTGGAGAAGAACGTGAACGCAATAAATGACTGATGTCAGAGGAACGTGAAAATGACTGACTACTGACTGGAGAAGAACGTGAACGCAATAAATGACTGATGTCAGAGAACGTGAAAATGACTGACTGACTGACTGACGAGAAGAACGTGATAGCGATAAATGACTGATGTCAGAGGAACGTGAAAATGACTGACTGACTGACTGACTGACTGGAGAAGAACGTGAAAGCAATAAATGACTGATGTCAGAGGAACGTGAAAATGACTGACTGACTGACTGGAGAGAAGAACGTGATAGCGATAAATGACTGATGTCAGAGGAACGTGAAAATGACTGACTGACTGACTGACTGGAGAAGAACATGATAGCAATAAATGACTGATGTCAGAGGACGTGAAAATGACTGACTGACTGGAGAAGAACGTGATAGCGAATAAATGACATGTCAGAGGAACGTGAAAATGACTGACTGACTGACTGACTGGAGAAGAACGTGAAAGCAATAAATGACTGATGTCAGAGGAACGTGAAAATGACTGACTGACTGACTGACTGGAGAAGAACGTGATAGCGATAAATGACTGATGTCAGAGGAACGTGAAAATGACTGACTGACTGACTGGAGGGAATGTGAATACAATAAATGACCGATGGAACTACAGCCTGAGAATGATGAATGATGAACGGGACGTGAAGACATGTGAGAATGATAAGAACAGGGAAAATGATGAATAACCGACGGAGAAAGGAGAGGAAGATGACAGTGGGATGGGAGAAGAATGAGAAGAAAGAGAGAGAGAACGATGAACAATTTTTCAGGATAATAAGAACGTAAGAAGAACGTATAATGACGGTGATAAAACGAAACGTGAAATGGTGAAGGAAGTATGAAGGAAGTATGAAGGAAGTATGAAAGGATAAACTGAAGATACACACTTAGAAATGACACGGGATAGTGACATTTTATCCATGGAGGAGGCGAAGAGGAGAATGTGAAAATGATGTACGGTGGACAGGACAGCAGCAGGAGAAGGGTTCAGGAGAGGACGAGGGGAGAGGAGAATGTGAAAATGATGTACGGTGGACAGGACAGCAGCAGGAGAGGGTTCAGGAGAGGACGAGGGAGAGGAGAATGTGAAAATGATGTACGGTGGACAGGACAGCAGCAGGAGAGGGTTCAGGAGAGGGACGAGGGAGAAATGTGAAAATGATGTACGGTGGACAGGACAGCAGCAGGAGAGGGGTTCAGGAGAGGGACGAGGGAGGGGAATGTGAAAATGATGTACGGTGGACAGGACAGCAGCAGGAGAGGGGTTCAGGAGAGGGACGAGGAGAATGTGAAAATGATGTACGGTGGACAGGACAGCAGCAGGAGAAGGGTTCAGGAGAGGGACGAGGGAGAGGAGAATGTGAAAATGATGGACGGTGGACAGGACAGCAGCAGGAGAAGGGTTCAGGAGAGGGACGAGGGGAGAGGAGAATGTGAAAATGATGGACGGTGGACAGGACAGCAGCAGGAGAAGGGTTCAGGAGAGGGACGAGGGGAGAGCAGCATGAGAATGATGGACGACATGAAAACAGAACAGCGTGAGAATGATCCAGCGATGGACAAACTGGGGAAAAAAGAGACGAGAGAACAATACGAATTTTCACGCGGTGAAAAGAAGAAACTTAGGTGAAAATGATGAACAGGGGACGGGACAAGAAGAGAGGAGAGAGAGAAAAACGCGTCAGGTTGATGGACTATATAGCAGTACCAGATCGTCAGAATGATTCAATAAAAGAAGAAACAGATGAAGGGATGACGGGAATGATGACAGATGGATGCAATGAGGAGATAAAAAAAAAAAAAACAAACGCGAAACGGACGAGATGAATAGCAAATAATGCGAAAATGATGAATAATGGACGGGGGAAGAACGTGAGAAATTTTAGTGATGGACAGGACTAGGAAAAACGAGTGACAAACGGGGTTCAGAAGAATGAGAAGACGATAACGAAAAGGACAATTCACGAAGGGCAAAGACAGGAGAAGGTAAAAATGATGAAGGAAGGAAAGACGGAAGGAATAGGAACAATAAGCACAATGAAAACAAGAAACCATGAAGGTCATGACTAAATGACAAGAACGACCATATGGTGATTGATCGACGGGACCAGAACACAGTAAATATGAACGGATTGAGAGAAGAGCATGAGTGCGACGAAAGAGGGACAACAGAAGAAAATGGGGTGAATAAAGGACGGAAGAAAAACGGAAGAATGGTGAAAGACAGGAGAAAAGGAGAACGTGAGAATGATAAAAGAGAGATGGGAGAAGGACGTGAAAATGATGAAAAAGTAAAGGGAGACTAACATGTGAGTGATGAAGGGCAGTTTGGATGAGTAACTGACGACGGCGTACATGGCCTCGATTGGAAGAAAAGAGGCAAAGGTGAAAATGATAAAAGAATCGACGAAAGGAGAACATGAGATGAATAATGGTCAAGATGATTAAAGCGTCAGAATCACGAATGGGGGGTGGGATGTAAAGAGAAAGTGGTATCTATGAACGGGAGGTGAACAGAAGAATGTGAGAATGATAAATGATGTATGAACGGTGACGGACATAACTGTGGGTGGGAAAATAACGTGAGAACGATGAAGGACGGGATGAGAAGGAGGAGAAGAGGGAAGTGTGAGACAATGAATTAATGAACACCGGACAGCGGGGGAATGTGTAGCGATGGTCAGACAAAACAAAGGAAGGTAGGAATGAGGAGTGTTTGCAAACAGAGAAAAGGAGAAGGTGAGAATGATGAATGGGAGACTGATGAGAGAAGGGAGATGAGAGGGAAGAACGTGGAATCATGAAGTGCATGAAAAGCCGACATCGTCAGAGTAATCAAAAGATGAATGGTATGAGAAGGGAACGAGAGAAAAACGCTGGACGCGATCAGAAAGGAAAAACGAGATAATGACGAATGACAGACGAAATCAGACAAGAGAAAGTGGGAATGGTGAATGATGAACGTGATGAAAAGGATGATAATGCTGGAATGTTGGACGAAGGGAAATGTGAAAATGATGAATGTTGGACGAAGGGAAATGTGAAAATGATGAATGCTGGACGAAGGGAAATGTGAAAATGATGAATATTGGACGAAGGGAAATGTGAAAATGATGAATGTTGGACGAAGGGAAATGTGAAAATGATGAATGTTGGATGAAGGGAAATGTGAAAATGATGAATGCTGGATGAAGGGGAATGTGAAAATGATGAATGTTGGATGAAGGGGAATGTGAAAATGATGAATGTTGGATGAAGGGAAACGTGGAAATGATGAATGTTGGATGAAGGAAATGTGGAAATGATGAATGCTGGATGAAGGGGAATGTGAAAATGATGAATGCTGGATGAAGGGGAATGTGAAAATGATGAATGTTGGATGAAGGAAATGTGAAAATGATGAATGCTGATGAAGGGAAATGTGAAATGAGAATGCTGATGAAGGGGATGTGAAAATGATGAAGTGGACGAAGGAAATGTGAAAATGATGAATGCTGGATGAAGGGAAATGTGAAAATGATGAATGCTGGATGAAGGGAAATGTGAAAATGAAGAATGCTGGATGAAGAAATGTGAAAATGATGAATGCTGGATGAAGAAATGTGAAAATGATGAATGCTGGATGAAGGGAAACGTGAAAATGATGAATGTTGGACTTGCGAGAAAGTTGTGAATGATGAATATCGGAAGGGGAAAACGTGAGAATAAAGCATTTTGGAGAATAGGGAACCATGAGAATGATGAATGTTGGACAGGGAAAAGACGTGAGAATGAATGTCTGACCAGGGAAAACGTGAGACTAATCAATGTCTGATTGATAAAAATGGTGACAATAATGAATGTCGGATGGGTGAAAGGATGAAAATAATCACTGTTAGACCAAGGTGAACGTGAGAACGATGAATGTTGGTTGGCGGAAACGTGAAAATGAAACACTTAGGAATGGCGGAAAACGTGAGAATGATGAATATTGGGCGGCGGAAAACGTGAGAATGATGAATATTGGGCGGCGGAAAACGTGAGAATGATGAATACTGGGCGGCGGAAAACGTGAGAATGATGAATACTGGGCGGGGTAAAACGTGAGAATAACGAATGTAGAACAGGGGAAAACATGAAAATGATGAATGTTGGACTGGGGTGAAATGTGAGAATGATGAACGTTGGAGTGTGGGGAACGTAAGAATCATGAATTCAGGACAGAGGGAAAACTTGAAAATGATAAACGTTGGAATAGTGATGTGTTGATGTTCTGATGGTATCGGTGTAGTGTTGCACAGACCCTCTACCATCCCTCTCTTTCCCTCCATCCCCCACCCCCTTCGACCGGCCTTCCTGTTACGGTTATCCCGTCTGCCCTACCACCTTGGTGAGTGTCGACGCTCAACCTGAATATGACCTCACACCGAACCTGGCTCGGGTGTCACTTTTCTGCACAGGGTCTATACTGAATCAACTTTAATTAATACTAGTTTGACGGATGCGCAAGAAATCTCCGCAACGAAATATTGTTGAATACTACCGGCGGTATCACAAACGAAATCGCAACAATGATGACTGTTGAAGACTATGAGCGGTATTACAAGCAAAGTGTTTCACTTAACGGCAACGAAATGAAATTGAGCTGCACCTTGGTTACACTCAGAAAGAGTGAACAGCATAAAGCCTGGAGAACTTAGAAACAAAGGCTTACTCAACCAGATGCAGAAACTTGGTCTTTGTAAAAGAATTTTTTTTTAAAGTGTACGGTGTTGACTACCTTCAGACAGGAAACGGTGAATCAGAGGGCACTTACATGGTAGCCTGTCTGTTGATCTATAGCTGAGCGACCTAAACGGAAGTTAACTCGAGCAAAAATGCAACGCAAGAAGTGAACATGGCATGTAGAACGTGCAACGCAGAAAAACGGTCAGGACACACTGTGTGTGTGTGTGTGTGTGTGTGTTGTGTGTGTGTGTGTGTGTGGTGTGTGTGTGTGTGTGTGCGCGCGCGTGCGCGCGCGCGCGTGCACGCTTGTGTGTCGTAAGTTTCTGTTTAAAAGGAAAGTGTCTTTTACAAACTGTAAACAACAGTTTTAGACATCATCGGACTTTGGATAGCTGGATACAAACGAAGGAAGGTCTTGTCAGATCGAGCTCGTCCGGATATGCGGTGAAAAAAAAACAACCCACCAATGTCTTGGTATACCGACTCCACAATCATCAAGATAAGAATGTTCGTGTTTTGAGGATTAGTGAATAACTCAAAGCTGAAAGCATTGTCAGAAATAAAACTGGGATGGCAATATCGAAGATGGGCACGACCAATGTTTCTGTACAGCTCAAGCAGATCACAGAGA
>CM065715.1:97473519-97481019 GCA_033310375.1 Conus canariensis
ACCTGTGACCTAGGACATTGTTTGGTGGGCGGTGGATCACTTTTGTCTAGAACCAAGGAGAGGGCACCCTCTGTTGACCCCAGTCTGAAGTCGAAAGAGGGGACATTTACGAGGCAGGGTGCTCGGAACCACCGTTTGATGGTGCTGGGGGTGATCCCGGTGCCGAAGGTTCGGGCGGACGTCCACCAAGGTGGGGTTGATTGTTGAAACCTGTCTCAAAGGGCAGGAAGTCGGGTTTGAAGACGAATCTGTGAGAATAAGTGAGGAAAAGGCCATGACGGGGCTGAAATAGAATCTCTCTCACACACTCTCTCTCTCTCTCTCCGTCCGTCCATCCGTCCGTCCGTCGGTCGGTCAGTCGGTCTGTCTCTGTCCTTCGTCGCTATCTGTCTGTCTATATGTCCCTCCCTCTGTCTGTCTCCCCCTCCCCCCATCCCTGTCTGTCGGTGTCTATCTGTCAGGCTGAATTAGTCAGTCAGTCAGTCAGCCTCTGCCTCTCTCTCCCTGTGTGTGTGTGTGTGTGTGTGTGTACGTGCGTGTGTGCGCGCGCGCGCGTGTGCGTGGGCACGCGCGCATGTGTGTGAGTGTGTGTGTGTGTGCGCGTGTGTGTGTGTGTGTGTGTGTGTGTGTGCGCGCGCGCGCTTGTATGTGTGACGTACGTGTGTGTGTGTGTGTGTGTGTGTGTGTGTGTGTGTGTGTGCGTGTGTGTGTGTGCGTGCGTGTGTGTGCGTGTGTATGTGTGTGTGTGTGCGTGTGTGTGGCGCGCGCGCGTGCGCGTGCGTGTGTGTGTGTAAAAGCTCACAAGCCACCTCTCCGATTAAAACGATCACGTTAAAGAGAACTCTTTCAAGATGCCCAAGAGTTTCAAAGTTACAGCAGCCTTTCTGCAGTCGATGCTTTGCCCTATAAATGCAAACATGGAAGCGGGAGAAGCTGATCTTTTTCTCTCTGTTTTAACTTCACCTGACACTAAATACAATTTCACGTTTTGTCTTATCAGTCCCTGACCGTTGTTAAACTGAGGAAAGTGTTCAGTGTGGTCGTGTGCGTCTCTGTTTATTCACTTGTGTGGGCTGAATGATATAGTAAGCGACATTGAGGTGGTGTTTTGTGCCTTTTTTTAAAATATGTTTTCATACTGCGGCGCATGTCATACTGCTTGGTTGGTTGTTACCAATCTCCTGACCTCTCTTCTGTGTTTATTCCTCATTGACTACGCTGAAACTCGGAGTGTAAACACTTACCAAATTCTCCTGACCTACATTTCATTTTATAATCAAGCGTGCCGACAGTTGTCAAAACTCAACACTTCATTTCAAATGTCAGAATACAGTCACTATTCTATTCCCCTAGACTCATTTAGAATTTGACTCAACACGAATCACACTGAAGCTTGTAAAAATATAGGTCAACCCCCCTACAACCTCGTTTAAAATTTTATTTATTATCAATCATAAATAAAAATGGTCAATAATGTAGTCACTATCTAATACTCTTGACCTCATTTGAAATGACCTTTTTTTTCTCTCAACCATTCTGAAACTTTCAAAGCTGTAACAATGAATAAAACATTGCCTCAGGACGGCACGGAACAACCGGTGAAAACGCAGTATATTCCTGTCAGAATGAAGTCACAATCTAATTTTACTGACCTCCCTTCAAACCTCATTTCATGTCAACCATATTAAACCCTGTCAGAATCGAATTTGATACTCTTTCAAAGGAACGGAAAAGGTTTGAATTAACTGTGAAATCGACCTCAATACTTTGTTGAGTGCAAAGTGTTCACATTATGCTGGTTTACGCTGCTGAACAACTCACTCCATACCCCATACCTGCTGTACATTTGGCGAAAAAGAAAAGATAAAGAAGCAGACTAATCACGTTTCCCAATTAGTGCGGTTTTATTTAAAAGGATGAAGAGGGCAGAAGAAGTAGAGAGCGGGAGGATGGGGCGGGGAGAGAGGACCAGTTAAAAAAAAGAAAAAGAAAGAAAAAGATAGTGGATTTCACCGTGACTCACAGCACTGTGCGACAGAAAGAAAACAAAAGAATTGAAAACTGCAACAGTGGCATTATTAGCAACAGTATACTTATCACAATTATCAGTATTGTTTTTCGCTTAAAACGAGTGCTGCTACATCTGGTACTGCTATTGCTGGTGGTGCTTCGTTACGACTCTTACGACTAATACTTCTACTGCTACAACTATTACTACTACTACTACTGCTACTGCCGCGCTATGCCCAGTACATCATGACAGTCATGACAACACGATCGAACAAACATCTGTCAACAAAGGAGCTGAGCACGTACATTTCAAATGCACACACACACACACACACACACACACACACACACACACACACACACACACACACACACCATGTCCAACAATCAGAGAAGACGTAAACTAAATAAAGGATATGGGCAAGGGTCAGAACGCTTTTTCGAAGAAACAATTTTAGGAAAGCCGTAAAACGTGTGGTCAGGTCTTGCTTGGCGAACAGAGAAAGGGAGCTGGTAACAGATGGGGGGAGGGGGGGGGGGACCCTAATATGAAAGGAAAACGTTGGCCCGTAGGATTTAGGCCTAGAAGAAGGAAGTCTGTACATGTGGACGTCAGAAAGAAGAGCGTTGGACGTATGGTTTTGGCCTAAAAGAAGGCGGTCTGTGGACAAGGATGTCAGCAGCTGAACCAAGATGAAGAGGTGAGGTTGGACTGAAGGGGTCAGGGACGAGCCTGGTTTTAAGGCGACTCAAACGACAGGAGAGACTGGAAAATATCCTTCGTTCAACGGGCGATCGGCGAAGGGGAACAACTGAGTCAGGCGCAACAGAAGCATGGTAAGAGGATCCGAAAACGCGTCGTATACAGCACTGTTCTGAATTTTATTGAGGCTAGATACTCAGGACTAGAAAAGATTTTACGTTATCTGGTGTACAATGGACAAAGGAGCGCATGAAAGTAGAGATATCGTCTTCATTAAGAATAGGAACGGAAGGAACCGATTCTTCTGCGCTCGACGTGGAATGTGCCGCTGATACAAGGGAAGAGAGTTGCTGAAACGAGAGTTTCGTCAACCAGTACACCCAGATTCTCACCCATGGAGAAAATCTCATTTTTGGACTTGTTTTGTTTACATGCTAAATAAAGAACAGGTCTATGAAAGAAAGAAAAGAAAGAAAGAAAGAAGGGGGGGGGGGTAAGCGGGGGGGGGGGGGATTCTAAAACCGATGCTGGAGACAGGAAGAAGAAGGGTTATAACCGCTACAACTCCCCACAAGGCGCCGCCATGTAATGAAACAAGGAGCTGAAGATACCATCGTTTCACTCGAACTTCTAAGTCTATGATCAGTGCTAAGTGCAATTTATATGTCCAACATCCCATCCTATATCGTAAATCCGGTATGGTCCAATAAGAAGAGAAGAACAACCATATGGTTTAACAGAAGCATATTTTAGTGCAAAAGGGGAGCTGGGGGAGGGGGGGGGAGAGGGCGTGGGCGGGGTGCAAACCAGAGAGAGAGAGAGAGAGAGAGAGAGAGAGAGAGAGAGAGAGAGAGAGAACAAAAAGTCGTCTTCGAGGGAAGGCAAATAAGATACAACTTGTATAAGGGAAAAAAATGAGCTTGCATAACATCTGCCAGAGACGGTCGAAGATCGGCAGCAATGAGAAACAGAGAAGCAGCCCTGCTGTTCATCCCCTAGTGCCCCCAGCTGACTGCCAAGTTTTATCATGAAAGAATCATCATGGAAAAAAATGTTTCTTTGTTTTCATGTACAATGACTGTCACGACTTGTGATCCGTATGATCTCAATGAGCAGTCATTCAATTAATTACATCAACCGATAAAGAAAAAAAAATTTTTTGGAAAAAAAAACGCGAAGCCTATGGAAAGCAGACTGGAGAAAATAACCGAACTCTCTGTTCAAACCATCCAAACCCAAAAACAAAGGGAGAGAGAAAGCAGTCGTCAGGCCGATGTTGAAATTCATGTTTACATATGGCAAGACCCAACGGCTGACGTACTCAGCAGCATGGCTTAATTTTATATATAAGTTGCCAATTGTGCAGCTTGTATAACATGCATTGATTCACATGACGATATGTACGGTGCCATTTTTTTCACCCCACCCCCCGCCCTGTGTGTGTGTGTGTGTGTGTGTGTGTGTGTGTGTGTGTGTGTGTGTTGTGTGTGTGTGTGTGTGCCTGCATGTGCGTTTGTGTGTGTGCGTGCGCGCGCGCGCGCGCGCGTGTGTGTGTGTGTGTGTGTGTATGTGTGTGTGTGTGTGTGTGCGTGCTGACTGACCTTTCTGTCCTTTGCGTGGCGACAGCCCTGAAACGACTCCTGCTGGTCGGCTGGTCTACAGCAAAATGCCAGGGGCTGAACAAACATTACAGGCAGCTGATGTGGTCTTTATTTCCCAAGCTGTTCCAAGGTTCTAAGTGATGGAGAAAATAGATGCTGTCACATTTTGGTTGCCTACAACATCAGGGAGGACATGTTTCTGGTGCTAGGTGTGCAAAGAAATTTCACACCTTACAGAGCAAATACCATAATACCGGGCGTTCACCGGGTATCCTGCACTTCACGGCGAAAGTAATATCATGCCAGGCGTGTACCAGGTATCCTACACTTTACGGCGAAATTAACATGGTGTCAGGCGTGAACCAGGTATCCTACACCTTACGGCGAAATTAACATGGTGTCAGGCGTGAACCAGGTATCCTACACATTTTAGGGCGAAATTAACATGGTGTTAGGCGTGCACCGGGTAGCCTACATCTTACGGCGAAATTAAGATAGTGTCAGGCGTGTACCAGGTATCCTACACTTTACGGCGAAATTAACATGGTGTAAGGCGTGAACCAGGTATCCTACACTTTACGGCGAAATTAACGTGTTAGGCGTGCACCGGGTATTCCTACACTTACGGCGAAATTTAACATGGTGTCAGGCGTGAACCAGGTATCCTACACTTTACGGCGAAATTAACATGGTGTCAGGCGTGAACCAGGTATCCTACACCTTACGGCGAAATTAACATGGTGTCAGGCGTGCACCGGGTATCCTACACCTTACGGCGAAATTAACATGGTGTTAGGCGTGCACCGGGTATCCTACACCTTACGGCGAAATTAACATGGTGTTAGGCGTGAACCGGTATCCTACACTTTACGGCGAAATTAACATGTGTCAGGCGTGACCGTATCCACACTTTACGGCGAAATTAACATGTTGTCAGGCGTGAACCAAGTATCCTACACTTTACGGCGAAATTAACATGGTGTCAGGCGTGCACCGGGTATCCTACACTTACGGCGAAATTAAGAAAGTGTCAGGCGTGCACCGGTATAATACATTTAACGGCAAAGTAATAATATAGTGTCGTGCGTGCACCGAGTATCCTACACTTTACGGCGAAAGTAACAGTGTCAGGCGTGCACCGAGTATCCTACACTTTGCGGCGAATGTAGCAGTGTCAGGCGTGCACCGAGTATCCTACGCTTTACGGCGAAAGTAACAGTGTCAGGCGTGCACCGTGTATCCTACACTTTACGGTAAAAGTAACATGGTGTCAGGCGTGCTTCGGGTATTTAACGTCTTACAGAGAAAGTAACAATGCCAGGCGTGCCCCGGGTTTCCTACACCTTACGGCGAAAGTGACAATGCCAGGCGTGCCCCGGGTTTCCTACACCTTACGGCGAAAGTGACAATGCCAGGCGTGCCCCGGGTTTCCTACACCTTACGGCGAAAGTGACAATGCCAGGCGTGCCCCGGGTTTCCTACACCTTACGGCGAAAGTGACAATGCCAGGCGTGCCCCGGGTTTCCTACACCTTACGGCGAAAGTGACAATGCCAGGCGTGCCCCGGGTTTCCTACACCTTACGGCGAAAGTGACAATGCCAGGCGTGCCCCGGGTTTCCTACACCTTACGGCGAAAGTGACAATGCCAGGCGTGCCCCGGGTTTCCTACACCTTACGGCGAAAGTGACAATGCCAGGCGTGCCCCGGGTTTCCTACACCTTACGGCGAAAGTAACAATGCCAGGGGGTGGATTGGGTATCCTACATCTTACGGCGAAAGTAACATGATGCCACGTGCACACGGATATCCTGCACATCAGGGATTAAGTGACATGTTGCAAGGAGTGCACGGATATCCATCTTACGGCAAAAGTACCATGGATACCCGTACAAACTGTACGGCGAAAGAAACACGGTGCTAGGTGTGCACGGATAGCCTAATGTTGCGCACAGTGTAACATGGTGCCAGATGTGCACGGACAGGCTACACTTTACGGAGAAAGTAATATGGTGAAAAATGTGCGCAGATATCCTACACCGACAATAACATGGAGCCAGATATGAACGGATATCCTACACCAAAAATAATATTGTGCCAGATATAAACGGATATCCGACACTGACAATGACCTGGTAACATATACAAACGGATATGCTATACCCAAAATAACAAAGTGCCAGTTATGAACGGATATCCTACACCGAAAACAACATGAAACAAGAAATGAACGAATATCCTGCACCGGAGATAACCTAGTGCCAGATGTGAACGAATATCATACACCGAAGATAACATGGTGCTAGATATGAACGGATATCCTACGCCGAAAATAACATGGTACAACATATAAACAAATATCCTACACCGAAGATACCATGGTGTTAGATATGAACGGATATCCTACACCGACAATAGCATGGTACAAGATATGAACGAATACCCTACACTGAAGATAACATGGTGCTAGATATGAACGGATATCCTGCACCGAAAATAGCACAGTACAAAATATGAACGAATATCCTACACCGAAAATAGCATGGTACGAGATATGAACGAATATTCTACACCGAAAATAACATGGTACGAGATATGAACGATTATTTTACACCGAAAATAACATGGTGCCTGGTTGACCCAGGAGTGGTGCATCGCGTTCGCAGTTTGAAGTTCCGACCGGCATAAACATTGCCACTTCCACTGCCCATTTTAATGCGCTGTTCTGCTCGTTTCCCGATCTCCACCTTCCCCGCCCACACACATGCAGTCTGAAATGGTTTTTCTTATCTGCCACGTACGTTATGGTGCATGTGAACATCACGCCTGAATGTACCTAGCCAAACTACTATATTACGTAGATGGCCCTAACATGGCCGATATACCTATTTCAACAACTATAAAAAAGAAAAGTAGACAGGCCTGAATTGGCCAGTCCAATACCCAAACAAGTATACACAATGGACAGCCCTGATCTCGCCACTGCAAGGAAGATCAATGACAACATCATGCGAGAGGCAATAACAAAGTGCAACATCAAGATCTTAAACACAATACGAAGGATAAGGTACATCATGAAAAAGAACAGATAGATGAGGCCACGGGGAAAAACCAAACATCAATAAGGAAACCAAAGACTTCGGGAAAAAATTGGATTATGAAACCATGACAAAGGAAAGATGGGTATG
>CM065715.1:97486019-97488519 GCA_033310375.1 Conus canariensis
ATATCATGGAACACAGTTCTCTCTCTTACTCTCTCTGTCTGTCTGTCTGTCTGTCTGTCTGTCTGTCTGTCTGCTCTCTTCTCTCTCTCTCTCTCTCTCTCTCTCTCTCTCTGCACACACACACACACACACACACACACACACACACACACACACACGCGCGCGCGCGCGCGCGCGCGCTGTGTATGTGTGTGTGAAAGAGAGAGAGGGAGGGAGAGAGTAGAGCATGCTCGCGCCTCTGTGTGTGTGTGTGTGTGTGTGTGTGTGTGTGTGTGTGTGTGGGTGTGGGTGTGCACACTCTATGCAGATAAAGTATCCTTTACACACACGCACACACATGCGCGCGCGCTTCGCCGGTATATTTTCAAAGGGAGACAACATGTCTACACGGCTGGGCAGAAGACACACTCTCTTCTGCCCTCGCACCCACACCCCCGCTAGTTCCAGCCAAAAATGTGTAAAATGAAAATTAATTCATGGTAAAAGAGAGTCCCTCCCCCCCCCCCCCCCCCCAGCGCCGCTTTTACAAGAATTTGGATACCTCCCCCTCCTCTCCCCTTTCCCTACTTTCCCACTTTTTTAAAATAAAAATTTAAAAGATGAGTCCCTCTTCATCCCCCCTCCCCCCCCCCCCCCGCCCTTCCCCCTCCCCCATACATTCCCAATCTTTTAATGAGCATTTAGAAAAATGTGTCCCTTCCCCCCACTCCCCTATCCCCACATTTTTGATAATGTTGGAAGATAAACCACCTCTCCCCCTCCTCCCGCTTATATTCGAACTTTGGGGGACTTCCATGTTTTTTTGTCAAATTCAGCGCAAAGGAGAAAGATCTTTACGTTACTCACTATCAAAATAACGGCCATGTTTTGCATAATCCATGCATTATTAAAATTGCAGCATTGGTTGCTCAAACTGAAGTTGTCAGATTTTAGTACAAAGTTTTCGACTGATGTTAATATTTTTCGTCCGTTTGATGGGTCATGTGAGAATCACTTAGTGTAGATTGTAAAGCTGATGACTGTTTAATATTGTCCCTGATTGACTAACGTCAAATAAACCACTGAGCTGAAGTTTGAGATTCTGGAAATCACAGAGAGATTTTGTGAGTGTTAGCGTAGATTGTACAGGTGCTCATTGTCTGACATGATCTATGATGGACAGACCTAAGAGAATCCACTGCACTGAACTTTCGTAATTTTTGCAAATCACTGAGAGAGAGAGAGAGAGAGAGAGAGAGAGAGAGAGAGAGAGGAGAGAAGACAGACAGACAGACAGACAGACAGACAGACAGACAGACAGAGACAGAGACAGACAGACAGACAGACAGACAGAGACAAAGACAAACAGAGAGATGACAAGTGAATCTGCAACTGCAAAAAAAAGGAATATATAAATAAAGGTATGAAGCGACTAGAAATAAAACTTAAAGACATCGTGGCATTATCACGGCTACTTATACACGTTTCAAATTAATTTGCCGTTAAACGCGAGTGTCATGCTGAGTTGTGAATTATTTAGGCTTATCAGCATCTCACTTGCAAATGGCCTATAAATGCATGATAATGGATCTGACGTAGAAAACAGATTAACTGAATGATAATGACGGAGTGATGTTGTGTCCACATGTAACGGACAATCTAAAAGGATGATAAACGCAGCAGAGTCATAAAAAACTGGGCACCATATATATCTGGTCACTTGAAATACTGTCTAATACAATTTTTCATGTAGACATAGTGCGTAAACTGAGGAATGTAAAACAATAGTTCTGTCTTTTCAAAGGAAGCCAAATTCTACTACCACCAACAAAACACAGATAGGGCTTACCCCCCACCCCTCCCCACCCACTCCCCCCCCCCCCCCCCCAAAAAAAAAAAAAGAGGATGTAGAAAATTCAGATTAAGCTTTTGTTTTCAATGTTTGTTCAGTCAGTAAGCCATTTTGATGCCAAAGAATGTTTTCACATCACATTTCTCAAAAACTCATGATCATTTTTCTCTCTAATCGCAAACTCTGTGTGTTGCTCAAGTAAGCTGAACTTCCGACGCACCGCTGGTACACAAGCATTTCCACCACGAAATTTCATATATATATATATATATATATATATATATATATATATATATATATATATATATATATATATATTGCCATAATTTCACTGGTTTTTGTCACGCCACCTAACCATTATAAATTTTTATCATTTTCACAGCCTACCATAACTCCAAGCCTACATGTCCCGTTCCTCTTGTTATCACTGAATATCTTTTCTTTGCTGTTTTAACACACTATCTGGGCTGTACTTCATGTACACCTTTTGGTTAATTCTGTCGTTTTTTTTAATGTGCGTGGCAGTATGATTTTTAATGGTAGCCGCAGGCACACCACCGGGTAGTGGTGGTGGTGGTGGTGGTGGTGGTGATGATGATGATGATGATGATGATGATGATGATGATGATGTGGTGATGATGATGATGATGATGATGATGATGATGATGG
>CM065715.1:97508519-97553519 GCA_033310375.1 Conus canariensis
GGGGGAGCGGAGGTCAGTTGGACAACGAAGAGGGAGACCGGGAGTGGGGTGGGGAGCGTGAAGAGAGGGTGCTCACTTTGGACACGGGTACCAATATAAACGGGGAAAGAGGAATTCAACTACACAGACTGAAGTCTGGGGAAACCTTGTCCTGAAGGGCCTCAGGCCAAGAGGACGTTAATCTCACCATCAAGTCAATCAAATGTGACGGTCCACTGTTACGATGAGCTCTTCACTCTCCGGAAGCGGGATAACCCCAATATTTATTTTTTCTAAACTTGTAAGAGAGACACAATGCAAATCAATCCAATACCATACAATGCAGCACAGTGGAATATGGCACCGTGCACTGCAGTACCGATCTGACATCAACAATACGGCACCGTGCACTGCAGTACCGATCTGACATCAACAATACGGCACCGTGCACTGCAGTACCGATCTGACATCAACAATACGGCACCGTGCACTACAGTACCGATCTGACATCAACAATACGGCACCGTGCACTGCAGTACCGATCTGACATCAACAATACGGCACCGTGCACTGCAGTACCGATCTGACATCAACAATACGGCACCGTGCAATGCAGTACCGATCTGACATCAACAGTACGGCACCGTGCACTACAGTACCGATCTGACATCAACAATACGGCACCGTGCACTGCAGTACCGATCTGACATCAAACAACCAAGAGGGTTCATTTACAACACCAGGCAAAGCAATACCACACCATTCCGACATCGTACAACCAAGACGGTTCAAGTTAGCATCCCACAATGCATTATCATACAATCTAGCATCAGTGAAAAGCAAGATGGTGGCAGATAACGCCATGCAACGTAATACTGTGCCTTCTGACATCAGACAACCAAGACGGTACAAGATGACATCACCCAGTGAGGGTTTACAAAGAGCTACTGTTACGTTACATGAGTATTGTTTCACAGTATAAGTTTCATACCGAACGGAAACGTAATTGTCCATATGTATAAAACTAAAGTAGTGGTGTTCAAATGGCGTAACAACCAAACGAATGTGTTTTAAGTTCGGTGACAAGATCACAGAAACTGTGAATACATTCAAATACCTAAGGATTCGTTTTAGCAGAGTTGGTAAGTTTTATTAGAGTGAAAAAATGTCTGCATGGTCAAGAACAAGGTACAATGTTTTCACCGCTTCGAGTGATTTGATGTCAAAATTGGCCATCAACTTTATTTAGAATTTATTCCAATCATTTGCTTTCCGGTTCTTGTGGAAGTAATATGTGTGGCTATAAAGACCTGAAAATTATGGCAACGCCGTAGTTTGAATTTTTTAAGCATCTTTTCCATTTAAAAAGAAATAGCGCTTCGACCGAATTGATTTAGGGAGAACTGGGGAATTCATCCACTCCATGTGCAAATTACAACAGCTGGAATTATTAGATTTTAAAAGTCCTAGATTACATTCATCACAGACAAATACTCGAGTAGAATTCATGATGTACTGTGTGAGTTGCATAAAAGTGGTTTTTATATTTCAAAGTGGTTAAGCTGTGTAAACAAAAAATTGTATTTTGGTTGAAACAGGCTATGACTGTATGTGGGAATCGCAACAGTTTTCCATCGCCCAAAGCATTTACTGAGACGTTCGTTTTGCTCTACAAGATAATGATGTTCGTTCGTGGCATGAAATTTTAGACTCTGGTAACAAATGTTTGTTCCATAGAAATTACGAAATTGATTTTAAACAAGAAGAATGCATTCATCAATCGCCAGAATTATCCATGTATGAAATGTGCGTTTAGCAGTTGTCAACTTGTGATTGAGGCTGGACGGGGACTTTGATTTGCACGCCAGATATGACTGTGTAGAGAATGTGATGAACAAGAGACAGGAGGAGAATTTCATTTTGATATGCAATGCCTCAAACAATATGAAGACTTATGAGGAATAATCATACCTTAAAAATACACTAGTGTTTATTTTTGCAGATTGTTTTCTGACGGAATAGAAACATTGTTGAATTCGAGTACGTTTGCAAGATTAAATAAAGTCGTTTAACTTTGTTAATTTTAACATTTAGTCTCTGCTCATGTTATCGTTCAGTTATTGTGATTGTAGCAACATTTCGGTAACTGCTCCAAATGCTACATCTTCGTATAGTTTTCATTATCTATTGTCTAATTTACATCCTTCATGCCCCCAAAGGGATAACAGGATAAACAAACTATTGGATCTGTTTGCATGAAACCAAACAACGCGATACTGTGCAATACGGAACCTCACAACGCAACACGGCAAAATCTTACACAACACACTACACTACAATCTGACACCATACAACACACTCTGTTACAATCTGGCACCATATAACACAACACACTACAATCTGGCACCGTACAACACACTGCACTACAATCTGACACCATACAGTGCACTGCACTACAATCTGACACCGTACAGTGCACTGCACTACAATCTGACACCGTACAGTGCACTACACTATAATCTGACACCATACAGTGCACTGCACTACAATCTGACACCGTACAGTGCACTACACTATAATCTGACACCATACAGTGCACTGCACTACAATCTG
Source organism: Conus canariensis (assembly GCA_033310375.1). Classification (NCBI taxonomy): domain Eukaryota; kingdom Metazoa; phylum Mollusca; class Gastropoda; order Neogastropoda; family Conidae; genus Conus; species Conus canariensis. Next base: position 97,511,112 of record CM065715.1, read on the forward strand.
ACACCGTACAGTGCACTACACTATAATCTGACACCATACAGTGCACTGCACTACAATCTGACACCATACAGTGCACTGCACTACAATCTGACACCATACAGTGCACTGCACTACAATCTGACACCATACAGTGCACTGCACTACAATCTGACACCATGCAGTGCACTTCTCTACAATCTGACACCATACAGTGCACTGCACTACAATCTGACACCATACAGTGCACTGCACTACAATCTGACACCATACAGTGCACTGCACTACAATCTGACACCATACAGTGCACTGCACTACAATCTGACACCATACAGTGCACTGCACTACAATCTGACACCATACAGTGCACTGCACTACAATCTGACACCATACAGTGCACTGCACTACAATCTGACACCATACAGTGCACTACACTACGATCTGACACCATACAGTGCACTACACTACGATCTGACACCATACAACGCATTCCACCACAATCTGACATCTTACAACACATAACAGTACAACCTGATCCAACACGACACGCTACAGCACAACTTCATACCATAAGAGATATAGAACAATATGACACCATGCAACAAACTACAGCAGAATCTGACACCATACAACGCATTCCACCACAATCTGACACCTTACAACACATAACAGTACAATCTGATCCAACACGACAGCACAACTTCACACCATAAGAGACTATAGAACAATATGACACTATGCAACAAACTACAGTATAATCTGACACCATACAACGCACTAGACACCGTACAATACACTACAGTACAATCTGACACCATATAACGCAACATATTACTATCTGACGTCATACCACGCAACACATTACAAACTGACACCGTACAATACAACACATTACTATCTGACGTCATACAATGCAACACATTACAAACTGACACCGTACAATGCAACACATTACAAACTGACAGCATACAATGCAACACATTACAAACTGACACCGTACAATGCAACACATTACAAACTGACACCGTACAATGCAACACATTACAAACTGACACCGTACAATGCAACACATTACACTGACACCGTACAATGCAACACATTGACACCGTACAATGCAACACATTACAAACTGACACCGTACAATGCAACACATTACACTGACACCGTACAATGCAACACATTGACACTGTACAATGCAACACATTACAATCTGACAGCATACAATACAACACATTACAAACTGACACCGTACAATGCAACAACATTACAAACTGACACCATACAATGCAACACTTTACATACTGACACCGTACAATGCAACACATTACTATCTGACGTCATACAACGCAACACATTACAAACTGACACCGTACAATGCAACACATTACAAACTAGACAACGTAATACAGCGCAATGCGGGGCTAGACAAGGTAATACAATGCAATGCGACACTAGACAAGGTAATACAGTGCATTGCGACATCGGACAACGTAATACAGTGCAATGCGACACTAGACAACGTAATAGAGCGCAATGCGGCAATAGGGAAAGTAATACATCGCAATGCGGCACTAACCAATGTAATACAGTGCAATGCGACACTAGACAACGTAATAGAGCGCAATCCGACACTAGACCAGGTAATACAGTGCAGTGCGACACTAGACAACGTAATATAGTGCAATCCGACACTAGACCAGGTAACACAGAGCAATGCGATACTAGACCAGGTAATGCAGCGCAATGTGACACTGGACAAGGTGATACAGCGCAATGCGACACTAGACAACGTAATACAGCGCAATGCGACACTAAGGAAGGTAATACAGTGCAATGCTGCACTAGACAATGTCATACAGCGCAATGCGGCAACAGACAAGGTAATACAGCGCAATGCTACACTAAAGAAGATAATACAGTGCAATGCTACACTAAGGAAGGTAATACAGCGCAATGCGGCACTAGACAACATAATACAGCGCAATGCGGCACTAGACAAGGTAATACAGCTCAATGCGGCACTAGACAACGTAATACAGGGAAATGCGGCACTAGACAACATAATACAGCGCTATGCGGCACTAGACTACATAATACAGCGCAATGCGGCACTAGACAACGTAATACAGCGCAATGCGGCACTAGACAACATAATACAGCGCAATGCGACACTGAGGAAGGTAATACAGCGCAATGCGGCACTAGACAACGTAATACAGCGCAATGCAGTACTAGACAACGTAATACAGCGCAATGCGGCACTAGACAACGTAATACAGCGCAATGCGGCACTAGACAACGTAATACAGCGCAATGCGACACTAGACAACGTAATACAGCGCAATGCTACACTAGACAAGGTAATACAGTGGAATGCGGCACTAGACAACGTAATACAGCGCAATGCGGCACTAGACAAGGTAATACAGTGCAATGCTACACTAAGGAAGGTAATACAGCGCAATGCGACACTAGACAAGGTAATACAGCGCAATGCGGCACTAGAGAAGGTAATATAGTGCAATGCTACACTAAGGAAAGTAATAGAGCGCAATGCGGCACTAGACAAGGTAATACAGCGCAATGCGGCACTAGACAAGGTAATACAATGCAATGCTACACTGAGGAAAATACAGTGCAATGCTACTCTAGACAAGGTAATACAGTGCAATGCTACATTAGGAGGGTAATACAGTGCAATCCGGCACTAGACAACGTAATACAGCGCAATGCGGCACTAGACAAGGTAATACAGCGCAATGCGGCACTAGACAAGGTAATACAGCGCAATGCCACACTAGACAAGGTAATACAGTGCAATGCGACACTAGACAACGTTATACAGCGCAATGTGACACTAGACAAGGTAATACAGTGCAATGCTACACTAGACAATGTAATACACTGCAATGCGGCACTAGACAAGGTAATACAGTGCAATGGTACACTAGACAATGTAATTCACTGCAATGCGGCACTAGACAACGTAATACAGTGCAATGTGACACTAGACAACGTAATACAGCACAATGTGACACTAGACAAGGTGATATAGTAGAATGTGACACTAGACAACGTAATACAGTGCAATGTGACACTAGACAACGTAATACAGCACAATGTGACACTAGACAACGTAATACAGTGGAATGCGGCACTAGGGAAGGTGATACAGTGCAATGCGACCTAACAACGTAATACAGTGCAATGGACGCTAGACAACGTAATATAGTGCAATGCGCACTAGACAACGTAATACAGTGCAATGTGACACTAGACAACGTAATACAGCACAATGTGACACTAGACAACGTAATACAGTGCAAAGCGACACTAGACAAGGTAATACAGTGCAATGCGACACTAACAACGTAATACAGTGCAATGCGACGCTAGACAACGTAATATAGTGCAATGCGGCACTAGACAACGTAATACAGCGCTATGCGGCACTAGACAACGTAATACAGCGCAATGCGGCACTAGACAACATAATACAGCACAATGTGACACTAGACAACGTAATACAGTGCAAAGCGACACTAGACAAGGTAATATAGCGCAATGCGACATTAGACAACGTAATACAGCGCAATGTGACACTAGACAACATAATACAGCGCTATGCGACACCGGACAACGTAATACAGCGCAATGCGACACCGGACAACATCATACAGCGCAATGCGACATTAGACAACGTAATACAACGCAATGCGACACTAGACAACATAATACAGCGCTATGCGACACCGGACAACGTAATACAGCGCAATGCGACACCGGACAACATCATACAGCGCAATGCGACATTAGACAACGTAATACAACGCAATGTGATACTAGACAAGGTAATACAGCGCTATGCGACACTAGACAACGTAATACTAATACAGCGCAATGCGACACTAGACAACGTAATACAGCGCTATGCGACACTAGACAACGTAATACAGCGCAATGCGGCACTAGACAAGGTAATACAGCGCAATGCGGCACTAGACAAGGTAATACAGCGCGCTACACTAAGGAAGGTAATACAGTGCAATGCGGCACTAGACAACGTAATACAGCGCAATGCTACACTAAGGAAGGTAATACAGCGCAATGCGACACTAAACAACGCAACACTGAAGACTTGTCTTGGAAAGACCATAGGATCTTGTCACGTGACCATACCAACGGAGTGTTTTACTCACTGATGTCAGTAGATCTTCATCTATTACGAAGTGCTCCTTGATGGTTTGACGCATTGTTCATTGGTGATGTGATCGTTTATCTGACGTCTAGTATCTTGCGGAAACACCTCATTTCTATGACTTAGATTCTTCTTTCTCGATCGGCTGTGAGGGTCCGCGTCTCGCATTAAAAAAAAAAAAGATGAAGTATACTAATACCTGCTGGGGCCTGCTTTCATGTTTGTGGGGATGCTATTTTTCTTCCATACAGGGTTTTCGTTTTCGTTCTTTTTGTCTTGACTGTGCTGATGTTGTCTTTGCTGAGCATTTCTGATTTGATTTCTTATCACTGATGTTAGATCCCAAGCGTCGTCCCAAGGTTAGGTACACTGGTATTGATAGTGTTGTTGTAGCTGGTCGTCAGCTTGGTCTCCTTGGTGCTGATTTCTATGCGATCTTTTGTTGAAGTTTCATCCAGCCTTTGAACAAGCTTGGCGAGTTCTTGTTCATTGCCCGCCATGCCATCGATATCATCTGCATCATGATGACTCTTCCTCCAATGCTGTTTGTGCAAATAGGATCGTCAAAGGCATCAGTCAGGGTGCGTTCAAGGGATATGTTAAAAACTGTGGGTGGTAGAGGGCAGCCGTGACAAACTCCAACTGAACTGTGGAACCATTCTCCAATGGCACTTTGTATGGGCTGCACTGGTCACTTTGAAGTACAACTGCTGGGTAGCATTGATAAGCTTTGTCCAATTTTTTTTTTTTTTTTTAATTGTGGCCCATAGTGCGTCCTGCTGAACTCCATCAAACGCCTCCTTTAAGTCTATGAAGACGTAGAGACCTCCATCTGGTATTGGAGTTGCTTTTTCGCAAAGGATACGCAGGCTCAAGGTCAATTCGACGGTACTCCTGTCTTCGCTTAATCCATTCTGTCCTTCAGCAATCTGCTTGCGGCTGTAATCTACTCGAAAAGATTTTGAGCATTACTTTGCTAGCGTGGTTTATGACACTGACTGTGCTGTAGTTTTGGCATTCTTGGAGACTTCCCTTCTTGGGATGGGTAACGGTTAGTGACTGAGTCCATGGTGTGGGCTAGTTCCCAGTGTGCCAGATTTTGTTGCAGATGGCAGTTAGGATACTAGTGACTGCCGCACCGCCATGTTTCAGTAGGTCTACAATGATGTTGTCGATACCTGCAGCCTTGCCACACTTCAGCGATTTCATTGCAGCTACGACTTCCTCACGGGCTATTGGAAAGACATCCTTGTTTGATCGATCCTCCAGTGCTGGCACTACGCAAAGCAAATATGGAACAGTATGATACACAGTCACATAAAGCATGATATTGTATAATACGATACAAAATCACATAACTCAACATAGTGAATGATACAACCAAAAATACTGCAATCAACGCAACACAGTGAATACAGCACAATGTAGTATGATACAAAACAAGTCAACACAACAGACAACAACGCAGTACTTTATAACACAGTACAATAAAATACATGTTGCACATTCTTGACGGGGCAGCGTATGTGCCGACCTTTGAAATAATTTCTTAGTCAAATAACTCCTGTATGTACAACCGTCAGAATATGTTATCGTATTTATCTGTGATGCTGCTTGCAGGATCCTTCGTTGTAATTACCTTGATTCAATTTCTGTACTTACATCCGTTCCCCCTCTCCCTCCCCCTCCACCCTCCCAACCTTCACCATCACCCTCTCTCCCACCGCCCCATTTCCATTCCCCAACACATCTTCATAACCAGACGGGACGCTACGACGCATTTTCCAGATTTTACAACATCTGAAACCTTTCACTATCATCAAATTCTTACAGGAAGGCCATTCGTGTGATAACAATGGTCGACTCAACAAGAATTATCTCCCTGTCAATCCGCGAGGCGGCGGTAACGTGCCGAAATTCATGGTGCAAAGAGTAAATAAACACCGAACCAGCTGCCGTGGTGAAGTGGTTAGCGTCGCGGACTCCCGGCTGGGAGGTCGTTTGTTCGATCACCATCAGAGACATGTATTTGCGAGATTTTACCGCCCGACCGGCTCCTGTCCCGTGTTCAGTTTGCTATGGGCTCAACTGGGAAGATGGGAACTTAAGCGGTTGAGTTTCATCCACTGAATGGATGCGTCTTTGAAAGTGTTGCCCAAGTTTCCTGACCAACTGTGCAAGTGTCTCTATCTCTCACGCTTGATTGACGCCAGGATATATTATGAAAGTAAGCCTAGTGTACAGCCCTGTCATGCAGTCTCAAACCAGAATGGAAGTCCATAGCATCATCTTCATTATCCTCATCGTCATTGCTCTTCGTGCCCTCATGGTGACCTCAGTTTGATATCTTCTTCACGTCTATGGCCTTGTTTTGATTCTGTCGGGGTCAGCGGTATCAGCAAATTGACGGGCGCTGTCGCTGGATGGACGTGATGGCGCCCTCCGGAGGGAAAGCTCACTCACGCTAGCTCTGCGACTAAGAAATTATCATCGTCAGTAGGGGGCTTAGTAGGTGGTGTCCTGAGTATGTTGGATCAGAACAGGCGCCACTGAACACCACCGAAGTCACTCGGCAGCAGTGCAGTGTCTCCTCCGGTGGGTTGCCCCTTGATGACTTGACATTGACTGCTCCCTGTGGACTGCCAGTTCCGGGGCTGCGGCGGGCTTGCTGTGGCTGTGGACGGGGTGTCGGAATGAGCGGCGTGGGTGCAATGCCACTGAGTTGGTACAGAAGATGGGACAGGAAAAAAAAGCAGTAAATAAGCTCCTCAAGCATGAAATCGGTCTGTTAACGACCAATCTGTCGCCCCTGCCCAATTTGTCGCCAGCGACAGATTGGTCTTCAAACCAGGACCAATCTGTCGCCCAGGCGACAGATTGGTTTTCAACACCAGGAAGACATCATGATTGAAGAGGGAATGTTTGAGCGGATAGAAAAACACAGCGTCACAGCGAACTACTTTTGAAGTTGGAGTGTTTCTACTCCTGTGGTGGGGTAATAAAGAATCGCGGCCCCTGTAACTCCAGGGTATTGGGGCCAATTCTCTTCTAATTTGGTGTGAGGATTTATTGTACCAATTCTTTTTGTGATAGTCACCTCTGGCAGGTACCTCTCGCACACGTTTTCTTAGTCTAGAAAAAAAACAACTAGAAATAAAAACAATATAAAAACACTCAGAGTCTGTATTCACATTGAGATAGCATGAGAATTGGCACCATGCCTGCGTAGAAGCTCTTCCAGAAATCCTGTTAATTAAGTTGGCGACAAATTGGCCAAGGGGCGACAGATTGGACAGTGAAGTGCGACCCAATCTGTCGCCCTCAAAAAACTTAGAATGGGCGACAGATTTGTCCTGGTGTTGAGAACCAATCTGTCGCCCGGGCGACAAATTGGTCCTGGTGTTGAGGCTCAATCTGTCGCCGGGCGACAAATTGGGCAGGGGCGACAGATTGGTCGTTAACATCGGTCTTCTATTCCAGTAAAATTGGCGCGTGTCTTGTGACTAACATGCAACAAAATAACATGCCCAGAGGAAGTTGCTGTTTTGGAGGATGTGAGATTTATTCTTTTGCCGAAAACACAAAGCACAAACACAGTGGACGGTCAATGTTTGAAGAGGCATACGAACAGACTAGATCTGAATTGCCTGCAAAGAAGAGGGGGACAAAATAAACATATTATTTTTACTTGTATTTCCGGTTTTTTTTTCTGTCTCATTCTTAGACTTCTCTTCTCCTCTCTCTCTCTCTCTCTCTCTCTCTCTCTCTCTCTCTCTCTCTCTCTCTCTCTCTGAGTGTACCTGTGTGTGCGTGCGTGTGTGCATTTGAGTGCGTGTGGGCATGTCCATGTGTGTGTGTGTGTGTGTGTGTGAGAGAGAGAGAGAGAGAGAGAGAGAGAGAGAGAGAGAGAGGGGGGGGGGACTTGATATGGTCTCATCCTCGGCTGTTAACAATGTGACTTTATGTATGTGTGTATGCGTGCGCGCGCGCTCGCGCGCGCGCGTATGTGTGTGTGTGTGTGTGTGTGTGTGTGTGTGTGTGTGTGTGTGTGTGTGTGTGTGTGTGTGTGCGTGCGTGTGTGTGTTTGTGTGTGTGTGTGTGTGTGTGTGTGTGTGTGTGTGTGTGTGTGTGTGTGTGTGTGTGTGATATTTCAAAGCTTAAATCTAATCACAGCATTAAAAAAAGCGAGAGAGCCTCAAAGGTGTTTAGCACGAAGTTTGTACTTACCTAGCTATTGCATTTTGGTTGTAAAGCAGCGTGGGCCGTGGTTTTAGTTAAAATGACGCTATTTCCCAGTCAGTCAACTCCCTCCAAGATGAACTGCTCAAAACCTTTTTTCTACGCACATTCGTCCCTGGACTACACATCTTCCACCCACCAAACCAAATTCCATGCTCTGAATTCCCCCGCCTGCACAGACTGTGTGCTGACGAAGATTTCACACTGCCATCAGCCAAAATGTTTGGGGTTTTCACCGACCGTGGACACCCCACTACCGTTATCAATAACGCTCTCTGCCACATTGCAGCTGTCTCCCAAACCGACGCCTTGTGAGCCCAGCCTTCAAACTGAACAGACAGACCCACCGCCTGCCTCCTCTTCCATCAATGCACTCTTCCCACCTGCATGATCCTTACGTCCAACTGGCACATAGTCCAAGATCACAAACCTTCCTTTGAAACCAAATCCATGATTATTTTCACGCGCGACAAAAACTTCAAAGACCTACTTGTGCGATCCAAACTGAACAAAATCACCACACCTAAGAGTCGGTCTTTTCCCTGCTCAAGACCCAGCTGCAAAATAATGTGTCCCCTCACCAAGCCGGACAACATCCTACATGCCAAAGACTCGTTCAAAATTAAACGTACTGTCTCTTGTCAGAGCAACAACATTGCCATCCACTGTGAACTGTGTGGTAAGATCTGGGTAGGTAAGACATTCCACACCCTTAATACACGCATTTCTGAACACCTGGCTGGCATGCACAATCGTTGACCAAACGTCTCTCTGCACTTCAACCATTCCCAACACAATATCAATCATGTCAAAGTCCTGGCGCTTTGGCAACCACAGAGTGACAGTAGAAAGAAACTCGTGGAGAGCGTGGCAGCAGAGAGTCCTCAGAAGAGAAGCCCCCTTCAAGCAAGTGTTTCGGCCCTTATCTCCTGACACTCTACGGGGGTTGGGCCACACCCGGTTCATGACTCCGGATGTCCCTCTGCTGCCCCTTTTTTTTTTTTTCCCCCATCTTGGGACGAGCCATGGCTGGGATTCGAACCCATGACCCTCTGGACATGCTCATTTTCCACTTAATGACTCGCGCTTTAACCACTGAGCCACAGGGACACCTGATATTTGTAGGGAAATTAAGCCTTATGAAGTTCACTTTTGTTCCTCCTTGACCAGATCCAGCTTGAACACCTCTCTGCCGCTTCTGCCATTGCTTTCAGGGCTCTGGTTTTTTCCCTCCCTGCAACTGAGAGCTGTTTCATGAGGCTGTATGCAGACGTTCCTACAAACCCCCTAGCTCCAATTTCTGCAGTGAGGACTTTGACCTGATAGCCTTCTCTCCTCAGGCTGTTTGCCAGATCAGCATACTTTTCAGTTTTGTAGATTTGAGCTGCCTCCATTCTGTTCTCATATGGCACTGTGAGCTCGATCATGATCAGCTGCTTGGTTGACTTAGAGTGGACTACTATGTCTGGTCTCATGCCACTCTTGCTGATGATCTCTGGGTGACTCTTCCATTCTGGGAGGTCTGCAGTGCACTCCCAGTCATCTGCCCCGTCCAGCAGACTCTGCCTGCATGTTTCGAGTGGCACTGTTGTTCTTGGCCATGATGTGCTGCCTCCTGCCGTGAAGAATGTTGCGGGTGCTTTTGGAGTCCTGATTTTCCCTTTTGTGGTGTTGGTACTAGCCCAGACTACTTGTACAATCTCTTTGAGCACTTGGTTGTGCCTCCATGTGTACCTTCCTTGAGCCAGGGCTACTTTACATGAGCTTAGGACATGCTCCACTGTTTGTTTTTCATGGCAGAGGGGGCATGCAGGATCGTCTGTTTTCCCCCACTTCACCAGGTTTGCATTTGAGGGCAGAAGGTCATATGCAGATCTGAGAATGAAGCTGATCCTGAGAGGGGCCATGTGCCAAATGTCGTTCCAAGTGAGACTTCTTTGGAGTGCATTCTCCCACGTTGTCCATTGCCCTTGCTGGCTCTGCTGGACTGCTTTTTGGAGTCTTTTTTGGTCTTCTTCTTTTCTCATCTCCTGAATCATCATGTCTCTTTTGGCTTTTCCTTTGGCCTTTGACCACCATTCAGTTTTGGTCACCCCCAGTCCTTGTCTGTTGGTCTGTGTGTGTCCTGTTATTTCTCTGATCTTGAGACTTTCTTTTGCAGAATCCATCGCCTCTTGAACTTTCCATTTTCTGCCTGTCTTCAGCTGGGGCTTGATTGCTTCTACCACCTTGTCTCCTGAGTCCTCCAGCATGCTTTGAAGTCTGATCTTCCCTGCTTTGTATTCCTCCAGGATGGATTTCAGTGGTAGTTTCAGCTTTGCTTGGCGACAGTACAGCGCTATGTCAGTCAGACAGGGTGGGACACCAAGCCATTTCCTTGTGAACTTGTTGATTTTGGCTTCCATTGCCTCCACTATGCTGGTGCAGATGTCGTATATCATCAGAGGCCACAGGAGCTTTGGTATCAGCATGAACTGCAGACACCAGACCTTGTATTTGCCAGGGAGCCCACACTGGTCAATGGTCTCCAAGCCTTCCTCCGCCATCTGCTTGGTTTCTTTTGCTCTTTGTGTGTCTTTCAGCGTATCATCATACCATCGTCCAAGGCTCTTGACTGGTTCTTCTGTGACTGTTGGAATGGCCTGGTTGGCAACACTGAAGACCACAGATCTGGCCACTTTTCCTTTCCTCAGTGAGAGACTCCGTGATTTCTTTGGCTTGAACTTCATTCTGGATGAGGCAACTATGTCGTCCAGCCTCTCCAGCACATGACGTGTCTCGTCTTCTCTGGATGAAATCACTGTAGTGTCATCCATGAAGGCCTTGAGAGGAGGCATCTTGTATCCATCGCCAAGGTCTGTTTGTCTCGCGTTGTTTGTTGCTGCTTTCAAGATGAGTTCCATTGCCAGCACGAACAGTATTGGGGAAATTGCACAGCCCATTGCAATACCCACTTCCAAGTTGATCCAGTCTGTTGTGTACTCCTTGGTAGAGAACCGCATTGAGAAGCCATTGAAGTACTTCTTGAGCATGTCGCGGATGTTCTTTGGCACATGGTACATCTCAAGAGCCAACTGTATCATCTCATGGGGCACAGATCCATATGCGTTTGCCAGATCAAGCCACACTACGTCCAGGTCTCTCTTTTCTGTTTTTGCTTTTTGGATTGCGTCCCAGATCATTGTGGCGTGTTCTACACAGCCAGCCACGCCTGGGATGCCACCTTTCTGGACTGACACATCCAAGTACTTGTTTTCCATCAGGTACTTGGTCAGCCTTGCTGCCATGACAGAGAAGAAGATTTTCCCTTCGACGTTCAGTAGTGATATTGGCCTGAACTGGCTGATGTCACTTGAGTTTTGCTCTTTGGGGATGTACACACCATCTGCCGTCATCCACTGGCTGCTGATCTTCTGGTTTCTCCAAGCCGATCGCAGCAGCCTGTGGAGCCACTCCAGCACCTTGGGACATTTCTTGTAAAGCTGGTAAGGTATTCCGTTTGGCCCTGGTGATGATTTGGCTCTGGCTTTGTCGACCACCTTCTTGATTTCCGCCAACGTTGGAGGCTTGCCATTGAACTGTTCCTCAGGGTTGGTTGGCCACACCAGACCTTGAATGTCGAGTGGTGCTTTGTTCTGTGGGTCAGAGTATGTTTTCCTCAGATGCTGCTCAAGAACTCCTTTGTCCACACTTAGGGTCCCAGATTTTGGCTGCTCAAACAGTGTTCTGGCAAACTGGAAGGGGTCTCTGAAGAAGCGCTCTTGTGTCTTCTTCTTTTTGCTCTTCCTCTTCCTTGCAGATTCCGCTTTGCTGAGGGCGCTGTGTTTTTCTTTCAGGTCTTTCCACAGTTTTTCCAAGCCTTGTTTTTCAGCTGGCAGTGCGGTCTTCATTTGCTTCTTTGTGACAACTTTAAGCGCACCGTGCAAGAACCCCTTGCTATTGCGAGACTGGGAACCCTCTGTCCACTGAGTATTAACATCCAAGGTACCATGTTCCTGTTCACTCCCCACAACACCAGCCCGCAATTCTCTCCACCGACACACTACAACACAACTCATTATTTACCTCATATATATGTTACAGCTATTCTCTCTTCCCTCTTGCCTACACTATCTTCATTTCATCATTTCTTGCTCTGATTTTTTTAGAAATACATGTACTTCCTCTTTTACATACGTTTTTCATCTTTCTTTCTTTTTTTGTTTGCTTGTTTTTGTTCGTTTGTTCATCTTATTCGTCTTCTGTTTCAATAGTACTGTTAGGTCTTTACTCATTGATGATGTTAGGTTTTTACTCATCGATCAATTTCATGCTTTTCAGCCTGTTTGTTTTAGCTATTCTTCTACAGTGTAAAATATGTGAAGGCTGATATCAGAACAAAAGTCTGTCTTCCTCATAAGTCTATACTTCCTTTGCTCGGTTAGTCGTTCTCTGTCTGTCTGTCCTGCCTTCTGTCTTCTTGTCTGTCTGTCTGTCTCTGTCTGAGCTTCAAACTCATATCACTAATTCTATTCATCCCTGTTATGGTATTTCACGTACTCCACTGGCAATCGTGATAACAACTCTCTCTCTCTCTCTCTCTCTCTCTCTCTCTCTCTCTCTCTCTCTCTCTCTCATTGTGAGATAGGATGGGTGGGGCCAAGAAGTTCAGGGGCGGAAGAAGAGCACGACTGAAGGGTAAATGGGGAAGAACATTAGAGGGGAAGGGAAGAGAGACAGGAACAATTCCATTCGCCGTTACCTAACTCTACCTTCTTGATGCTGTGAAGTCGTTTCATTTTTTTTCCCCATTTCAACCTTGATCGGAAATAAGAACCCATTCCCAACCCACTAGTCCCCATCTTCACTTGAAAAAAAGAACTGTTGCTGACACGCTGTTATGAACCCCGCCCATATGAGTCTCTCCAATAGAAGGCTGCACATTACTTCATGCCAAGCAGGGCTTCTCACTCCACCTTCCACTTTTTGAGGCAGGTTCGTAAAGCCAGTCAGCATTATGGCTTGTCGAGTTCTAAGCTAGTCTGAGGATGAGAGCCAGTGGAGTGCTTGTATCATTGCTTCTAACTCCATTGTTACACTTGAAGTCGTTAAACTGTATGCACCATTGTCGTCCAGGATAATTCGGCCATTTTGCTCCACTGTGTATCCTCAGCCTGACTTACCTTTGGTGACCGAACCTTCTTTTATGCCAAGATTTCCAACCTGTATCCAAATTTCTGAGTTGGTTTTGCCTTCTGGCCATTCTCGACAGTGTCTTCCAAGTTCTATAGCGACGGCAATTTGATATAGGTGTTTGAGATGGTCTGGATACTTTTCCCCATTCCTTCGTTTCTTTTTGATTCCTGACATCCGGCACACAAGCTGTACATTGTCTTCTGCATGTCTCATCCATGGTTTTTCACGTCCTTGACATGAGCCATTTGTTTCCTTGACTGCTGAATGTAGTGGGTTGTGAGAATTTTCAAGTGCACTGAAAATGCCTTCACCTGTTCTTGGTTTTGTCTGACCTGCACTAAAGGAAGGTTCAGAAGGTTTCGCATAGTTTCAGAGGGTATGTCCTTTGTGGCTCCCAGGATCAGTCTCATTCCTTCATTTTGAATTCTTTCTAATTCAAGAAGATTGCTCGTGCATACTATTGCAAGCCCTTATTCATAATCAGTCACATTGAGTAGAAAAAACTGCAGGATACAGTCGGTAGAGTTGACGTTATATAATGCCTTTAGCTGCCATTGGTTTCGTGACAGACATGCGCACGTGAGTACAAGCACACACACACAACACACACACACACACACACACACACACACACACACACACACACACACACACACACACACACACACACATCGCATGCACCAGCTCGCACACATGGGCCCATACCCACCCACCTATGCACACACATATACACACACGCTCGTGACCAGCGCGTTGGGCTAATGCGTAGGTCAAACATCTGCTAAGTCGTAGCCATGAGACTTCGTCTCAAATCCTCTCATCTTAGTCATTATGTCATTTATCTATCAGCTGTAAATTGTGCGCTGCAAAGTGGTCCCAATACTTGGCAGATTTAGTGTGGCATATATAGACTAGTCCGCACGCAATGACACCTTCTTAATGAAACTGAACTTAAGCAGTTGTGTCAGTTTAACTACTCCTTATCTTTGGAGTCAGCATGACACTGACGACATGGACTGCAGCAGTATTTCAGGAGGAAACCGCTCTCTTACGATTTGGAAACTGAATTTCTGAACCCAAAAAACTGTCTGAGTGATTACCTCAAGGTTTATACCTCTTACCTATTTTGTACAATGTTCACGCTGTAGGGCTAGCGGATTTCAATGCAAAGGGAATGTTGACACCAGTAGGTAATGGTTTGATCTAAAACAACATCAAAGGATGCTCCAGAAAGAACGACAACAGTCCAGCAGCAGTTGGACAATATTCATCAGTGGTTTAAGGAAACTGGATCTTCCATCAGTCTACAAAACCTCATACACTGGCTGCACTCTCACCAACTAGACATCAGGAAATTTGATCCTCCCAATACTCTTCAATGGGACACAGATTGAGCCAGTTGAAAAACGTATGCTTCTTGGGTATAGGTTTTATTAGAATGCTGACTCAAACGCATTTTATTTGAATGCGTGCTCAAACGCATTTTATTTGAATGCGTGCTCAAACGCATTTTATTTGAATGCGTGCTCAAACGCAAAAGGACCTGTCTGCCATAAAAGCAGTATTAGCTTAGGTCACTGAGCACCACCATCTGTACTGACTGTATCAAGCAGCTGTACTCAGTATGATGGATTAGGGATTATGGCTTATTACACTATCCCAGATCATTCTTCTGATGTCAGAAAAATGACAGTGATCTTGGGCACTACAAACGGCACACCAAACTGAAATCATATCTGACTCTCAATGCAAGTCGGGCATAAGTTACAGCAGGGGAAGGCTTATTCAGAACACTTGAAAACCCCTCAAATCCACTACATGAGGCAGTCAAGGAAACTAAAAAGCACTCACCTCGTACAAAAAAAAAGATAGATGAGACAAGTTGAAGACAACATACAGCTTGTTTGTCAGTTATCAGAGCTCAAAGAACTATGACCACTTCATACACTTCCACCAAACCACAATGGCACCAGAGCTCAAAGAACTATGACCACGTCATACACTTCCACCAAACCACAATGGCACCAGAGCTCGGACGATACAGCCGAGAATGGCTGGTGGGAGAAAACCAACGCGGAATCAGGTGGGAAAGAATCGGCAAAACAGTCGGGAAGACCCACAAGAATGTATTGCTCTGTGTGTGTTGATGTCAAAGGAAAGGAGAGAGCAGACACACTGGCTGGCAAGGCGACAAAAACTAGCGGATTACAATAGGCCGATCAGATGTCATAAGAACCTAAAGAATCACCTCCTCAAATCAAGATCGAAGGTACCATACCATTATGCTCATTTATTATATAGGCTGGGGAAAAAAAAACACCCAAAGGTGCAAGTGGCACCCAGAGAAGTCCAGCCTTCAACTACCGAGCCAACCAGCCTGAAGCAATCCTTCGCCTCCCTTGGCAGCCCGTGTTTGTTGACCTAGGTTAAAACGTCAAGGGACATAACTGCTCCCTGGCAGATGCCTTTATGTGATGGCAACGGGACGAACACAATAGAACACCCACGGAAGCGTCATGGGTGAATCCATGTGTGTACCAGCCGTACTTCATGACAGCAGAGCCCACCGGCAAAAGACGTCACCTTGAAGCCAACTGCTGTGTGCATCCCGAAGCCTACCCGCCTATGTTTTTTTTTTTTTTTTTTCTGACAGGTGAATTCATTACAACTTTAAAACGTCCAACCTTTCGCCACGCGGTCTTCCGTGCCCCCTGAAGAGGATCCCGGGTTGCAGTCTTTCCCTCGGCACGCAGAGAAGTGCTGTCTTCAACTGCGGCGCTAACCAGCTGTAAGCAATCCTGCACCACTCTTGGAAACCTACACTGTGTTCGCATAGGGTACATGCAGGCACACATAGGGTTCTCTATTAACACGTCAAGGGACATAAGTGCTTCCTGGCAGATGCCATTGCATCATGGCCACTGGATGCAACACAACAGAACCACCTCCTTCAATCACCTTACCGGTTAATGTTTACAAACTCTGCTCCAAGCCCACCAACCCGCATATCAACTCTCTTTGCCGCATTTACTATTTCCGGCATTTGTATTGAAAATGCTTATGATGTTCAGAGTTTTCGTTGGTTGATTGCTTGATGTGTGTGTGTGTGTGTGTGTGTGTGTGTGTGTGTGTGTGTGTGTGTGTGTGTGTGTGTGTGTGTGTGTTGTCTTTCTTTTGTTCAACTTCTGTGTTTATAATATGGATTTAGTTCGCATTTTATTGCTGGTTTGTATGTTTCAGTATATTCCAAACTTGATATGACCTATCTCTCTCCTCTCTCTCTCTCTCTCTCTCTCTCTTCTCTCTCTTTCTCTCTCTTCTCTCTCTCTCTCTCTCTCTCTCTCTCTCTCATATTTAGCTTGATTTACTCATTTGCATGCTTCTACTGGCATTGTCTTGTTTCATTCTACATTGTTGACTCTTCTTCTACAGCAACACAGCACGGAAAACAACGAAAGGTTTTTTCAGAAATCGGTGAAACAAAGAGCAGGCAGCGAAAGAAAACCGCGTCCAGTATGACCACTAATTTTCTCCATAGACGAAGGTTGAGGAAACATTACTGAGCCAATATTGCGAATGCAATCACCCACAGACATGGCTAGTCAACACAAAAGACATGTTGTAAAGTCCTTGGCATCCCTGATCTGTCACTTTGATTAATTCACACGCACTATGTCTGAAGAGCACAGATTCAACAGAAGAAATGCTAGTCAGTGCTGGTTATTACTAAACATAACGTTAGAGAAATGGTCATAGGACTCAGAATCAAAACTTACTTGGAGAATGTTTCGGCAGGATCGCCCTGTCTTCATCAGCTTACTGTTGCTGTTGTGACAGCGAGGCAACAGTGAGCTGATGAAGACAAGCGATCCTGCCGAAACATTCACCAAGTACGTTTTGATTCTGAGTCCTATAACCATTTTTCTAATGCTGAATCTGGAATCAAGAAACCTACATTCTTAAACATAACGTCGACAGCCGTCAGACGTAGGCTTTAAGACAACGATGCTTTTGTACTGACATAGATGCCTGAGCCTCAGACGTTGGTGTTCGACCGTCCACCGACACACAGGCATCATTGTCAATCGTGGGCTTGTTAGGCGAGTCCTCACTGTCACACATGCACACGCTCGACAAAACCTGTTTCCTTGTCTTCCTCCGCTCACTTGATGTTGTGCAGCGTTGCGCATGTCGCTGGATCATGGAAACTGATCGCGCTAATTACTCTGTTTCGAACTTATAAGTACTCTGTGTAGTCGAATTCATATCAGAATCAACACGAGCAAACAGTCACTAGTTTAGAAGAGAAATAATCTGCATATTATCTATGTCAAATTCTATTTCTTATCCTGGAAAATAATTCTGACTGGACAATTGCAAGCTATATGGACAGGAAAAGTTAACGTGAACAGACCAAGCTCCTAATCTGTCGGCATTCTGCTGTCAATGTTGCGGACATGTTTACCTGATATTGAACAATAATGGCTAAAGACGTCAAGCCTCAAAAGCTGTTACGTGTGTATATTCTATAAGCTGAGAAGAGGAGATAGACGAGACTCGTGCAGCGCGCCAGCGACTTTCGTTCTGCTCCCTCCTTGAGGCGGCATCACGCGGACCATCGCCATCCGCGGATGAAGAATGCCACCTGGTGGCCTCGAAGACAAGACTTAAGGTGTGAAGAGGCGAAGAAAACCGAAGCCCACAATCGGCCGGCCGACCGACCAACTACAAAATGAACGAGCGATCGCACGGAACTGGAGCTGAGGGAGCAAGAGACGACAGCCCCCACCCGGAACCAGATCCAAGATTACTGCCAACGACCATACTTGCCTCAAAACATATAGAGCTCGATCAGTGCAGACACCCTGTCCTTAGTGAGCCTGTAGCACGCTAATCGCAACCTTCGACTCGACGAAGGGAGAAGGCCTATGGGAGGGGAAGGTGAGAGCGGTGGTGGAGGCGGGGGTGAGACGAGAGAAGAAAACTAGCCCAGTGTAGAATCCAGGCCCAGTGTTATTTATTCCCCGTGGCAAACCGCGCGCAGTGTGTGCTAGCAGCGTGAAGTGGGTCTTGTCTGAAATACTCAAATTGTGTCCATCTGATCCTCGGGCTTCATGACGGAGGGCAGTGTATGTATGTGTGTGTGTGTAGGGGGGGGGGGGTGTACGTTTGTAGAGTTTCCATAGCATTTTGTGTTAAATCTGCATGCGTTTTGTCAAATGTTTTGTGAAGGTTTATTTTCCCCCTCCAAGCATACTAAGTGTGACATTTAGAGTCTGTACGTTGGCCGATGGCGAAATATTACCGAGGCAGACTGTCTGTGATCAGATATAAGCGGATTGCAAGTTCCAGGGATCTGCTTCATCTTGGTTTCAGAGATGAGGAGAAATCTCTCCAAATATTTCACTTGGTCTGATCATTATATTGATAGAAAAAAAATCCTGTATTTTGTTCACAGTTTGAAGAGCATCTCTGCCCGCACATCCATGCACACACACACACACACACACACACACACACACACACACACACACACAAACACACACACACACACACACCCCACACCACGCACACCACGCACGCACGCACACACACACACACACACACACACACACACACACACACACACACACACACACACACGTGTATAATCACCACACACACATGCAGTTATAATAACGGCACAGCCAGTATTAGGTAGATATCCAAAGTCTGACCAGCGCGTTGGGTTAATGCGTAGTTCAGACAACTGTTAAGTCGTAATCGATAGATCCTCTTCGTGAATTCTGTCATCTTAGTCATTAATTCATGTATGCATCAGCTTTAAATCGTGCGCAGTGCGGTCTCGAAACTTAGCGGAGGTGGTGTAGCCTATATGGACTAGTCCGCACACAGTGACACCTCTTTGATGAAACTGAAACTGACTGTGAAGGGAATCAGCAAAGAAACTGAATTCCAGTGTCAGACAATCCGAGAGGTGACTGGAACTGACAGGTATTCCATGTATTGGCTAAATAAGGTCCGTGTCTTCCAAAGGATGCTTTGACTCAGGTGTTTGTCATTAGTAGTATCATATGGTTAATGAGATGGTGCGGTAGGGCGTTTTGCGCCTAAAAAGTAATGGATATGCAGATGCAGTCTGTATATACACATTTACATTACCATTGTTTAAATGAAGATGTGCCGGCGAGCGCTCTCCCATTAGCCCCCCTCCACCACTCTCTCTCTCTCTCTCTCTCTCTCTCTCTCTCTCTCTCTCTCTCCTCTCTCTCTCTCTCTCTCTCTCTCAGTCGCTCTCTGTCTGTCTGCCGATCTCTTTATCCTCTTTATACCACAATTTTGTATACTTACGACTGTACTCAAAAGTTCGCGCACTGAAGTGACCTGTCTGCGGTGCAGTGTTTGCTCCGGTGGGTGGCCTCATGGCCCTGTGCCGGGCCCTGACGAGACAAGCCAGGGTGTGGCTGTCCGCGGGGAGCCAGGAGTAATGCCACTGAACTGGCACAGAAGACGAGACAAACATAGGCAGTTATAAGAGAAAATACAAAGTGGAATAGTAAAAGAGAGTGCTACGAGCGCACACGTGTGTGTGTGTGTGTGTGTGTGTGTGTGTGTGTGTGTGTGTGTGTGTGTGTGTGTGTGTGTGCGCGCGCCCCGCGCAGAAGTGCATGTGCATGTCTATGTGATTTGTGGGCTTGTGTGAGCATGCTCCTGCTCGCACATAGTAACATTCAAGACAATGAAACGAAGAACGATCAGTCACTTATCTCCTCAAGTTGGGTGCAAAATGAATGTGAAATGATGACAAGGCTGTTGGGATGAGTTCAGTGATTGTTCGTTCTTCGTTTTCATTGTCTTGAATGTTGTTTGTCATGCCTGAGTAAGACCACAGAGGTCGAAACGCGTCGTGTTTAGTCTTGTCATTTGCTTGTCCCTTTCGCTCGGCGGAACAGCACATCTTTTAATTAAGTTTGTTTCAATTTATGCCTGAAGACACCCCACTTTGAAACCCCTTTCTCCAGCAGGTTGAGTGTGGCTGGACAGTAACCGTTAGTATGCCAGTTGCAATGGTCAAGGCGTTATGTCCAAGGGTGTCGCCAGACCCAGTGACAGCCACCTTTCTCTGCCAGACTGAGGCGAGGTAGCCAGGTGTTTGGATGGAAGGGGCTTGTTTGGTTTGGCTGTGTGTCGGAGGCCGAGGGGCGAGACTGGCCATTTGCCTTGCTTCTTTCTGCCCAGCCTGTGGCCTGTGGAAGGATGTTTGCTCTCGTCAGCACCTTTCTCTGCCGTTCCAGTTCCTTTCCCGAAACTGTGAGACATCTAGTTTGGAAGAAAGGGGCAGGCAAGCACCGCACCGGGCGTTAGCTCACTGAGCCAGTTTAAGTGTGCATGCTCTGTCAACGCGATTCCTGCCTGCTTGAACTGGCGTGGCGTGGTTTGTAACGACGGCAATCAAACCCACACTTACATGATCAGGTTCGACAACTTTCGTCCGTAAAAATGGTGATATTCTTGACTTTGGTTCCGCCTCAGTTCAAAAGAACAGAAAAACTCTTCTCCATTTTCACCTCAAAAGTATCAAAATAACACGAGGAGTGATGAATTTTCCCTCTCTCTTCCCCTCTCACCCCCTCCCACCACCACCTCCCTCCCCGAATAACACACACGGCGATTTGTTGCAAATGAAGTAATGCGTAGATACTAAAAAATAAACACAAAATTAAATGTTATCAGCTGAAAAAAAACAACAACAAAAAAACGGAATGTCTGACGATGAGCGAATGTTCAGGAGTTTGTTCAAGCAGGAATGCGCGCGAATGAACGCAGACGCGAGCGCGCGCGCGCGCGCCCCACACACACACACACACACACACACACACACACACACACACACACACACACACACACACACACGAAGATAATGACCCAGTCGCCTAACTCTGTGCCACGCGGCAACGGGAGTTCAACCGGCCTTTTGAGATTGAATGACACCCATTATCTGTGGGAGCCGAACGGATGTGTGCTTTGTCTAACCTCTTGCTGCTTTGCGCACACATTTCTGTGATTTTGTTTTTTTTTTCATTTCTGTTGTCAGCTTGTCGTGTGCTACTTACAAGTACCACGTCTCAGTCTGTGAGTGCTGACACTGGAACGGAAGCCATGAAGCTAATGATGATTTCACTCACAAAGGAAAATCTTGGAGCTATTGTCATTCCCGTCAAGGCGAGTACATTGTTTTCTTGTTTTGCTTTAGTGATAGAAATAGGGCGCTGACGTACCTTTGTACAGAGTCATGGTTTTGTGTGGTTTTTGTTTTAATTTAAAGTGAAGATTGGATACTATGCAGAAAACTGTTCTTTATTCTTTTTCTGGTTTGTTTGTACTGAGATAGATGATCATTTCACGGTTTTTTTAAGTTGCTTCTTTTAACACTATTTTGATGTTGATGAATTCATTCCGCTTCCCAAAGCAAACGTTCACACAAAACTAGACCCTACTTTTAATCTAACAATTGCAATAATCAGACGATCTCCAAGCTAATTGCTGTGTACTTATGAAGTCTGGTAACATCGAAGGCAACCTAGGTTCAAACCTGGTGACATCGAAGGCAACCTAGGTTCAAATCTGGTTACATCGAAGGAAGCCTAGGTTCAAATCTGGCGACATCGAAGGTAACCTAGGTTCAAATCTGGTGACATCGACGGCAACCTAGGTTCAAATCTAGTGACATCGAAGGTAACCAAAGTTCAAATCTAGTTAATCGAAGGCAACGCAGGTTCAAATTTGGTGAAATCGAAGGTAACCTAGGTCCAAATCTGGTGACATCGAAGGCAACCTAGGTCCAAATCTGGTGACATCGAAGGCAACCTAGATTCAAATCTGGTAGACATCGAAGGCAACCTAGGTTTAAATCTAGTGACATCGACGGCAACCTAAGTTCAAATCTGGTAACATCGAAGGCAACCTAAGTTCAAATCTGGTAACATCGAAGGCAACCTAGGTTCAAATCATGGTGACATCGAAGGAAGCCTAGGTTCAAATCTGGTTACATCGAAGGAAGCCTAGGTTCAAATCTGGTTACATCGAATGCAACCTAGGTTCAAATCTGGTGACATCGAAGGCAACCTAGGTTCAAATCTGGTGACATCGAAGGAAGCCTAGGTTCAAATCTGGTTACATCGAAGGAAGCCTAGGTTCAAATCTGGTTACATCGAAGGAAGCCTAGGTTCAAATCTGGTTACATCGAATGCAACCTAGGTTCAAATCTGGTGACATCGAAGGCAACCTAGGTTCAAATCTGGTGACATCGAAGGCAACCTAGGTTCAAATCTGGTTACATCGAAGGAAGCCTAGGTTCAAACCTGGTGACATCGAAGGCAACCTAGGTTCAAATCTGGTTACATCGAAGGAAGCCTAGGTTCAAATCTGGCGACATCGAAGGTAACCTAGGTTCAAATCTGGTGACATCGACGGCAACCTAGGTTCAAATCTAGTGACATCGAAGGTAACCAAAGTTCAAATCTAGTTAATCGAAGGCAACGCAGGTTCAAATTTGGTGAAATCAAAGGCAACCTAGGTTCAAATCTGGTGACATCGAAGGCAACCTAGATTCAAATCTGGTGACATCAAAGACAACCTAGGTTAAATCTAGTGACATCGACGGCAACCTAAGTTCAAATCTTGTGACATCGAAGGCAAACTAAGTTCAAATCTGGTAACATCGAAGGCAACCTAGGTTCAAATCTGGTGACATCGAATGCAACCTAGGTTCAAATCTGGTAACATCGAAGGAAGCCTTGGTTCAAATCTGGTTACATCGAAGGAAGCCTAGGTTCAAATCTGGTACATCGAATGCAACCTAGGTTCAAATCTGGTGACATCGAAGGAAGCCTAGGTTCAAATCTGGTGACATCGAAGGAAGCCTAGGTTCAAATCTGGTTACATCGAAGGAAGCCTAGGTTCAAATCTCGAAGGAAGCCTAGGTTCAAATCTGGTGACATCGAATGCAACCTAGGTTCAAATCTGGTGATATCGAAGGAAGCCTAGGTTCAAATCTGGTGACATCGAAGGCAACCTAGGTTCAAATCTGGTGACATCGAAGGCAACCTAGGTTCAAATCTGGTGACATCGAAGGCAACCTAGGTTCAAATCTGGTGACATCGAAGGCAACCTAGATTCAAATCTGGTGACATCGACGGCAACCTAGGTTCAAATCTAGTTAATCAAAGGCAACCTATGTTCAAATCTGGTGACATCGAAGGCAACCTAGGTTCAAATCTAGTTAATCAAAGGCAACCTATGTTCAAATCTGGTGACATCGAAGGTAACCTAGATTCAAATCTGGTGACATCGAAGGTAACCTGGGTTCTACTTCGGTGACATCGAAGGTAACCCAGGTTCTGGTGATTGTGGAGAACTCTGTGTCACACATGTCATTTTCCATAGTTTTATAGAGTAAGCTTGAGGCAGAGGAGAAGCGGTTTCTCACCGGTCTGATGTATTGACTCATTCTGAAAGCTGGCTGCTACCCGTCAGATTCTACCATGATCACATAGGATGAGCAATTCATTAATTTAAAAAAAAAGAGTTTCCCGGGGAGTAGCAAAAGGTTCTGTCTTTGGGTAAATGCTGCTTTTAGTCTATTATTAACAATATTGGTAGGAACAGTGAATATCTTATCAATCAATCAGAGAATGGGTTATGAATTTGTCGATTCAAAGACAGTGCTACTCAATGTGTTCAGAGGAACTGTCATCTCTCGTGATCTGCACTTTGGAAACGTTAAAATGCAGCAGCAGAAGCAGCAGGAACATCGAGGGGTCATTCTCCAAATGTAAACACAGATGAGGAGCTTGAGGTGGGGAAGGGGGCACATCGACATCACTGCTGTAAAAGTTCATGACAAATTAATTTCTCTGTTTCCAGTACAGACTCACTCGAAGGACTCCGGACACAAACTACACATTTATCCTGCAACGAGTCAATTATGTCCATGTCATGCAGAGTAATTGAGTGGCAGTCAAACTCTCTGGAGCATTTACATTCTGGTGCCATGCGCAGTATTCCAGAGGCAGTGCAGGGAACCAGCCACGAATTGTTGTTGGAATTGTCCTAGAAGAAATTCTGGAAAATTGACATTTGGGTGTCGTGCGCATTATCACAGGCGCGACATGACGACCCAACCACAAAAAGTTGTTGGAAGAGCTAGAATACTGAGCGGCGTTAAAGACATGAAATAATCGTGTTTCACAAGCTCGTCCACAATAATTCTCCTCTCTCTCTCTCTCTCTCTCTCTCTCTCTCTCTCTCTCTCTCTCTCTCTCTCTCTCAGGACAATTGTCAATCTCTCTTTCCATATCTCTCCCTCCCCCCCCCTCTCTCTCTCTCTCTCTCTCTCTCTCTCTCTCTCTCTCTCTCTCTCTCTCTCAGTCTCTCAGGAAATCGTCAATCTCTCTCTCTCTCTCTCTCTCTCTCTCTCTCTCTCTCTCTCTCTCTCTCTCTCTCACCTGATTTTCTCCCACCTTTTAGTATCAACAGTCAATCTATGCCACTCGCGGAGGCTTTTTATTCAACAGACTGTTCCTCGTCACCAAACTGATGCATATCACAGATCCTTTCTTCTCTTCAACTCCATTCCTTTGAAATACCCTTCCACCCGCTCTTCAATGAACCCAGTCTCTAACTATATACGATATTGTTCATAATATACGCATCATAAGCTTTGAACACTTCGTAGACTAAAACAGGTCAAGCGAAAATTCACCACAACTTTCACGCACCCAGGCATGTGACAAACATCGCCATAAACACACACGCACAAGCCGAAAGCTTACACATACCCAGGCGCGCGCGCGTTCACGCATACACCCACGCGCGCGCGCTCGCGCGTACGCGTATACACACACACACACACACACACACACACACACACACACACACACACACACACACACACACACACTACAGCCCTCACCCCTAATCCCTCCCCCCAGCCTCCAACCTACCTATAACCACCCACACTCAGCTACGCACAAGCGCGCCCACCCACCCATTCCCGCCTGCACGTAAAACGTCTGCACGGAAGCTCACATCAACTGTTGAGGCCCCCGGGTTCTAACGTCACAACGCTGTTGGTAATGGTACTGTTCGTCACGGTTGAAAGTGCGGTTGAGCGATGGAGCCTCCGAAAAGCGATGAAAACGAAATGGGACAACAGCGGTATGTGGCAGACTGCAGTATCTCTTTTGTTTTAACGGAATTTGTCCACCATAGAGATGGGTTTTTTGTTGTAGTGTGTGTGTGTGTGTGATTGGGGTTGTGTGTGTGTGTGTGTGTGTGTGTGTGTGTGTGTGTGTGTGTTGTTGTGTAGGTTCTTCTATTGTACTAACCCATTCATGGGAGGGTTTTGGCACCTGACTGCTTTGTGGTTTGGTCGTAGCTGGCACCTTGACTTTATCATGAACTGAAGCCTTGATTCTCTGCAATTATTTTAAGAGCAGAAATTATTATCAGCCACGTGTGTACATAAAATAAACACATAGGAGGTTTAAGGGTGAAGAGAATGCTTTGCTGTCACACACGGTTCAGTAAGATCACGAACCTTGACTTGAGTATAAAACTCTGAGATCAGCGGAGCATTGTGGACACCTTGCCACACCGTGGCATGATATTGTCATCAGTGTGCATGTTTACGTGGACGCTGATGTATGTAGAGAACAGCAGACAATGTTATGGTCCTCCTAGGCGTACCCTTCCTTCACATTGCCCTGAATATTATGATCCTATGGATGACATTTTGACTCATCTTTTACCCGTGCTGGAACGATTTGTTACATATTTATTTTGTTTAAAACAGACACGTAACACATGCTCGAAGTATTTTGAAAAAGGTCTCGCAATCAGCCACGCAGGGCAAAACACACGTACAAGGGCCAGCACAAATATTGAACTGGGAGGAGTATTATGAAGACTGCAGGTCACCTTGTGAAAGAGATGGGTTTGTTGTCTAGCTGGAAATCTTTAGGCGCCTTGTCTGTCATTTTGCTTCTCTGCCATTGTTTTGCGTCTCAGTGATGGAAAAATGAACTGACGACACGGCACCCTGCTGCTTTTCCTTCCAGCTTCTGAGCACAAAGAAAACGCTATTCTTTCTCACTGGGCTAAAAACGTGACTAAAAATGCAGTTTTCCTCTGACGCGGAAAGGTGGAAAGAGCCCCGTCATTTTGCTTCTTTGTCCTTTTGTGATCAATATGGGAGATGCCCAACAGGGGAAGCTGAAGGAGAGGGAGGGGCCAGCAAGGTCGTTCCAGACGATCAAGCGTCATGGGTGTCCTTTCACTCTCTTGGAGAACGCCATGATCGAAGTCTGTCGTTTGTGCGCCAGGAGCAGTCCTTGGAATTGTTGTTTGTGCACATTTACTGCCTTAACGCTGCTGACAGTTTCTTGGCGCCATGTTTTTGAAATGAAAACTTGAATGAATAGGACACTTTTGAAAAAAAAATGGTTTATGAGAAGAAAAAAAAATCACCTAGAACGGTTTCAGAAAGCTCACATTGTAACAAAGTTCCTCTGGTATGTTTGGGGGAAAAAGTCCTTACACCAAACTGGGTGTTACGTTCCTCAGGCTAATCCGTTGACTTACTGATAACAAAGTTGCTAGCATTCTTAGAGATCGCAGAAAATAACGGGTTACTCCAACATCATGTTACTTTGTTGATTAAAAACCAGCTGACTGCACTGGACAGATCCAAAGTCTGCTCCGAAGAAACGAGCAAACACGGTCCAGAAAGTCCATTCTCAAAGACGGCATCATTTCCAGTGTTCATATCTTGTACAAAATGTGACAGTGTTCGCAGACAAAGACTTCGCACAGAGTGTACACGGCAGAGACTTTCTAACAATAAATGGTTTACATCAAAGCCATATTTTTTAATGGAAGACAATCCAAGAGGTGACCTCGTTGATGTCGCAATATCTGAAGAGATCGCGGGAATCAACAGAATACCTAAGGGCAGAATCCTTGGACCTGTAGTGATTGTCCTATATTAGTTCATGAACTGCCCGTCAATTTCTGTTTGATTGTAAAGATCTGCAATTACCTTGACACATGTATTGTATTGCTAGGTCAACAACCAGAAGACTGTCAATCTCCACAGTAAGTCTATGTTGGCAGAATCAGTGTCTCAGACCAGAAACACAGACCTGTTTCTCTCTTTCTTTTGTCCTACCTGTTTTCAATTCCCTCTGGCTGCGTAACAACGTTGTCTACTCATCAGAACTGATGGCTTCATGTAACAGTTCACGCCATTCAGCCTGGCTCGGCCAGTCCGCCATCTTTAAGTCATGGGCAAGATGGAGGATACTGAGGAACCACAGATAGTTGCAAAAGTCCTGCTGTGCACCCTCTACAGGATGGTAGCTAACCCAGATGTACAGCACGTCTAAGTCGCCCGACTTAAGCTTAACCCACCACTATTTGTGTCTCCAAACACTTGATTCCTCTCCCTTATGGTTCTGGGGATGGTGTACAGCTATACATCACTGGTTGGTGTCTACATCATTTGAGGTTGATACCTTCCATTTGGAATTTGGACAGATTAACGTCTAATGGGTCACAGATGATTCTGTTTCTACGGGAAAATGTGTTCGGGTCTCCTTAGGGTTCACGTGTGTTTTAGTGACCATCAGCTGTCTGTTCGTTTAGCTGACATTTATTCAGCAGGCACTTTCGTTACCTCAGTTGAGTACACGTTCCCTGTTGCATCCCAGTTGCAGTTGTCAAGATATGTCATGCTCAGGTGCTGCTGGAGCTTTGACCGCTAGTTTACGTAGCTGCTTTCATTAGCTACACAATGGAGAACTATCGGTTGAAGGGTCCGGATGGGAATGTTGGAAGGGGAAGCCACTTCATTCCACTTTCTCCATTTCTGGGATGGAGCATTTGTTTTCGCCGAGAACACTTTACACTGTGCAACCTCCTAGGACAGGAGCATCAGAGCCCCCCACCCCCACCCCACCCCACCCCCCCAAGCTCATGACCTTTTTGAAAAGTGTCCAAGTGGGCCGACCCTTAGCCCCATCATGTTGACACAATAGGGATATGCAGCCACGCAACACACAATACTTTGCCGTGCTAGTACCTGTGTGTAGATTGTCAGCGCATGTTGAGTCTGGCATCCTTGATCAAACACGAGATGGCTGGAGACTAGCGAAAGTTCGTGTGTGTGTTCAGGGAGAACTCTCTCTCTCTCTCTCTCTCTCTCTCTCTCTCTCTCTCTCTCCCCCCCTTCTCTCTCTCTCTCTCTCTCTCTCTCTCTCTTTCTCTCTCTCTCTCTCTAAGCTTTTCGGCGTACAAAACTCTTGGCAACAGCAGAAATGTGTTTCATTACGCATGATGCAAAAACAAGACTTTAGACTTTGGAATAAGTCTTATAGTGTACATTGAATTTGCTGTTGGACTAACAAGTTTCGTCTGCTTGCTGTTTCATCTCTTATATCATTTCTTACGCTGTTTCATCTCCTATTTCATTTCTTACGCTGTTTCATCTACTATTTCATTTCTTACGCTGTTTCATGTCCTCTGTCGTCTGTTTGCATTAGAAAATACCACTTCCTGTATCCCTCGTATTCACCTCTCTTGGAATAGAATGATGACCTGGGACTCTTCATTCTGGGCACACTCATACATAAAAACAAATCGCTAGTCTCATCCCCCGCCCCCCTCCTCTCTCTCTCTCTCTCTCTCTCTCTCTCTCCTCTCTCTCTTTGATTTTTTTTGTTTTTTGGTCTGCCCCTCCGTCTCTCTGTCCTAGAATAGTTCCACGGGGCATTATTTCAGGAAGACCATTGGAGCTTGTTACAAGGTAATTCCGGCGTAGTTTTCTTCCTGACTATTGTCAGCAGATCTTTGTGTGGTCCTATGTGCATCCTGGTGGTGTGACGCACTTGTTGAGTAATGATGTAATCGGCGTTTCTGACGTTCCGTATTTTGTGGTAACATCTCATTTCTATGGCTTAGATTCTTCTTTCCAGATCCGCGGTGACGGTCTGTATGTCGCATGGCTACAGGAAGATGGAAGACACCAGTGCACAAAAGAACCTCATCTTGTGTTTTGTGGAGATTTTCTCGTCCTTCCATACAGGTTTTAACCTGGACTGTGCTATTGCTGTCTTCGCTGCCCTTGAAAGGACTTCTAGTTCAGATCCCTCACTGCTGGTTAAGGATCCTCGGTGAGTGAGTTGTTGAAGAGACCCTAGCTTCAGGACGTGGACAGTTCTATCAGTGTTGGTGGTGGTGGTGTGGCTGGCCATCCTATCCTATTGGTCTTCTCGGCGCCTTGTTTTTTTGATGTTTGATCCAGTCGTTCACCAAGCTTGGTGAGTTCTTATTCGCTGCCTGCCAGCCATCGATGTCATCTGCAGGTTGAAGGTTTGTGATGATTTCCCCTCAGTGCTGACTGTGCTGACATGATCTTCAACTGCAGTCATGATGGGATATGTTGAAAAGTGAGGGGGATAGAAAGCAGCCCTGACGAATGCCAACTGAAGTGGGGAACCATTCTCTGTTAACACTCTGTATGAGCACCACACTGTTCGCTTAGAGCACAGCTGCTGGACGATGCTAAGCTTCTGCACTAATGTTAAGTTTCTTCATCGTGGCCTACTGTGCCTCCTGCCAGACCTTCTTAAATGCCTTCTTGAAGTCTATGAAGAGGTAGCAGAACTTCTTCTGGTACTAGAGATGTTGTTCGAAAAGGTTACAAAGGAAGATCTGTTCGGTGGTACTTCTGCCTTTGCAGAATCCACCTGTTCTTCAGCAGTGATTGTACCGGTTACGACTGCAGTCTGTTCAGAATGATTTTGAACAAAACTTCGGTGGCTTAGCTGGTTAAAGCTGATTGTGAATTCATTCATATTACAATATCTATATCCTTCTTTCCTCAATAATTCCATATTGTCATCAGTTTGATATTTCAAGCTAATGCTTCCAACAGCAACGCTTCATTAACGCGACAACACACTCCTCACTATGTTTTTACACTCTTTGAAAAACTGTTGTTTCCTTTTTGGTTTCTAAGACATTGATGTTTTGTGGCAGTTCTTCCTAATTCTGTTTGCTCAACAGAACTTGATCATCATGTACATGGGTAACGTAGATCTGGTGTAATGTCGTGGATGTCTTGAACTGATCCATTGATGGAAGAGTGGCTGGCACCTTTACTTCCCGACCATGGATGGAGACTTTGATCCTCGAGGATTTAATAAGTAATAAGCAGACATCAATGTACAATCACAATGGACGGGGTATTAGGATCACAGATGAAGAGAAAGCTTTGTCCTTCATACAATTTCCCAAACTTTGAATGTCTACAACAGGAGGAGATCAGTATTGAAATCAGAAAGTAGCCGAGTGAAGCCATCCAGTCAGATCTTGAGTAAATCCGAGACCATATCCATTTAGAATACGCGGACGCAATTTTGTGTGTTGAACAACTGGCAACCTTTAAGTCCTCACACTTTCTTCACTGTTCCCAAGATCAATGAGCTGTTGAATGACACATATGGGAGGCCGGATTGAGCCTCTTGTCCATGGCGTTTTTGTTTGAAACAGACCAGAAAAGCGGGTTCGAAATAATTTGAAGGAAACGTAATGTTCATCCACACAAGGGAAAAAGCTACACCCTAGGTCGCCACAATATGGGGTAAACGTCAACGGCCTTCTGTCAGTTTGGGTTTCCAAACACTTGAACTTATTCCACAACAGGCACATCACAATTTGGGTTTCCAAACACTTGGACTTCTTCCACAACAGGCACATCACAATTTGGGTTTCCAAACACTTGGACTTCTCTTCCCACAACAGGCACATTACAATTTGGGTCTCTTAATACTTGGACTACTCCACAACAGGCACATTACAATTTGGGTTTCCAAACACTTGGACTTCTTCCACAACAGGCACATTACAATTTGGGTTTCCAAATACTTGGACTTATTTCACAACAGGCACATTACAATTTGGGTTTCCAAATACTTGCACATATTTCACAAAGTACAACATGATTGAACATTTTTCTCAGATTAATTTCAGCCACAATAGCATTTGGATCTCTAAAACCTGGACCTAGATCACCAAGTACATTAGAACTGAATATTTTTCCAGTTGAATTTGACCACTTCATCGTTTAGCTCTCTAAACCACAAAGGTTTGGTCCAGTTGAATTTCAGCCACATTACCATTTAGGTCTCTGAAAATCTAGCTGAATTTCAACCACATCACCATTTAGGTCTCTGAAAGCTTGGACCTTGACCACAAAATGCAATACAACTGAGGTGCTGTGTTCTCTCTCTCTCTCTCTTTTTTTTTTTTTTTTTTTTTTTTTTTGCGCCGTTGAATTTTTGCTTCCATTCTATTGAAAACCTTCAGGTTGGTAGACACTCTGTGTCACTTGTCCGTATTTTTGTTGAACTGGTTGTATGTGATAGAGGTCCCTCCGTCCGCCCGAAAATGAGTTCAGCTGTGTGTTTAATGACCAGCAGATGTTGCTTCAGCTGCAGTTTCTTCAGCAGGGAGTTTCCTCGTCTCTTTTGGGCGCAAGCAACGCGCTAATATACCACTCATACTTGTCAAGATATCTCATATTCTGATGTTGCTGGAACTTGGCAGCTCGTTTATATAGACTTTTTTCAGTCCTGATAGTGGCGATGGTGCCGGCTGCTAGAAAAGGGCTGTCTTGGAGGCGTTGTGGACGTTACTGGAAGGGGAAAGCAGACCGTGTCCCCGTCACCTGTAGGAAGGGCCATTAGTTGCCACAAAGAATCCTTGCTGTTGATTCTTTGAGGACACAAGACATCAGGGAAATCCTTACGCTCATGGCAATGTTAAAAAAATATTCCAGTGGACCGAATCCTTTGCCCCACATGTTGACAAAAAAGGGAATACAGAGCGATGCAACACACGTCGCTTCCAGTGCTGCCCACGTTAATGAACACAAGATTGCTGAGTTGGGCATTGTTCGTGTGTGTTGTCAGGAAGATTCTCTCTCTCTCTCTCTCTCTCTCTCTCTCTCTCTCTCTCTCTCTCTCTCTCACACACACACACACACACACACACACACACACACACACACACACACACCATACATGAGAGAGAGAGAGAGAGAGAGAGAGAGAGAGAGAGAGAGACTAGGCTTTACTCTCTGATTTGAAAAGAAAAGACATTCGCAGCAGCGCAAGGTGGGCTGCATTATCCATAGTGCAAAATGTCTTAACAATCAGTGTTGCAAAGCATTTATTAAAGTTGCTGCTTGGCATGCAAGTTTACCTTTTGCTTTTTTTGTCAGTGGGACACTGCCATATGATGGTAAACTTCAGCTTATTCTGGTTCACATCAAACCTTGCCCACTATGTATACACATCGTGTTGATTTGTGAAATAGCTATACACACTGGTTGCCTTAGTCTATTCCACATACATGGGAGATACTGGCATTTGATTTTTGTAGGTGTGGTCGTGCCTGGCACCTTGGTTTCCTTGCCATAGAATGAAGTTTTCATTCTCTTGAAGCAGTATGACCAGCTAATCATCGGACATCAATGTGCACCAGGTAATCATCGGACATCAATGTGCACCAGGTAATCATCGGACATCAATGTGCACCAGGTAATCATCGGACATCAATGTGCACAATTCAGATTTACAAGCGAGTAAAAGGATCACTTTGTCTTCCACACGAGATTCTGCAGCAACACAAATCTTGATTTCCAACAGGACATTGGTGTCAAAATTAGAAATTAGCATACTATAAGGCACATGGCCAGATCGTTTGATACTCTGGCAGTATACGTTTACAATATACGAAGAAACAATTGTGTACCTGGAACAGGAAGCAACTTTTTGGTTCTCAAGCATACTCCATAGTACCCAAGGTCCATGAGCTCTGTAAATAAGCTTGTCTAAGGATAGATTAAGTCTCTTGTCCAAGCTGGTGCAATCTTTACTTTCTGTAATACGTTTCCAAAATACAGTTTGGAAGCGACAGCTTACACTCCCACACAGAGGATTATTTACTTAAATGGACCGCAGTGTGTTAGCAGTGTACTGGCAAACTTCCATGACAAGTAGTCAGTTCCAAGAAATGGAAACGGCCTATATCTGTATTTGGAACCTTTTACTTCGAACATTGAACAAAAGACAGTAACTTTAAAGACTGCTAGTTGTCTTGTGAATGAAAGATACACCAGTTATCAGGTTGGTTTTTTTTTGTCAGGAACTTTGTCTGTCATGGAACTTCTCTGCCATTTAATAATTGCCTCAGTGATGGAAAAGAAAAGAAAAGAAAAAATAAACTTATCACAGGATCCTGTTGCTTGCCCAGTCAGACTCCACACCTCAAGAAATGCTCTGGCTTTAATTGCAGTTGATTTGCTAATATTGGATTATAGGAAAGCTTTCTTGAGAGTGGTTGTTATCTGTACTTTGATCAACCGTTTAAAGAAAGGAAAAGGAGAGGAACGAGGCAAAGTCGTTCGAGACAACCAAAATGCAGTACTGTCAAATTTCTGAAGGCTCCCTGAAAGAAGTTTCACGTTTGCATGTCACGAACATTACAGAGAACTTCCTGAGGCATCTTCCCTTCTATTCTACAGCTTACGGCTATGTTGACGTCTCTTTCTTTGCCTTAAACACTTGCATTCAAATGGCAACATGGAATTCAAATGGGGTTGAGAGAGGAAAACGAAAAAGGATCGCTGAGACTGTTTCCAAAAACTTAGCTTCAGGCTGTACTGAGGTTCCTGTGGTATGTGTGTGGAGAAATCCTCACTGTTGAATTGATTTTCATTTCTTCAGTGTTCCTGTGTTCTCAGTGTTTGCGTGAATAATGGAGTAACTCACTGTCTTTTCCGTTGGCTTTTAGAAATGATAGGCATTGCTGATATTTACAGACAGAGAGCACTGTGTCCAGAATTGTGTAATTTTGTGAATTAAAACTCAGCTGATTGTTCAGATGGGATCCAAATCTGCCCCAAAGAACTGAAGTGTGTTTACTACAAATATCGCCCTTGAGGGCCAAGGACGGCAAGACCAGTGCTTGGAAGATCTCCGTTGGACCAAATGTGAAATGAAACGGTACTAGTTCGAGCTCTGCAGTCAGAATCAGATTGACACCGTTAAGACTGAACAGAGGACAGCCGCCAGATGTGTGATTAGCAGGTACCACAGCAGGAGCCGTATAGCAGCTACAGCTATGCATGGGCATCCATAGTTGGAGAGTTTGCAGTCTAACAGAACTAAGAAGGAGATGATCGCATGGTTTAATATCTGAGATCAAGACGCCAAATCAAGTTCCACTGTCTGTGTGCAATCTGCTTCAACTAGGCTTCCATGCACTCAAATTATGACAAATATTTACAACCAGTGCCGCCTCGAAACAGATTTTTTTTTTCGAATATGCTATACCTGGCTGGAATTCTTGGCCAGCCACAGTGGGTGAAGTTCCTAACTTGGCCCAGGTGGAATCATGTTCCTCGTGCAGTTGATGTTGTCTGGAATCAAAGTAAGATACACTATGGGCCAGGAATCTCCCTTTGGGTGTTCTGTGTGCTCTGTGTTGGCATATGTGTTAAGCGATTTGGTGTTGTAAACAATATTCGTTTGGAGTTATTGGCATGTAATTATTTCATAATAGGAAGAGTTACCCTGTTTGTTTGTTGTCTAGCAACTTTGCCGTTTATCTGAGTCAGATGGAGGAGAAGAAACCATCTGCTAAAGAAGACGAGTTGAATGGTAGGGGAGGGAATGTCAGAAAGGGGGGGGGTGGGGGGGGGGGGAGGCAGGCCATTTCTGTTCTCTTCCTCTGTGTCTCTGGGATGGTGCGTCGTTGTTGCCAAGAATCCTTCCCGTTGTGCAACGATCCACAGACTGGAGACATCAGGACGCCCCTATACTCATGACCATGTTCAAACGTGTCCAAACAGACGACCCTTTGCCGCACTATGTTGGCACCACAGGGAAACGCCCCATACAACACTCGTTGCCTTACTGTGCTAGTGCCTGTGGGTAGACTGTCAGCCCACGTGCAGATTCTCTATCTCGTACAACGATTCGGACAACAGAGTTCAAACCCACGTCAAAGACCCGTGGCCAGAGGACAGAAACGCAGTATTTCATCCAAACTTCAGAAAGATTTTGCACTGGCGGCCGTAAAAAAAAGACATCATTTTACACTGATTACACGCACGCCAGTCTTTTTACGCCCACTCGTTTCTTTTCAAAGACGAAAAAGCTCCGTGGTGCATTCCATGTGTTGTACGACTGCCTATAAAACGTGTTCATATCGACTGGTGGGACTTACATGATGTCAAAAAACATAAACATTCTCCAGCAGCAGAGTCCATGAAAACCTTGTTCAGATTTGTTCTTACTGGGCTGATGTTTTAGTTCCTAAAGACAGAGAGAAACACTTCTGTCTCATCCACGACTTTATGACAGAAAGATTGTAAGGCAGTTTGTGCGTGCTGTATGAAATATGTCGCACTGAGTCAGTTTGCTTTTTTCTTCTTTATTTTTTGTTGTTGTCTTATTTGGGTTTTTTTTTATATATAACAACTGTATATGGAGCTGATTCTGACGAAATGACACCCCTGGTAAGGCCCTTCATGGTCAGCTTGGCTATAACCAGCATGAATTGATTGAATTGAATTGAGTGACAGCTAGTCCGATCTGGCATTCTCACAAAGTGCCGGATTTAGTAAGAGAACCTCAAGAGCCAAGGTTCCGTGGAGAGATAGAGTGAGCTCTGGCCATCACAAAGCCGAAGAAAGTCGACAAAATATCTGCCATGACAGGCAAGACGGTAACTTACGGTTATTACTGGTGGGTTTGGACAGGAGCAGCAAGACATGCTGCCTGCGTTTCCTGTAGAGCTGGCAATATACAGTGACAATTGAAGAGAGAGAGAGAGAGAGGGAATGAGTTAATCTGTTGATAAACCTGTCTGTTCACAAACTTTGGTTACCAGCAGAAAGAGAGAGTGAAGAGATAGAGGTGACTATGTAGAATGTTAACTGGTTTGTGGCTAGCTGGCAAAGTGCGCGCGCGCGCGCGCGCGCGCGCGCGTGTGTGTGTGTGTGTGTGTGTGTGTGTGTGTGTGTGTGTGTGTGTGTGTGTGTGTGTGTGCAAGTGTGTGTGTGCAAGTGTGTGTGTATGTGTGTGTAGGCGCGCGCGCGCGCGCGCGTGTGTGTGTGTATGTGTGTGTGTGTGTGTGTGCGTGCGCGCGCGCTCGCGCGTGCGTGCGTGCGCGCGCGTGTGTGTGTGTGTTACTTCTTTCTATATTTCATTCCTTCTTTCTATGTTTTCCCGTGTATTGTGCTTTTGCGCTTTCATTTTCACCGTCTTTTTGTTTGTTTATTTGTTTGTTTCAGCTTTATTTTTTTCAGAGTGTGTGCAGCATAACACACCTTTCCTTTAGACTATGACAAACTTTTAGCACCGCTCCAATGAATCCTTGCGTACAGCTTGTGCATTGTGTTAATTTTCAGTATAGACTGAACTAAACTGTACTTCAGTTTCCCGTCCACCGATCTGTCTCTTTGTCTCTGCCTGCTTGCCTGTCTGTCTGTCTGTCTGTCTGTCTGTCTGTCTGTCTCTCTCTCTCTCTCTCTCTCTCTCTCTCTCTCTCTCTCTCTCTGGTCCCTGAAGGGACTGATCATAACAAGAACATTTATGATTCATATTAGCATAGCAAAAGCAAACATACATATACACTGATACTGTCTGTCACACACACACACACACACACCCACACACACACACACACACACACACACACACACACACACACACACACACACACACACACACACACACAAAAGAATATTTATTATTCATATTAGCATAGCAAAACCAAACATACATATACACTGATACTGTCTGTCTGTCTGTCACACCACACACACACACACACACACACACACACACACACACACACACACACACACACACACACACACACACACACACACACACACATTCTGGATACACATATTAGAGTCAGACCAAGACTCTTATCAACAACAGATTTATCAGTCAATGATCTCTCAGTGCACCGAAGAAAGCAAATGGACGAAGTTTATACGACAAACCTTGTCAACGATAGGATTGCAGCATGTCTGGGAAAATCAGGGTACATTTAGTGTGACTCGCCTGAAGTTTCTAATCAATGCGAAGCTGGAAAGGTTTTATATTGAGTTTTGGAAGAAACAAAAGAACGAAAGCACATCCAAGCTCAAATTTTATGCCACAGTTACTACCGAATACAAACAGGCGGCTTATTTGGAGCAACACACTGACACAGATTGCAGACGAGCACTAACTAGATTACGAATAAGTGCCCATGACCTCCAAATTGAGAGGGGCCGTTATACCAACACTGACAGAGAAGACAGATTATGCACGACATGCCACGTCGTTGAGGACGAACTACATTTTCTCGATGACTGCAAATTATTTGACCAACAACGTTATGACCTGATGACAAAGATCATAAAAACTGATTTTCCACCACAGACTAACATGACAAAACCCTCGGAGCTCATGTTATTGGACTGCTTCCAACCTGTACTTGCCCAGTATATCCTGTTGCGTTTTTCTCTTCGGAGACAGAAAATTTAATCAGACTCTGATACACACTGTGCTTTTTCTTTCTGCTACTAATGTTATGTTGCAAGATGTGACAACGCTGGGATTAGTTTAGTTTAGTTGAATGTCTGAACTTGATCATCTGTGCCCCACAAAACCTCTGGTTTTCATATGGCAATAAAATATGTTCTTGTTCTTGTTCTTCACACACACACACACACACACACACACACACACACACACACACACACACACACACACACACACACACACACACACACACACACACACACTACTTCTGATGATAAAATGAAGGTTTTTATAATTTAATGCATGAAACAGGCATGTCGGTATTGGCATCGGGCCTGCTCTGCGTGTATCATCATGAAAAGCCAAACGCCAAGCTAACAAGAACAACTGTAAATGAGGTCATAACTGATAAAACACTAATAGAATGATTGTTTCCTTTGTATAATGCAACACATTGTCAGAGTGAGTGTGCCAGTACACCACACATTAGTAGAAAGAAACTCGTGGAGAGCGTGGCAGCAGAGAGTCCTCAGAAGAGAAGCCCCCTTCAAGCAAGTGTTTCGGCCCTTATCTCCTGACACTCTAGGGGGGTTGGGCCACACCCGGTTCATGACTCCGGATGTCCCTCTGCTGCCCCTTTTTTTTTCCCATCTTGGGACGAGCCATGGCTGGGATTCGAACCCATGACCCTCTGGACATGCTCATTTTCCACTTAATGACTCGCGCTTTAACCACTGAGCCACAGGGACACCTGATATTTGTAGGGAAATTAAGCCTTATGAAGTTCACTTTTGTTCCTCCTTGACCAGATCCAGCTTGAACACCTCTCTGCCGCTTCTGCCATTGCTTTCAGGGCTCTGGTTTTTTCCTTCCCTGCAACTGAGAGCTGTTTCATGAGGCTGTATGCAGACGTTCCTACAAACCCCCTAGCTCCAATTTCTGCAGTGAGGACTTTGACCTGATAGCCTTCTCTCCTCAGGCTGTTTGCCAGATCAGCATACTTTTCAGTCTTGTAGATTTGAGCTGCCTCCATTCTGTTCTCATATGGCACCGTGAGCTCGATCATGATCAGCTGCTTGGTTGACT
Source organism: Conus canariensis (assembly GCA_033310375.1). NCBI lineage: Eukaryota > Metazoa > Mollusca > Gastropoda > Neogastropoda > Conidae > Conus > Conus canariensis. The sequence goes on from CM065715.1 coordinate 97,550,457, forward strand.
TAGAGTGGACTACTATGTCTGGTCTCATGCCACTCTTGCTGATGATCTCTGGGTGACTCTTCCATTCTGGGAGGTCTGCAGTGCACTCCCAGTCATCTGCCCCGTCCAGCAGACTCTGCCTGCATGTTTCGAGTGGCACTGTTGTTCTTGGCCATGATTTGCTGCCTCCTGCCGTGAAGAATGTTGCAGGTGCTTTTGGAGTCCTGATTTTCCCTTTTGTGGTGTTGGTACTAGCCCAGACTACTTGTACAATTTCTTTGAGCACTTGGTTGTGCCTCCATGTGTACCTTCCTTGAGCCAGGGCTACTTTACATGAGCTTAGGGCATGCTCCACTGTTTGTTTTTCATGGCAGAGGGGGCATGCAGGATCGTCTGTTTTCCCCCACTTCACCAGGTTTGCATTTGAGGGCAGAAGGTCATATGCAGATCTGAGAATGAAGCTGATCCTGAGAGGGGCCATGTGCCAAATGTCATTCCAAGTGAGACTTCTTTGGAGTGCATTCTCCCACGTTGTCCATTGCCCTTGCTGGCTCTGCTGGACTGCTTTTTGGAGTCTTTTTTGGTTTTCTTCTTTTCTCATCTCCTGAATCATCATGTCTCTTTTGGCTTTTCCTTTGGCCTTTGACCACCATTCAGTTTTGGTCACCCCCAGTCCCTGTCTGTTGGTCTGTGCGTGTCCTGTTATTTCTCTGATCTTGAGACTTTCTTTTGCAGAATCCATCGCCTCTTGAACTTTTCATTTTCTGCCTGTCTTCAGCTGGGGCTTAATTGCTTCTACCACCTTGTCTCCTGAGTCCTCCAGCATGCTTTGAAGTCTGATCTTCCCTGCTTTGTATTCCTCCAGGATGGATTTCAGTGGTAGTTTCAGCTTTGCTTGGCGACAGTACAGCGCTATGTCAGTCAGACAGGGTGGGACACCAAGCCATTTCCTTGTGAACTTGTTGATTTTGGCTTCCATTGCCTCCACTATGCTGGTGCAGATGTCGTATATCATCAGAGGCCATAGCAGCTTTGGTATCAGCATGAACTGCAGACACCAGACCTTGTATTTGCCAGGGAGCCCACACTGGTCAATGGTCTCCAAGCCTTCCTCCGCCATCTGCTTGGTTTCTTTTGCTCTTTGTGTGTCTTTCAGCGTATCATCATACCATCTTCCAAGGCTCTTGACTGGTTCTTCTGTGACTGTTGGAATGGCCTGGTTGGCAACACTGAAGACCACAGATCCGGCCACTTTTCCTTTCCTCAGTGAGAGACTCCGTGATTTCTTTGGCTTGAACTTCAATCTGGATGAGGCAACTATGTCGTCCAGCCTCTCCAGCACATGACGTGTCTCGTCTTCTCTGGATGAAATCACTGTAGTGTCATCCATGAAGGCCTTGAGAGGAGGCATCTTGTATCCATCGCCAAGGTCTGTTTGTCTCGCGTTGTTTGTTGCTGCTTTCAAGATGAGTTCCATTGCCAGCACGAACAGTATTGGGGAAATTGCACAGCCCATTGCAATACCCACTTCCAAGTTGATCCAGTCTGTTGTGTACTCCTTGGTAGAGAACCGCATTGAGAAGCCATTGAAGTACTTCTTGAGCATGTCGCGGATGTTCTTTGGCACATGGTACATCTCAAGAGCCAACTGTATCATCTCATGGGGCACAGATCCATATGCGTTTGCCAGATCAAGCCACACTACGTCCAGGTCTCTCTTTTCTGTTTTTGCTTTTTGGATTGCGTCCCAGATCATTGTGGCGTGTTCTACACAGCCCGCCACGCCTGGGATGCCACCTTTCTGGACTGACACATCCAAGTACTTGTTTTCCATCAGGTACTTGGTCAGCCTTGCTGCCATGACAGAGAAGAAGATTTTCCCTTCGACGTTCAGTAGTGATATTGGCCTGAACTGGCTAATGTCACTTGAGTTTTGCTCTTTGGGGATGTACACACCATCTGCCGTCATCCACTGGCCGCTGATCTTCTGGTTTCTCCAAGCCGATCGCAGCAGCCTGTGGAGCCACTCCAGCACCTTGGGACATTTCTTGTAAAGCTGGTAAGGTATTCCGTTTGGCCCTGGTGATGATTTGGCTCTGGCTCTGTCGACCACCTTCTTGATTTCCGCCAACGTTGGAGGCTTGCCATTGAACTGTTCCTCAGGGTTGGTTGGCCACACCAGACCTTGAATGTCGAGTGGTGCTTTGCTCTGTGGGTCAGAGTATGTTTTCCTCAGATGCTGCTCAAGAACTCCTTTGTCCACACTTAGGGTCCCAGATTTTGGCTGCTCAAACAGTGTTCTGGCAAACTGGAAGGGGTCTCTGAAGAAGCGCTCTTGTGTCTTCTTCTTTTTGCTCTTCCTCTTCCTCGCAGATTCCGCTTTGCTGAGGGCACTGTGTTTTTCTTTCAGGTCTTTCCACAGTTTTTCCAAGCCTTGTTTTTCAGCTGGCAGTGCGGTCTTCATTTGCATCTTGAGGTTTTTCTTTTGGACCCTGATCTTGTCCATCTTTTCTTGGCGTCTGGATTTCTTTGGAGGTGTTTTCTCTTTGGGTAGTTTTGCTCCATAGGCGTCTCTACATGTGGCATACACAATGTCCCCATATGTGGCTAGTTTGTGTTCCAGGGTGCTTTTCCCTATCAGTGCATCGAGTCTTTGGACGATTTTTGCATCCAGTTTCTCCCAATCTTCAGTTTCGTTTGCTCGTGGCAGGTTGAGTTTCAGGCGCCTGGCATCGAGGGCCTGTGCAAATTCCTCATCCGAACCAACAGCGTGGATGTCCTTGGCACTGTGGTTTAAATCCTGGCCTTGGTCTTCCGACGTCTTATCTGCTGATGCAGTGCGCTGCTGCTCATTCAGATGAGTCTTCACACATCCCATCTTTGTTCTGTGGATCTTCATGCCACGGGTGGTAGCGAAACGCTTTCCACAGACACATGGATATTCCATTTGGTCCATGTTCATAGTCCGTTTGGGATTTGCAGTCATGATTGGTTGAGCACCGATGGATTCATCATTCTCTCCCCCTTTCGGTGAATCCTGGGAGCATCTTTTCCTTTTATTTTTAGTAGCCACATGTTTAAGGC
>CM065715.1:97558519-97583519 GCA_033310375.1 Conus canariensis
TCTTCTTCTTCTTCTTCTTCTTCTTCTTCTTCTTCTCTTCTTCTTCTTCTTCTCTTCCTCCTCCTCCTCCTTCTGCGTCTTCTTCTTCTCCTTCTTCTTCTTCCTCTTTTTCTTCTTCCTCTTCTTCTTCTTCTTCTTCTTCTTTTTTCTTTTATCCTCTTCATCTTCTTCTTCATCTTCTTCTTCTTCTGAGTCTTCTTCTTCTTCTTCTGGGTCTTTTTCTTCTTCTTCTTCTTCTTCTTCTTCTTCTTCTTCTTCTTCTTCTTCTTCTTCTGAGTCTTCTGAGTCTTCTTCACAGCTCTGCCTGCCAGTTCACAACAGTTCATACCGACGCTGGCATCTCTCCGCTTTCTGTTTGCTGGAAGACGAGACACTTCGGGCTGTCAGGGCATCGCCAAAGGATCCATCTCACTCCTGCTGCCACTGTGTACCACCAGCACCACGGAAGAAGCAGACTGCATGCCTTGCTGCTCTCAGACCAAGCCGCCTGCAGTCATTCTTTACTTGTATCTTTTTTTTTTACTTGCTGCAGTGGTCGATACAGTTGGTTGAGTTTCCCCCAGTTTCCCGACTACCAGAGCTCGCTATTCGTGTGAACAATTACTGTTCCGCCGAACGAAGGAGACAAACAAATTACAAGACAAAACACGACGCGTTTCGTCCTCTTTAGTTGTCTTCAGGCAAGACAAACAACATTCGAGTCAATTCTCTCCAGGTGTATCCCGCTCTCTTCCTCTCTGCATCCAAGTCTCTCCTCCATGAATTCCTAGGTCTCCCCCTTCTCCTCTGTCCCTGTGGGTTCCATCCAAGTCTCTCCTCCATGAATTCCTAGGTCTCCCCCTTCTCTGTCCCTGTGGGTTCCATCCAAGTCTCTCCTCCATGAATTCCTAGGTCTCCCCCTTCTCTGTCCCTGTGGGTTCCATCCAAGTCTCTCCTCCATGAATTCCTAGGTCTCCCCCTTCTCCTCTGTCCCTGTGGGTTCCAGCGCAGAGCATGTCGCGTAATGTCGTCGATGGGCTTCCTCCATGTGTGGCCTGTCCAATGCCATTTCTTCTTTTTCACCTCTTGCTCCGCAGGGAGGTGATGTGTCCGCTCGGCTGGGCTATAAGCAATATTATTTCTGTTCCAAAAGTCCAATGAATCGTGCAGATCAGACGCTAGACTGAGCCTCTTGTCTGCATTAGCGCCATTTTTTTCTGTTAGTTTGAACTAGATATGTGGAACATGTTGGAAACAACACTGGAAAAGACGCCACAGTCTTCTACACAGGAAAAAGACCAAATAAACGGACACGGTAGGCCAGCATCGAGCGGGTAAACTACAGACAGACGGTCAAAGGCAAGAACAGAAAAACAGGCAGACATCTCTGCGTTGGTATCTCCTGTTGTGAACAGTGAATTCAGGACACTCAGTGACAAGGTTACTGGTTGTCCTGTAACTTAGAGAGACGTCGTATGTGAACTCAGTGAGAAGGTTACTGGTTGTCCTGTAACTTAGAGAGACGTCGTATGTGAACTCAGTGAGAAGGTTACTGGTTGTCCTGTAACTTAGAGAGACGTCGTATGTGAACTCAGTGACAAGGTTACTGGTTGCCCTGTAACTTAGAGAGACGTCGTATGTGAACTCAGTGACAAGGTTACTGGTTGTCCTGTAACTTAGAGAGACGTCGTATGTGACACTGGGCATTTTCTTGGCGGGGGCGTTCTCTGTCATGTTCCATTCTTTTACATCGAACTAACTGAAAACATAATTCCCAACACGATTCTGCTATTTGTTCTGCAAACTCGCAAAACACAAGAAAATGCCTCCTCGTTCACCTGTAAGTCATCATCTACACCAGAAACGCAGCTGGTCCCTGATAGGAAATGTACGGACAAATGTTCAGACTTTTGCTTATCTATCAGGCCCATCTGAAGAAAGGAAAGGTGGGGACTGAGGCGCGGTTGTTTCAAATAACAAAAGGCAGTCTTTTTAGTCTCCTGAAGGCTGTCACAAATGAGGTTTCACGTTGGTGAGTCAGGAGCATCATGAAAATCTTGTTCAGAGATGTTCCACCTCATGTGATTTTTGAGTTTCTGCAAAAGATCAGCATTTTTCGTCTGATCACCATGAATTGCTGCTGAAACATATTTCCTTGCATAGGCCTGCATAAGGCTTCACTGGCGTCTCTGTCCTTTGCCTTTACACTTGGATTTCAGTGACAGCAATGAATCAAATGGACTGGAGGACAAAGGAAAAAAGATCAAACACTCAGTTCCAACCGGCATCGAAGTTCTTGTGAAATGTTTCTCAACAAATCCTCACTGCTGAACTGCTTGCAGTTTCTTCGGTTTTGTGTGTGTATGTGTGTGTGTGTGTGTGTGCGTGCGTGCGTGCGTGCGTGCGTGCGTGCGTGCGTGCGTGCGTGCGTGCGTGTGTGTGTGTGTGTGTGTGTGTGTGTGTTTTCTTCTCTGAGTTTGTTGGAACAATGGAATACTTCATGGCTAACCGGGAAAAAAAATGCTGCCTATGTTTTCAGAGATCTCAGAACTGGAGCCGTTGTTTCCAAAATTATGTTTGTTTGATGATTGACAGCCGGCTGGTTGCACAAGGCTGACCCAAATCAAGAACTGAAGTCCGCCCGATTATTCTGAACTTAAGGACAGCACTTCTTATCCGAATTCAAGGACAGCATCGTTTACAGAGAACTCGTATTATGCACAAGGTCTCATGGATTTACCTGATGTCAGACATCATAAACAATGTAGGGCAGGTTCCATGAAAAGCTTGTCCAGAGATGTCCCACCTGATGTGATTTTTGAGTTTCTGAGAGAGATCAGCATTTTTCGTCTGATCTAAGATTTTATGAAAGAGAGATTTTAACAAAGAGTCGGGCGTGTTGTAGAGGAATCTATTATAATGAGGTGTGTGTGTGTGTGTGTGTGTGTGTGTGTGTGTGTGTGTGTGTGTGTGTTCAAATAATGTATCTTGAGAGTTGTCTTCAACGAGATAACAGCCCTGATATGACCCTTTGCAGTGGACTGGGCAGTATGGAACACTATTTCTTACTCTCTATCGAACAGATTAACATAGCTGTACTAGGTACACGTGGCCGTCCTACGATCTCTATTGTCTGATAATCAATAAGTACGAAATACAGTCTGTGGTTTAAGCCTTGTCAGTGACAAAATAACACTATGTTCAATGCCACCTGATACACAATTGTTGAAAAGGAATTACAGAACACTGTTTGAACGCAGGACAGTAAGTGCGAAGACTGCTGGTCTTCTTGTGAACCAAAGACGTGCTGGTTCTTATGACGGACATTCTGTCAGGAACTTTATCTGTCATTTGCCTTCACTGCCATTCTTATACGTCCCCAGAGATGGAAAAGTAAATTTACAGCATCACCGTACTGCTTCCCCCTGCCAAACTCTGAACCCCCAAGACATTTTCTCCTCATTCACATTCCTGTCATCGTCTAGCTCTCTGTAATTTAATAGTGGACGGGCTGTTTCTTTGGCCTCTTATAACCAGCTCTGTGAGGCCCACTTGCAGAAAGGAGAAGGTAGGAAGGCAGGAAGGGGGGGGGGGAGTCGCTCCAGGCGATCAGTCTGGCAAAAACTGCCAGGAATGAGGTGTCGCTTTGCATGTCAGAAACATATCTATGAGATGTTCCTGAATCAAATGTCCATCCACAATACTGTTCAGCTTCACCGTTTTTTGTTGTTGTTTTTTTCTTATTCGGCCTCAAATCGTGGATTCGGGTGGATCTTTTCTAGTTGTGAAGAACTCAGCACACTGTCGTGGAATCTGATGAAATCCCGGTAACCCATAGAAACCATGAGCTTAGTCTACCGGTTCCCTGTAGTGCAGCGAATAGTGGCAAGACAGAAGATTTTATAAAGCAGTGCTAAGCCACAGTTTAAGCCACGTTACGTTTGGATCTCAACTAACTTGGGCTGTCTCCACTAAAAGCCTTCAGGGTAGCGGACAGCCAGGTGTCATTTGTTGGTGTCTTCATTGTACAGACTAACCTCTCCCGTATGGAAATGTGAGAGAATGACCTACCATAGGCCATACATGTTAAAGCTTTCTCAGTCCACTGGGAAATGTGTTCGGTTTTCTGTAGGATTCATGTGTGTTGAATGGCCAGAAACTCTCTATTACCTCAGCCATCGTTTCTTCAGCGGGTTCATCTCCTGTCTCATTTGGGCACACTTGACCTGTAAGCGTAACTGTAAGTCGCAGATGTCAAGATATGTCGTTTCCGTGTGTTTAGTTACTGAAAGCTGACAGACAAGAAGGTACCCGCCTTTGGGGTGGAGATGAGGGTTGGGGAAGAGAGCTTGAATGATAACAGCCACGGTTACTAAGATATGCGGTGCACGAATGTCGCTGGACCCTTGACAGATAACGAAGACGGTTTTCATATCTTCCGGCAGAGGACAAAGGTGTTGATCTCTGATGGGAAAGGTGACTTGAAATGTGGAGAAGGGATGTTAGAGGGGGAAGACAGGCCACGTCTCTTGGCCCCTTCTTCTTCCCCTGCTAGTGGAGCGCTTTTTGTTGCGAAGACTCCTTCCTGTCGTGCACGGATCTTCTTAAGAACTAAGACATCAGGAATTCCCCTGGACTCATGGCCAGCTTGAAAAGTGTCCAAGCAGACCGAACCCTTAGCCTCTTGTTAGTCTGACAGGGATCAGCAGCCACACAACACACACTGCAATGCCGTGCTAGTAGTTGTGTGCAGACTGTCAGCCCACGCTGAGTCTGGCATCGTTGATCAAACACAAGATAGCTGAAACTTAGCGAGTGTTTGAGTGTTTATGAGTCTCTACATGGAGAAAACTCCCCCCCTCTCTCTCTCTCTCTCTTTCTTCTCTCTCTGTCTCTCTGTCTCTGTCTCTCTCTGTCTCTCTCTCTCTCTCTCTCTGTCTGTCTGTCTGTCTGTCTGTCTGTCTCTGTCTGTCTGTCTGTCTCTCTCTCTCTCAATCCAAATTTTACTCCCTGGCTGACAAGGATGTTTGCAACAGCACAAGGTGGGCTTTATTATTCATGATGCCACAGTCGACTGGAATCAGTCTTTTGCTCTCTTTATTAAACCTGCTGTCTGACTGACAAGTTTAGTCTCTTATGAGATTTCCTCTCCTCTGTCCTCTGCATTCAACAAATCCTTTCCCTATATCCAGTCTGCCCCCTCTCCTAAACCAAACTGATGACATAAAGCTGTACATTTTAGGAAAGTAAAAACGGAAACGAATTTTTGTACCTGTTTTGTTTATATTGCAATAAAGACATATGCTTTCTTCTCTTGACGGTTCCATTCTATCTTGATTTTCTCATTTCCAGCTAATGCTTATGACAGTAACACGTCTTTAAGACAATAACGAACTAATTTCGAAATTCCCTACACTCTTTATAAAAGAGCTTTTCTGTTTCTGACAGGATTCATTTAAAGTACCGTGGCCCATCATCCCATGAGATTTTTCTGCAAGAAAACGTTCCATTACTTTCGCGTTCGGATCTTGAAAATCTTTGCTATTTGTATCAAACAGCTCGGATCCTATATTTTCAAATAAAAAAAAGGATGGGAAATTTACATTTGTAGCAAAAACAATACTGAAATGTTGTCAAAACTTTTCTTGAGACAAAAGAAAAGGAGCGGTATTCAGCCACAATGTTCCATAGGGCTGAGTCTCTTTCCCAGGTCAAACCACATTACCATCTGAGTGTCCAACCTTTGGTCCGTCTCCACTGAAAGGCTTCAGGTTGGTGGAAAGCCATGTGACATTCGTTGGTGTCTTCATTGTACAAGTTGACTTCTCCCACATCGAATTCACGCAGACTGACCTCTTAAGAGATTCACATGTTAAGATCTGTCAGGCCCCCGGGAAATGTGTTCGGGTTTCTTTACAGTTCATGCGTGTTTTCTGTTACTCCTGCTGCCATTTCTTCAGCAGGTACGCCCTTTGTCTCATTTGGGTGCACGTTAACCGTTAGTATACCGGTGGCAATGGTCAAGACACGGCAAACCAATGGGCCCAGATCGTGAAGGGTGTGTTCCTGAAATAGACAGTTGAGCCACAGTGTTCAATAGGGCTGACTCTCTCTCTCTCCCTGAACACTTTACAGCAGACTTCATGAAAACCCTGTTCAGAGATGTCCCACCTGGCGTGATCTTTGAGTTTCTGAAAGAGATTAACATTTTTCATCTGATCTAAGATTTTACGGAAGAAAGTGTTTTTTAACGAAGTTTCCGATACGTTTTTAGAAGATGTATTTTAAAGAGATGTGTGAAAGTTTTTTGTTTGTTTGTTTTCTTTCTTTTTTTTGATGACTTGTGAGTTGATTTTAACGTGGGACAGTCCTGATATGGCCCTTTGCGGTCGGCTGGGCTATAAACAACATTACCTTACTTTACCTTTACAGTTCATGTTTTCATCACCAGGAACTCTCTGTAACTTCCGCTGACATTTCTTCAGCAGGTACACCCTTCGTCTCGTTTGGGTACACGTTACCCGTTAGTATACCGTTGCAATGGTCAAGATGTGTCATGCCAAGGGGCCCCGATCGTGAAGGCTGTGTTCCTGAATCAGAGAGTGGGGAAGGTGCCAGCTCTTGGAGACAACAAAGAGGCTTGGAGGGTTGAGGGAGGAGAGTTCCAGAGCGGCAGTCGTCTGCGTGGAGGTCCGTCTTGCCCAGGTGTTTCCGGACCTTGACAGATAAACAAGGCCACCTTCCTGACAGAGAGCCTCACTGCTGGACTGGTGATAGTTTCTCCAGACTTCATGTGTTTGTGATATTTTTTAGGAACAATGGAATAATTCCCTGTCTTTTACGTGGATTCTCCATTTACAGGTCCACGCTGATCCCAAATCATCTGTAAAGAACTGAAATCAGTTCCATAAACATTGCCCACAACATCCAAAGTTAAGAACAACCTTATTTCCAAAAGAGTTCTTATCATGCACAAAGTTCTACACACTGGGAATATAACTGGTTAGCACAACGTCTGGTTAGCACAACGTCTTCACGGAAGAGAACTTCCTCTAGCAGAGAACCATTTCACAGGTGACAATTTTTTTCTCGGCAAGAACCCAGACCCCAACTGTCGTGGATCTGATGATATCTGGTGATCAACAAAGTTCTCGGCCACAATCTCCCAGTTCCCTGGGTGAGCCGTGGATAGTGGCAAGATGGAAGATCGTTCAAATTGCCCAACAGTGTTGCAAAGTTCTTGCTTCACGTCTTCTACGGCGTGGTGTTGAGCCACAGTGTTCAATAGGGCTGAGTCTCTCTCCCACGTCAAACCACATTACCATTTGAATGTCCAAAACTTTGGGCTGTCTCCACTAAAAGGCTTCAGGTTGGTGGATAGCCATGTGACATTTATCGGTGTCTTCATTGTACAGGTTGACTCCTCCCACATCGAACTCACACAGACTGACCTCTTAACTTATTCACATGTTAAGATCTCTCAGTTCACTGGGAATGTGTTCGGCTTTCTTTACAGTTCATGTGTGTTTTCATGACCAGGAACTGTCTGTTACCTCCGCTGAATTTTCTTCAGCAGGTACACCCTTCATCTTATTTTGGGGACACTTACCCGTTAGTATACCGGTGGCAATGGTCAAGATATGTCAAACAAAGGGTTTGGACAGGAAAGGCTGGTTTCCGGAGCCTTGTCATTGGGAAGGTGCCCGGACCTTGCTCGCCTTTTGCTCTGGCTTGCGAGCATCGCAAGGTGGAGTGCATTACATATAATACAACAAAATCGAATTTGGGGAGTCGGTCTTTGGAAGCATTTGTTTGATCAATCACAATGCGTGACTGTGAGTATCGTCAAGGGAGGAAGACTGCGGGGTGCAGTGTCTATATGTTCACAAACTCAGCATGCTTGACAACTTTAGTCACGTTGTCTGCATTTTCATTCCACTTCTACACACTAATTTCACTGAGCATGCGAGTGTGCGCGCTCATACGCGTTTGTGTGTGTGTGTGTGTGTGTGTGTGTGTGTGTGTGTGTGTGTGTGGTGTGTGTGTGTGTGTGTGTGTGTGTGTGTGTGTGTGTGTGTGTGTGTGTGTGTGTGTGTGTGTGTGTGTGAAAAGTGGAAGAGAAGGGAGCCAAGAGGAAATTTGTAGACAAAGGCGCGTGAGAGTTTGTTGATGTGACATGAAACGAAACAGGATGTTTTAACAACGTTTTCTTTTTGTCATCAAATTACATTCCAGATCCGTGTCAAAGATGTCTGGCAAAAGGCATGGAGCACAGAAACAGACGACACATTCTCTCAGATCCTTTCAGACTTACAGAAATATCTTTCTTCTTTCTTCAGTATTCAGATAGAGGAGACTATTTCAAACAGGTCGCATGCTGGTCTTTTCTCATTAAACCACTCTTTCCATCTGCAAAATGAAAAAAATCATATGATGACTACTTAATGTTGAAATCTCCTTGTAGGAGGTTAGGACCATTGTAACTTCAAGCACCAAGACTTTATCACAGAGCGCATGAAGACCTTAACTGAGTTCCATTGCATGTGATTTTTTTTTTTCCATTTTTAAGGGAAGCTTATATTTTTCAAGTTTGATCATCTGATCGGGCGTGCGCGTTGATTATGAAGAAAAGGATTTCAGTTTTTTGTTTTTGTTTGTTTGTTTTTTGAACGGAAATCAACTTAAAATTGTATCGTAGTATCATTTGTCTGTGTATTTAGCCCTGGGATGACCTTGGCAGTCGGCTGGGCTCTAAACCTCACAAATTAAATACATATTGCACTCACTGAAAATAGGGGGTGAAACTTCTCGCTGTCTGAGCTGTGTGGTGGCTCGCTCAGTTTTTCTTTTCAATCTTTTTGTTGTTGTTGTCGCTTTTGTGTTTGGTGTTGTGTGTGTGTGTGTGTGTGTGTGTGTGTGTGTGTGTGTGTGTGTGTGTGTGTGTGTGTGTGTGTGTGTGTGTGTGTGTTTTAGAATTACTCTATTCACCAGTGATGTGTATATAATTAAACTATTGGAGCTGAATCAGCAACAAACAATAGCGTATGGTGTGGTTGGTTTGTTGCTGGGTTTTTTTTTCATTTGTTTTGTTTATTGCAGAGAAGGCTGTTTTCTTCGGAACAATAACTTTTAAAATACATACGGCAGATACAGAATATGGCACAATGTACATATTGTACAAACCTAAATCTAAACGAAAAATATGCGGATTGTGAATTTCGATAAAGACAAAACAGCAGTAATAAACATTCCAAGGTCTTCTTTATACTCGCGCTTTTGCCCCCCCCCCACCCCCCGCCCCTCCCCCCCTTCCCTTATGCTTATACTACCACTCCTTGTCCCCATGCTCTTTGTCTCAATACATACCCTTTCTCCTGACTCTTTGTCTCAGTACATACCCTTTCTCCTGACTCTTTGTCTCAATACATACCCTTTCTCCTGACTCTTTGTCTCAATACATACCCTTTCTCCTGACTCTTTGTCTCAATACATACCCTTTCTCCTGACTCTTTTTGCAATGTTTTGGCAAAAAAGAAATCCCAGATTCTGTGGCCCTTCATGTCTGCTCTCATGATGACCTCAGTTTTGATGTCCTCTCCACGTCTATGGCCTCAGTTTGATTTTGTCGGGTCACCTGTATCGCCAAGCTCATGGGGGCTGTCGTTGGACGGACGAGGTGGCTCCATCCGGAGGGAGAGCACGCTCACGCCCTCTCCGCGACTAAGCAATTTTTGCCGTCAGTAGGGGGCTTCCCTCCAGGGGTTGCAACCTTGCCGTAGTCGGAGAGCTTGCGCGGGTCCAGTGATCCCTTAGGCTTTGCTGACGGGTGCATCAATACTCGACTAGACGGTTAGTTGTTGCTAACTCTTCTAGGCCTGTATAGCCAAGTTGCTGACTGGCCTAAGCACTACGTGGTAGGAATTCGTGCCGTTGTCAGGGTCTCCCATGTCAGAAAGGTTAGGAGTGAGGGCCCAGACAAATAGTAACCCACCTTTTCCTGTTCTGTCGTCTGCCTTTCTTAATGGATCTTTTCTTTCTTCGTCTCCCCTTCAAGCCTTCTTTTCCACACTCTTTTTTCTCTGATACTTGAGTCGCTGCCGTAAGTAGCGGGGAAGCCCAAGCTACAGTTACCTGGCGAGGGGCTGAGTGGCTGATCCCAATTCAGTCATGAAGGTGCACTGTCTGATGCTCATGCGGGACGGTACCAGGCGCACGGACGCCATACTATGCTTTTACTTTCACCTTTACTGCATAAACGGCCACAATCATCCAACTGATTTTTACGCCGTTTTGTGGGGGTTGCGATGAAAGAAAAACAAATGATAGAAAGCGACAGACCTAAAAGTGAGGATAAAAACCTAGTCCTGCTCTAAGTGGGTTCTCCGGCAGGCTACTGTTACTTTACTTTTCGCCCTTCCGAACTAGCCGGTCCCCTGCTGATCTGAGACAGCAGGGCCCCCCAAATGTTTTTTTTTTTAAGCTATTGGGGTAAGAGTGGGGATGGGGAGGGGAAGGGGGGGGGGGAAGGGACCTATTATCTAACTAACTACTGACTGGGGGGCACCCTAGACTTAAAGGTGTCCAAGGTGTCCGCTGCTACAGCTGTTTCAGGCAGGTTGTTCCAGTCACGTATCGTTCTGGGGAAGAAGGAAGCTTGTCGATATTGGGTTTTACACTGGATCTGGTTGAGCTGGCGGGAGTGCTTCCTTCTTTGTCTGGGAGGGGCTGGCACGATGCAGCTTTTGTCGACGATCGCCTCTCCGTCCATTATTTTCCGTAGCATGGCAAGCCTGGCTACCTTGCGTCTGTGCTGCAGAGTCGGCCATTGCAGTTTGTCGATCATCGCGGTGACACTAGATGTGTTGTGGTACCGGTTGACCACAAACCGTGCTGCTCGTCTCTGGACAGTTTCAATCTTATTGATGTTGACTTGGGTATGCGGGTCCCATACGGTGCACGCGTACTCCAAGATCGGTCTGACAAAAGTCTTATAGGCTGTTTCTTTGAGGCGCACTGCTGGGATCTTCAGGTTTCTTCTAAGGAAGCCGAGGGTCTTGTTGGCTTTAGCACAGATGGCGTTGATGTGCAGATCCCAGCTTAGGTCACTTGTGATGGTAACGCCTAGATACTTGGAGGTAGAGACAGTTTCTAGAATATGGTTGTGGAGGGTATAGTCGGATTTTGCAGGAGAGGATGATTTTGTAACTGGGAGAGTAGTACATTTTCCAGGATGGAATGCCATGTCCCATCTGTGCTCCCATGCTTCTAACTTCTTGAGGTCTTCCTGAAGTAAGCTTTGGTCGGTTTTGGAGGCCTTCAAACGGTAGACAGCTGTGTCATCAGCAAACAGGCGTGTCAGTGAGGAGAGTTCTTCTGGCAAGTCATTAATGTACGCCAAGAAAAGCGCCGGCCCTAAAACAGAGCCGTGTGGGACCCCAGACTGCACACTGACCCGGCTAGAAGCTGCGCCATCCACTACCACCGATTGTTGCCGGTCTTTCAAGAATGCTCCTATCCATTTGTTGATCTTTCCAAGGACGCCGTAATGTTTCAGTTTGTGGATAAGGAGGCTGTGGTTCACTCTATCGAAGGCCTTCGCAAAGTCCATAATGATGACATCCGCCTGATTTCCTTTTTCTAGAGTTCCAAACAGTTCTCTGTAAAATTAAGTAGTTGTGGTCATCCATTGTCCCTTCCCCAGCACGGCAGCTCTTCTGGGGTGACCGTTTATTTCTGTCAGTATTTAGAAACCTTCATTGCCTCAGAAAACACTAAACCAGGAAAGAGAAGAAAACTGGGTTCGGACCCTTCGAGGGACACGGACTCAAACTCGGACAGAGAAGTCCGGAAGACGCTAGGCGCTTGGCCCTCTTGGCTGATAATCCAGTCGGTGGATAGCGAATGACCGATTACCAAGTTGAGTCCCTTTGCTGTTGCAAAGGGGCTAAAAGGTCTTGTAGGCGCAGAGCCGAAATCAGTGAAGAGGTTGAGGGATGGTTCCCTGGTCGTGCAGGTTGACCGAAAAGCCCACTCGGAGAACTTATTAAAGTCGGCAAGTCTTGTGAATTACCCAATCCGTGTGTCCCGTCACAAAAGTCTGAACTCCTCGAAAGGTGTCATCCGTTGCCGAGAGTTGTTTGGGATATCTGAGGGAGAAATAAAGGCTGAGTTGGCTGATCTAGGAGTGGTAGAGGTATGGAGAGCGACTTTCCGAAAAGGTGCAGAGAGAAAACCGACCAATACTCTGTTCCTCACCTTTGCCAAACCGACTCTTCCGGAGTCCATAAAGGTGGGATACCTGAGAGTAAAAGTAGCCCTGTATGTGCCATCCCCACTGAGGTGCTTCAGATGTCAACGGTTTGGTCAATGTCAAGGAGAAATGCCAGGGAGAGGAGATGTGTGCCGCCTGCAGCAAAGCAGTTCATGATGGTGGATGTGAATCCGCGAAATGCGTGAACTGTGATGTGACCACCCTTCTTCTTCAAAAGACTGCCCTGTTTGGCGAGTAGAAAGCGAAATCCAGCGCTTAAGAACAGAAAAAAGAGTTTGTTCTTCAAAGCTAAAAAGTTGGTGCAGGAGCAGAAGGGAACCTCACTACTTTTTTCGACAGTCGTCAAAAAAATCACTCAGAACACCTCAGGTGGAAGCCAGTGTTCAGACAGACCCCTGTGGTCTCGAACGCCTGAAATGTCTTCCGGCTTCTAATACATTGCAAGAGAAAACGGCCTTGGTCTGGCAGGAGGACTGGAATACACAGACGGATAACAAACTCTTTCAGATCCGTCCAAACCTAAAAGAGTTCCTCTCATCCACGTCTGGTGGTCGCAAAGAAGAAACGGTTCTATGCCGGCTGCACACCGGCCATTCGTATTTTACTCATTCACACCTTTTAAAGAGTGAAGAAGCTCCGTGGTGCATTCCATGTCATGTGCCACTCACAATGAAGCATATTCTTTTAGAGTGTTGGGACTTGCATGATGTGAGACACAAACATTTTACAGCAGATTCCATGAAAATCTTGTTCAGAGATGTTCCGCCTGCTGCGATCTTTGAATTCTTGAAAGAGATTAATATTTTTCATCGGATCTGGGATTTTATAGTGGAAATATTTTTAACAAAATTTCGGGTATGTTTTTAGAATATGTATTTTAAAGAGTTGTGTGAATGAATGACTTGTAAGTTGACTTCAACGTGGTGGCAGCCCTGATATGGCCCTTTGCGGTCGGCTGGGCTATAAGCAGCATTACCTTACCTTACCAGTAGGGGCTTAGTAGGTGGTGTCCTGCGTATGTTAGACCAGAATAGGCATTACTGAACACGACCGAAGTGACCCGGCAGCAGTGCGGTGTCTCCTCCGATGGGTTGCCTCTTGAAGACTTCACATTGACTGCTCCATGTGGATTACCGGTGCCGGGGCTGCGGCGGGACGGGCCGAGCTGTGGCTGTGGACTGGGGGTCGGAAAGAGTAGCATGGGTGCGGTGCCACTGAGGTGACACAGAAGATGGGACAGCAAAAGAAAAAAAAAAAAAAAAAAAAAGATATAATCTGACTGGTGTGAAGATACTGTGGAATGTTCTTCCCTCTCCCTGTTCAGCCATCACTCGTAGTCCCAGCTTCCTGTCTGGGACGTTGGATGCTCGAGTACAGGCATCACATATTACTACTGCTGCTGTGTGTTGGTACTGGATCGTGAGTGCGTGTGTACGTGTGTCAGGAAACTTCTGTGTCAGTCTGCTGACGCTCATACTCCACAACAGTTTGTCTTCGCTGATGAGGCATCATGCCTGGTTGTATTTCCTTCTTTTTTATCAAAAAGATTTTTTTCATTCTTCTTTCCATCACATAAAAACTATATTCAAACTTACCTTAGCAACTATAAACTTAGGACGTGTACATGGATAAGCTTACCCATGGATACAGATGTCCTATGTACGTGCGTAAAGAATACTCTTAAATGCGTACCGACTTACAAGAATGCATTCATACACACGCGCGCGCGCGCATACAGAGGTACAGGTATACCCATTCCTCCCTTTCTCCACTCATCCATCTTTCTGTATATTCACACAAACGATCGTTCATTTATACTTGTTCTGAAAAGTTACTCGCGCACGCATGTGTGTGCGTGTGTGTGCGTGTGTGTGTGTGTGTGTGTGTGTGTGTGTGTGTGTGTGTGTGTGTGTGTGTGTGTGTGTGTGTGTGTGTGTGTGTGTGTGTGTGTGTGAGAGAGAGAGAGAGAGAGAGGGAAGAGAGGGGGGGGGCTAGCTCTGGACGAATAAAAGTATGTTGCAATTTACTTTATTGCCCCTTTGTTTCCAGTTTTATGGGGTCGATAATTGTTCTATTTTAATATGTTCACGAATGCATTTTACAAACCTTTCAATGAAAAGTCACGAACATAGTGGAGCCAATTTTAGACCACTTGATCACAATGTCAAGACAATGTGCAATCTTCGATAAAAATGTTACTTCCAAATAAATCACTGTCTGTTAATCCTGTCAATTACTAGTTTACATGCATTTCAAACGTAAACAAGCATACGCTGTGGCTTACTTTAGCATCATACTTTTAATATCATTTTGTTCCTTTGTAAGTTTTGAAAAGTATATAACATTTGGGGGAAAAAATGCAATTCTACTCTGGCGTAGAGGGTAAAGATAGAATGCAGTAGAAAGAAACTCGTGGAGAGCGTGGCAGCAGAGAGTCCTCAGAAGAGAAGCCCCCTTCAAGCAAGTGTTTCGGCCCTTATCTCCTGACACTCTAGGGGGGTTGGGCCACACCCGGTTCATGACTCCGGATGTCCCTCTGCTGCCCCTTTTTTTCCCATCTTGGGACGAGCCATGGCTGGGATTCGAACCCATGACCCTCTGGACATGCTCATTTTCCACTTAATGACTCGCGCTTTAACCACTGAGCCACAGGGACACCTGATATTTGCAGGGAAATTAAGCCTTATGAAGTTCACTTTTGTTCCTCCTTGACCAGATCCAGCTTGAACACCTCTCTGCCGCTTCTGCCATTGCTTTCAGGGCTCTGGTTTTTTCCTTCCCTGCAACTGAGAGCTGTTTCATGAGGCTGTATGCAGACGTTCCTACAAACCCCCTAGCTCCAATTTCTGCAGTGAGGACTTTGACCTGATAGCCTTCTCTCCTCAGGCTGTTTGCCAGATCAGCATACTTTTCAGTCTTGTAGATTTGAGCTGCCTCCATTCTGTTCTCATATGGCACCGTGAGCTCGATCATGATCAGCTGCTTGGTTGACTTAGAGTGGACTACTATGTCTGGTCTCATGCCACTCTTGCTGATGATCTCTGGGTGACTCTTCCATTCTGGGAGGTCTGCAGTGCACTCCCAGTCATCTGCCCCGTCCAGCAGACTCTGCCTGCATGTTTCGAGTGGCACTGTTGTTCTTGGCCATGATTTGCTGCCTCCTGCCGTGAAGAATGTTGCGGGTGCTTTTGGAGTCCTGATTTTCCCTTTTGTGGTGTTGGTACTAGCCCAGACTACTTGTACAATTTCTTTGAGCACTTGGTTGTGCCTCCATGTGTACCTTCCTTGAGCCAGGGCTACTTTACATGAGCTTAGGACATGCTCCACTGTTTGTTTTTCATGGCAGAGGGGGCATGCAGGATCGTCTGTTTTCCCCCACTTCACCAGAATCTGCTATCACTGAAAAAAAAAAAAAAGAATTCACATAAATTTGAAGTTTTACGAGTTGGTTCACATGATCCTTTTAGCAAACCATTAAGATCTCTCAAAAAGTATGTACAGTTGCGTGCATTTCTTTGTCATCATTGTGAAGTGTTGACCAAACCCGCTGCGCTTAGAACAATATTGGTTGCGGTTATTCGGCAAAAGTCTGATTGGTAGCCGTTGTAGTATAGAACCTTGGTCTTTTACCCATCTGGAAAACCCAGGCTTACGTCAAAGTCTGGCACGAGGAATGGAACTTGTAGACGGATAACAAACTATTTGAAACCCGTCCGAACCTGAAAGAGTTTTTACCATGTTCCCGATGCGGCTGTAAAGAAGAAACAGTCTTGTGCTGTTTGTACACAGGCTACTCCTTTCTCACCCATTCTTATGTTTTAAAAGTTGAAGAAGATCCATGGTGCATTCCATGTCATGTACCACTCACAGTGAAACATATTCGTTTAGAGTGTTGGGATTTGCATGATGTGAGACATAAACACTTTACAGCAGACTCCATGAAAACCTTGTTCAGAGATGGATGTGATCTTTGGGTTTCTGAGGGAGATTAACATTTTTCATCTGATCTAAGGTTTAACAGAAGAATTTTTTTTCAAGTTTCTGGTGTGTTTTTAGAAGGTGTATTTTAAAGGGTTGTATGACTGAGTGTTTTTTTTTTCTTTTCATAAATATGACTTGTGAGTTAACTTCAACGCGGTGACAGCCCTGATACGGCCCTTTGCCGTCGGCTGGGCTATTAGCAACATTACCATTACCTTACCGTGCAAATGTATTCATTTCAAGGACGTCGACAACTTTACTGTGTCTGACACCGTCAAACAAGAAACCAATGGTAATATTGTCTTATGTAATACCTTTCAACACCTTTATTCACATTAACAATTATTTCAATGCATTGAGCGTACACCTTGAGTGCGAGTGGTGCTGTCATTCAATGGTATTCCTGGTTTCATTACCTTCTGTTTTGTTGAGGATATCACCACTCTCTACGGTCATCCTGGTTCTCCCGGGCTTACGGTCCTGTACCCATGAACGAGAATGGTGCCGCCTTCGACCGCCCTTTCCCCACCTGCAGTAGGGGGTCAGGAGCCAGTAGACTCCTCGCAGCAGCAGTCCCGGCACGACCAGAGACCTAGCAGCTTGGAACCAGCTTTTCAACAGAAACCATGGAGGGGGCTGTCTGGGACTGTGCCTCCGCTGGTCCGTGACGAACTGTGCCATGGTCTGTGACAAACTGTGCCATGGTCTGTGACGAACTGTGCCACGGTCTGTGACGAACTGTGCCATGGTCTGTTATCAACTGTGCCATGGTCTGTGACCAACTGTGCCATGGTCTGTGATGAACTGTGCCGTGGTCTGTGATGAACTGTGCCGTGGTCTGTGACGAACTGTGCCATGGTCTGTGACGAACTGTGCTGTGGTCTGTGACGAACTGTGCCATGGTCTGTGACGAACTGTGCCATGGTCTGTGACGAACTGTGCCATGGTCTGTGACGAACTGTGCCGTGGTCTGTGACGAACTGTGCCGTGGTCTGTGATGAACTGTGCCGTGGTCTGTGATGAACTGTGCCATAGTCTGTGACGAACTGTGCCATAGTCTGTGACGAACTGTGCCATTCCCGTGGCTCGGGCTTCGATGTTTCCGGTGACGGGAGGCAGAACAGACACGTGGAGACTTCAAGGCATAGTGAGACCACGGACACAAGGCATCGTTGAGTACATGGTGCATGGGCGGGTGTGAGCACGAGGAAAATGCCCTTGTTAAGAATGGGAAAGCAACTGTTCTGATGGGCCAAACTGCCAAGTGGTTCCCTCCTGCGAGAGGCTGTGGACAGGGAGACCCACTATCACCGCACACATATGTATATGTATATATTTATGTGTAGGTACATGTGTGTGTGTGTGTGTGTGTGTGTGTGTGTGTGTGTGTGTGTGTGTGTGTGTGTGTGTGTGTGTTGTGTGTGTGAGTGAGTACGTGTGTGTGTGTTCTTGTGTTTATGTGTGTGTGAGAGAGAAAGAAAGAGAGAGAGAGAGAGAGACAGTGAGTGAGTGAGTGAGTGCTTGTGTGTGTGTGTGTTGTGTGTGTGTGTGTGTGTGTGTGTGTGTGTGTGTGTGTGAGGGAGAGACAGAGAGAGAGTGGGTGTGCGTGCGTGTGCGTGCGTGCGTGTGTTCGTAATTGTGAGTGTGTGTGTGTGTGTGTGTGTGTGTGTGTGTGTGTGTGTGTGTGTGTGTGTGTGTGTGTGGTAAAAATACTAGCCATATCAGGATCAGAAAACAAAACTGTTAAAAACTGTAAAAAGAAAAAAAGAAAAAGAAAAGAAAAAGAAAAAAAAAAAGAAATTGACATGAGAAACTTAAAAAAAAAAAGATATACTGACGTCACACTGCTCATGACTAATGGTGGTAATGATGGGGAAGGGGTGTGTTATATGTGTGCACATGTATATAAAGTGAAACGTTTTGGAGTGCGTAACCACTCCTTTCAAACTTGAATATTTCTTTCTGTTTTCCCTTCTCGTGTGACTGCTGCGATTTGCGAATGTTATAACTGTTGTTGTTTTTATGATTGCTTGCTATGATTGTTCTCATTCACCTTTTATTCAAGTTTGAATGTATCTGTTTAATTTATTTGACAAGTCTTTCTCGAATTTGGCAGAAGTGGTGGGGCAGCAGAGAGGAGAGTGGGACAGGGGAAGTGGGATTTTTCTGTCTTATACAATGTTTTGTATTAGAATGCTAAACTGCAACATGACTGACTTGCCTGCTGTGTGTATGTACTAGCCTGTAGACTGTCCTGTTTGAGTGCGATCAACAGTCATCGCCTTATTTTCTGTGTTCTGTTTATTTATGCAAGCTTGTATCGCTTGTTTGATCTGAAAAAAAGGAAAAATTAAATATTTAAATACAACAACAGCATCGACAGGAACGTGTTTAAATTCAGGCATGTTACCCACTAAGTAATATCAATATCAGTATACAATACTTTCATTTTATAAGCACTGTAAATTTTCGATTCGAAAAGCATTCATGTGTGGTAAAACAAATATCATGCAGCAGATTTTCGAAGCGTTGATATTGTTTCAAAACATGCAAAAACTACCAAATGGGGAGGTCGAGTTTGCTTCCGTGCTGACATAATTGCATCAACGTAAATCTAAACTACTGCTCGGCTGTTTGAGTTACTCATTCTCCCACGTTGAAACAATTATATATATATATATATATATATATATATATATATATACGTAACTCTAAACCAGTGCTGTTTCCAATGTCCATTTTCCCACGGTGAAGCAACTAAACAAATACTATTTCAAAATGATTGCCTGCTGTTTGCAGCACCCATTTTCCCATGATGATACGATTACGTGTGCAGAACTCCGAACTGATGTTGTTTAAGGTGTTCATCTTTCCATCGTGAATCACTTGCATGCCCGTGAATCTGAAGCAAAAGCTAACATTATGAAATGATTACATTCAACTAACTCCACGTTAATACTGTTGGTTTAAACAAATTTTATTTGTTCGAGAACAATTTTGCAGCAATATTCATCAAATCATGGAGTACAACAAGCATAGGCTTATAAACCGTACTCTTACAAAGAAAATGTACATTGGAGTGGCTGCGTCAAAAAGTTATCAAAATGGAATTGGAAAGGAGGAAAATCAACAGACACAAACAAAAACAAAAAAACAACAAAGACAAGCGAACAAACGAAAAATCGTTTAACACTCAAGAGTACACTCAAACTACAGCACAATAATAAAAAATAACCCACACTACGCCCGTTAATACTGTTCGACGTACACATTTTCCCTTGGCAAAACCAGTGCTGTTTGAGCTCTGCATTTTCTTGTGGTGAAACGATTTCGTGAGCTTAACTCAACTACCGTTTTCTTGTGGCGAAATGATAAACTAATGTTGTATAAAGTGTCCATTTTCGCATGGAAAAACGAGTTAGTGCACGTAACTCATAACTTCACGCTGTTTAAAATACCTATTTTCCCATGGTGGAACGATTAACGTGCACTTAACTCCAAACTAAAGCTGTTTGAACCATCAATTTCCCCATGGAAAAACGAGTATGTGTACGTAATTCAAAACTAATGCTGTTTGAAAGCTGTTTGAACCATCAATTTCCCCATGGAAAAACGAGTATGTGCACGTAATTCAAAACTAATGCTGTTTGAAAGCTGTTTGAACCATCAATTTCCCCATGGGAAAACGAGTATGTGCACGTAATTCAAAACTAATGCTGTTTGAAGTATTCTTTTTCCCATTGGGAATCGAGTGCATTGGCATAAATCTAAATTAATGCTGCAATGGTGAAACAAATACGTTCACGTAACGTCAGACTAGTGCCGTTTCTGGTGTGGCACGCTAGAATTACTTCCGAGCTAAAAACACTACCAGAGTTCTTACAGCACACGCTCCGAACACTGCGGCAGGGTTGTTGTTGTTGTTGTTAATGTCGTCGTCGTTGTTGTGTATGCTGTAAACACTACCATTATGCGACAACTGAAGCCAACACGCTTGACTACCCAAACAGTATACATAGCCCCTCCCTTTTCCAACCAACAGTTCCCCAGACTGAACTTTTCTCACTAATTTAGACAAGCTTATTTTCGTCGCGGTAACGTCTAAACGTCTGAACATTCTTCAAGCGGGGTTCTCTTTTTTTTTCTTTTTTGTTTTCTTTTTCTTTTTTCTTTTTCTTCGTTTTCTTTTTTTTCCATTTCTTTTCCTTTTTTTTTTTTTTTTTTTTTTTTTTTTTTTTTTATAAAGAATTCGTTTCGGTTTTGCTGGAAGTCGCAGGGAGCGGGGAACGAAAGGGACACTACTCGAAAATGATCTATCGCCCCAACTTGAAGAAGTTCGTTCAAGTTACACCCCCTACCCTTTCTCTTTCTATAACGTACACTAGTTATCTGTGACAATATTTTTCAGTATTAGTGTTTGTAGTTTGAGGATAGCGTGACCCGCATGGGATGGTGTTGTGGTGTACATGTACGCTGTAAAGACAGTATTGTTTACGGAGTTATCTACCTACAAGCACCACGGAAGTTTTCGAAGCTTAAACTGTTGAACATCATTTTTGACTATGACAGTTCTTCCTAGGAAGAGTGATTCCAGCGCCCTTTCTGCCACAACGAAACAGGTACATGCACCTAACTCCACGTTCATGCCGTTTTCCAGTACTCTTTCTTCTCGCATGGTGAAGCAGCTACGTGTCTTAAACCGGGGCCCCCGGGGCCACGCTTAAATTCCAGGTTAGGAGTTATTGGCAGTCTTCGTGCGTCGACACGGAATAAATGAAAAAACCATTGAATTCTATTTCAGGAAAGTTTCTTTTGTCATGCGTGCCTTGCGTTTGTATGTTTTTTTAGGCAAACGATTATAATTCAACATTTCAGTCTTCAGTCGACGAGTAAACTGCAGACGGGGCGGCACCGATCTCCTTCCACGAGTGACGACGCATGTGTTGCAGGGAGACGGCTCTCGAGGCGGCGGGACACTTTGGCGACGAGGCGACGAGGCGCCCCCTCCCCCCCCCCCACCCCCCCCCCACACCCCCCCCCCCCCACCCCCCTCCCCCTCTCCTCCCCATGGGCGCAGAGTGGGCATGGACCTACGTGCAGCGGCTCGGTGACTTGTGTCTCGTATGTCTCCCGAGTTGGCCTCACGCGGCACAGGACCGTCGCCACTCAGCATGAAGACGGCCGCCCGGTAGCCCTGACGACGGCTTTGGAGGAACCGCCACGAGGACGACGACACCAACAACAACATCAACCGCAACCGAACTACAACCCTCAGACGACCAGGCTCCTGCCTGACGAACCGTCTATCCCGGGTCCCTCCACCCGCCCGCAAACACCAACCTCGACCAGACCTGCCAGCCAACAACGTCTTGCCAAGACGAACGCCTCCATGCTGCAGTCGCAGCGAAAACTTGTCCCTAAAAGCTTAGGCTATGAGGACGTAAAACTCAACCATTCACGGATACAGTATGCAGCTTTTGAAATTATGTGCATGTAATTGGTTCACTGGTCTTATTGACACACACACACACACACACACACACACACACACACACACACACACACACACACACACACACACACACAAAAAATGAAGTCAGACTTTTCGATTGAAAAATCGATTTAGTAACCTTAGTAGTTTCAACTAATTAACATTCCCCCAGCAGCTTCCATTTGGCTCTACAATTCTACGAAGTTCTAACAAGCATATACACCTATGTATCATTCTTCAAAATGATTGCAAATGGGATCAGCAGATAAAACATATAATGACCACTGTAACTATGTTAATTTTATGTCTAAAAAGCTATAAATATAAATTAAGTAGAAAAGCTCTCCAGATCTTATAAAATCATTTATATTGCCACATTTAGATTATGCCGGCATTGTCTGGGATAATTGTACTGAAACGCGGTCGCAGTATCTGGAAAAATTGCATCTGGAAGCCCTATAGGATCATTACAGGCACTGTTCGTGGAACAAACCATCAAAAACTATACAGAGTCGGGATTTTGCTCATTAAAAGAAAGAAGAAAGCAACATAAACTAATACAGTCCTATAAAATTATCAATGACCTAAGCCCCGATTATTTAGTGCATCCGATTCCTTCTCTAGTCTCGGACAGAAACCCTCACCACAGGCGAAGGCCTTTAGAACGCACGATATTAAAATGTGACACAGAACTATATTCAACAAAAATCGTTCGTCCCATCCGCAACTCAATTATGGAATGTACTACCTGACTACACTAAAACTAGCAACTCCTTGAGCCAACTTAAACGATATCTGTCAATTGATGATGCTGTATAGTTCCACCATATTACTACTATTTTGGTAAAAAGAAGAGAACAAACTATTCACTGCCGGCTCCGTTTAAGTATGAGTGATCTAAAGAACGATATGGTCAACCGACATCTGGATAACAACCCTTTTTGTAGCTGTGGTAATGGAAGAGAAACAGCAGAACACTATTTGCTATTCTGTCCCCTATTCAGTATAGTTCGTGAAAATACAGTTTTGACTCTTCCACAGAATTATACCCAATTACAATTTCTTTTGTAAGGTAGTCTTGATCTTCAAGCTGATGTGAACGTATTAATTTTTGAAAAAGTGCATTAGTTTATCGCTGATTCGAATCGATTTCAGCCCTGACTTTCTCATTTTTTACTTATTCATTCTTGCCTTCTTATATTTTACTTTCTACAGTTATATAGTTTGGTTCTTACTTATTCATTATGATCCATTTCTTTACTCTTGAAATAAGAGGTTGACTGACAAGTCGATTGGCCCAAGACATAGTTTACTAGATAGTTTGTTCGCTAACTGTTTAGCCAACGTCTTCGCTAGAATTAGTCATTCTTTCTCCTGCCAACGCGATTGATGTCACAGTGTCTTCAGAAGTGAAGAAAAACACTAACAGGAAATGGAAACAATAATGAAAGGGGAACAAGAAAAGAGGGGGAAAGAAAAAAACAAAAAAGTTCATCTGAATTGAACGACCATACTTCAACACATTACTTATGGAAAAGATGGTTTCTCCCTAAACTACTTTACGTTATCATACAAGTTTCTGTCTTGTTTGTAAATTGTTCACATATATTCTTGTTGATGACGTGATTGTTGCTTCCCCTCCCTTCCTCCCATTTTCATGTTTTTCATTTTCTTTTTCTTCCACTGTTTTTTTTTGTTTTTTTCACATACATACATATATACATACATGCAAGCATTCTTACACTGGTCCTGTATTATATGAAAATTTACTACAAGCAAAACGTGGGGGAAAAACAGACTTTTACTAGAGAATAATAGAAGCTGTGGCGCGAGCACAGCGAAGGAAGTGATATAAGGGAGCAAACTCTTTAGTATAATCACTGCTATGAGACGTCGATTGTGCACCTTAGTACACAGACGACGATAAACAAAAAGTTTGAAAAAAAAAAAAAAAAAAAAAAGAATTCAGCCGGCCAAGAGGACATCACGAACTAAGATCCCAAAAATTTTCACCGAATACAACATATTCTGATCCGGAAAGATTGTTTTGTCGTCTTAGAGAGAGCAGTAAAAGTATGCCTTCACCAAATGCATGAACATCGTGCACTTGCAACAACAACAACAACAACAACAACAACAAATCAGACACGCATAAAACTGATACACGAATAATTACTCCCAAAGCAGAGATTTTTGTTTTTGTGTGAACTTACAGATTTATCATCTTTTGGCGTTGGTTTGGAAGCAGAAACATCGGTGGATCGGTGGTGGGAATGCACATTTAAAAAAAAAACAAAAAAAACAACGTTACGACACAGATTGTAGCCTAGTCGCAAGAGAACTGTAAGCAGCGGAACCACTTTCCTGCTTCCAGTGTTCTGTTCATATCAGAAAAGAAACTCCATATCACGTGACGCCATTGATTTAATTATTGTCTCGCTAAATTCCATAGTGAGAAGCCCAAAGTATCCTAGTGAGTAAATTTTCAAGAACTTTGAACCTGTGTCAAAAATAAGAAGAAGAAGTTAATGACTGATCTTCGTCTACAAGAACTTACTGATCGAATTCTGTTTCCAAGTTTTTGGCTGATCTGGGTACACAAGCAACTTATTGACTGAATTACTTTTCGACGAAATCGGAAATGAAATGAGGCAGGGAACAGTAAACGATAAACAGTAAACAAGTGGGGTATTTTTTGCTCCCATAGGAAAACCTAACCCAGAGTAACTTTTATTCAAGACTGGCACAGCCTTTTAAACTTGAATAAAGTCAGACAAATACATAGACGAACAATCTAATAGTGTGGAAAAAAAAAGGCAATACAAATATACCTGCCTTCAAAAGGGATTGCGATGGTTCCCTTATGCAGCTAGTGAAGAGTTTCCATATCTGTAACATATTTTCTTAATTTCATGTTCCCAGTTTCTCCATCTTCAACCACCACCACCACCCCCCCCCCCCCCCCCCCCCTCCTTAAGTTCAAATCTTTGCCAAGTCATTACTACGAAGACAGTTCAGTTGTTGGCCTGCGCTTGTTTTTTCCCCCACTATTAGATTGTTCGTCTATGTATTTGTCTGACTTTATTCAAGTTTAAAAGGCTGTGCCAGTCTTGAATAAAAGTTACTCTGTGTTAGGTTTTCTTATGGGAGCAAAAAATACCCCACTTGTTTACTGTTTACTTTTCGACGATTAGGCGGCGGCCATAGTAAAGCCGTGCGCTGGACGGCCGAGCTTTGCACGCCCCGGTGTAACGATCCATTTTAACTCCCCTCCACTT
>CM065715.1:97591019-97596019 GCA_033310375.1 Conus canariensis
CGTGAGTAAATGTGTCTGCACTTTGAATTAGACTGTACCCAGACACAGGACTAGGGTTGGAGATGTGAAGCGTTGGTATTCAGCCAGGCGACATATTCTCACCTGTAAACAAAGTTGTTATAGTTGTTATTACTGTGTTGCTGTTAATAGTGTTGTTGTCAGTGTATGTGTTGCTGTTGTTGTTGGTATTGCTGTAGCTGCCTTTTTCTATGTCATGCTTTCTAAAGATTGCCCAGTTTCCGAGTCGCGTATTTTATTGTGTATTCAAATGCCAATGAAAGCGTCAGGTACACCGCAGCGTAGATCTGATGGTACTTGTTTCTTCACTAACTGGGTCAGCATAGTGCACAGCATTTGTGAAATCTGTTCTCTGTTGTTGTTGTTTTTTTCTACACAAATGTTCTCTATGTACTGTCGACTGTGCACTTTGCTTAGAGTGTACTGTAGACATATTAACATGAAAAGAACATTCTACTTCACACATGGAAAAGGTTTGTGTTGCATCCTTGAACTGCCAGGGGCTGGGTGATATGAAGAAAAAGAGAAAAGTTTTTCAGTATATTAGACAAAAGAAATATTCCATATGCTTTCTTCAAGACACACATTTTGATCCTAAATTAGATGCCTACTATGCAGCTGAATGGGGTTATACCTGTTTGTTTGCATCCAATAACACACAATCTAGAGGAGTTGCAATATTGTTTAATAACAGTTTTGACTTCAAGGTAAAAACAGTCCACAAGCGCCAAGATGGTAATTTCACAATGGTTTCAATTTCAACCATGGATAAAGATTTACTGCTCGTCAATCTATATGGTCAAAACAGAGACACTCCAGAATTTTATGGAAGATTGGAAGATTACATCAGCAAACTGGGTCATACGAATATAATTATAGGTGGAGACTGTAATTTAGTAATGGACCCAAGTTTAGATTATTATAATTATAAACATGTGAACAATCAAAATGTTAAAGAAAGAGTGGAAGAATTGATGTTAAATTTAGAGCTAACAGACATATGGAGAGACCTAAATGCAGAAAGCAGATTCACTTGGCGAAGAACAAATCCACTCCAACAAAGTCGACTTGATTTTTTGTTTGATTCGGAAACAATTGTACGATACGTTGAAGATGCTGACATTCAGATTGGCTACCGATCGGACCACTCAATGATTGTCTTGCAATTATCATTTGGAGAAGATGTTGAAAAAAAAGAGTTTTTGGAAATTTAACAATTCTCTTCTAAACGATTTGATTTATCTAAAAGAAATAGAAGAAGAAATAACAAATACTATAGAAGAATATGCAGTCTTACAGTATGAAAGATAACAATTCATAATATTCCTAGAAATCAGATACAATTTACAATAGGATACCAGCTCTTTCTAGATGTTTTGCTTATGAAAGTGAGATTTTTAAAAAAAGCATTTTCCATAGCAAAAAAAAAAAAAAAAAAAGCAAAACATGAGAAGCAACTAGAAGAAAGCATTGAAGAGTTTGAGAAAAAATATCCCAAAACCGAAGATCAAAGCAGTTCGGAAAAATATAAAGCAGATCCCGTGGAAATTAGAAGTAAAAAAAATTGATGGAGCTTTACTGCGCTCGAGAGCAAGATGGATAACTGAAGGTGGGAAAATATCTAAGCTTTTCTGTAATCTAGAAAAGGCCACGACGTAAGCAAACGCATCAGAAAAATGATAACACAAATTGGGCGAGAAGTAAATAGTTAAAATGAAATAATGAATGAAGTTAAGTCTTTTTATGAAAATCTATATAGAAAGAGAAATGTTGAAAATTGCAAAATCACTGACATGGTGAAAGATTTTCCAACTTTATCATACGAAGAATCAAAGAACATAGAAGGAGAAATCACCTTAGAAGAAGCTTCATACTTTCTGAAAAACATGAAAAGCGTATAATAAAAGCCTAGGCACAGATGGTTTTCCATCAGAATTTTTCAAAATGTTTTGGAAATCAATAAGAATGTTTGTTGTTCGCTCATTAAATGATGGCTTTAGACGGGGATAATTATCACCCCTTCATAAAGAAAGCATAATCATTTGTCTTCCAAAGGATGATAAGCCTAAGGAATGCATTAAAAATTGGAAACCAGTTACATTACTGAATGTTGTAGACAAGACAGAGTCATTATGCATAGCGAATAGGCTTTAAAATGTACTTCCCAAGATTATAAATCAAGATCAAACAGGGTTTATGAGTGGTAGATATACTGGCGATAACATAAGACTTATTTACGACCTTATTCGCTATCTAAACATTACAAATCGTCCTGGATTGTTGTCATGTATTGACTTTGAGAAAGCTTTTGACACTTTAGACTGGAATTTCATGATGAAAGCCTTGAAAGCTTTCGGATTTGGTCCAACTATATGCCAGTGGATATCATTGTTTTATAGAAATATTAAATCAACAATAATTGTAAATGGTCATTGTTCGTCTTGGTTTATAGTTGAGAGAGAGTGTGTAGACAAGGTGACCCCGTTTCACCATATCTGTTTTTAATCTGCGTAGAAATACTTGCTCCTATGATAAGAGAAAACATATTGATTAGAGGTATAATGATAAATGATACCGAGCATAAAATAGCTCAGTTTGCAGATGATACTCAGATGATGACCAATGGTGATGCGACGTCTTTTGAGGCAATCGTTGAAACGATCAGAGTATTTAGTTGTAAGTCTGGTTTATGTATGCATGATAGCAAAACGCAAGCAATATGGTTAGGTAGTAAGAAATGGTCGACATTAACACATTTACCATATTTGAAGATCAGTTGGAATCCACCAAAACTTAAAATTTTAGGCGTATGGTTTTCGGTAGACCTAGATGACTGTGAGGAAATGATTTATAATGAAAAATTTTTAAAAATAAAAAGGCTACTTAACATCTGGATTAAAAGGTCCATAACTCCACTGGGCAGAATTGCTGTATCGAAAAGTTTAGTCTTTTCAAAAATAACCCAACTATGGTTACTCTTGCCAAATCCGCCAGACGACTTCATAAACGGTTTGCAAAGTATGTGCTTCAAATTCATCCGGTAAAGGAAACAGGACAGAATCGGAATGCACAGCTAGCACGACTGTCATGGCTGAACCATGCGTTCGAGATGTGCCTTCTATCGAACCGGGGCTTTAACGTGGCTGGAGGAAGGTGGAGTGAAGCCGTGCGAGAAATGGCACCAAGGCTGGCAGTGTGTCGGTCACCCTGTTCTCTAGAGGCTGCAAGAAGGGTTAAAGACAACAGGCAGCACGCAGCATACCCCTCGCTCCGGACGCCCTCCCAGCATCAGCAGGAGAGACGACTAAGTCCTCCTGGATCCTGCTCCACAGCGCTACCGCGATCGTACGCACATGTACATACATGCACACACACGCGCGCGCGCTCTCCTACACTCTGACACATAAGCGCGCCTAAGCGTGCAACCGCGCACGCACGCAAGCTCGCACATAAACACGTACACGCATGCACGCACACACGTACGCACGCACATACACACACACATTCCAGACTACGCGCGCACACGCATGCACGCACGCGCATGCGTGCACACGCACACACATACACAAGCGCTCGCGCACGCGCACGCACACACACACACACACACACACACACACACACACACACACACACACACACACACACACACACACCAAAATGCACATATACAAGCGCAAAAGCGACTGTGCACACACACACACACACACACACACACACACACACACACACACACACACACACACACACACACACACACACACACAATTGTAATTTGATCAACACTGCACCACCAAAGACGTTGCTCTCGACAAGACGCCCTTGCAGTTCAGTATTTTCCCCTGACACTCCGTAAGAAAAGACAGAAGGAAGAAACCAACCATAGAAAGAAAGAAAAGAAAAATAAGAACAAACAACCCAAACAAACAAACGAAGAAGGACAGAAAAAAGATAAGAAAGTAAGAGAGACAGGAAATACAAGCGCGCGCGCGCTTAGAGAGACAGACAGACACACAGACACACAGAGACAAACAGAGAGAGAGAGAGAGAGAGAGAGAGAGAGAGAGAGAGAGAGAGAATCATGCAATGGGGGAAAAAAAGGAGAAGAAAAAAGTAAATTTACAGAGAACAACACACACACACACACACACACACACACACACACACACACACACACACACACACACACACACACACACACACACACCACAGAGAAAGAGAGAGAGAGGGGGGATTAAGAAAGAAAGAGTGGATGGCAGAAAGGACAACAACAGAAAAAAAAAATCTCTATCAGCTATCTTTTTTTTTTTTAAGTTGAATCTGTGAACCACCCGCTGAGAACTCTTCCGGGTCCCCCGCCCCAGGGGAACTCAGTGACACAACAACACCTTCTCTTCTTCAATCAGCTGCTGAGGGTATTGATATTTCATCACCCGGGGTGCCTGCTCGCTGAAATTCAGGACGTATAAGGGAGAGTACACCCGGGAAGGTCAACACTAATATAAACAGTGGGGTTGGAGGAAAAGGGAGGTAAGGGAGGGGAGGCGGGGGGAAGGAGGGGGAGAGAAGAGGGTAGGTGGACAAGGGGGAAGGAAGGAGAGTGAAGGAAGAGGAGAGAGAGCGGGAGGGAAGGGGAGAGAGGAGGGGGGGCATTAGATCTGAGATTAGAAGCTTTCCAGTGAACTTCTGGAATCAAGCGGAAGGCAGTGCCACTTTTTTTCTTTTTTTTTTTTTTCTTTTTTTTTTTGCTGTCCCAACCTCTCCGCCACCTCAGAGGCAGTGCACCCACGCCGCCCATTCCGACACCCCGTCCACAGCCCGGTCGGCCCCGCCGCAGCCCCGGCACCAGCAATCCACAGGGAGCAGTCAATGTCAAGTCGTCAAGAGGCAACCCACCGGAGGAGACACTGCACTGCTGCCGAGTCACTTCGGTGGTGTTCAGTGGCGCCTGTTCTGATCTAACATACGCAGGACACCACCTACTA
>CM065715.1:97606019-97608519 GCA_033310375.1 Conus canariensis
TCGAAAATCACTCCACATCAGTATCAGTACAAACAACTCACACTTGCCGATTGAATTTGTCTATTACGCAAACAAAAGAAAGAAGACGAGATACATTTTGTCGTAAGCTGTCCTGGTTTGTTTTAAGCTGTCCTGCAATAAATCATTTTACAACAGTACTGTAAATATCCCAGTCTCGTTCGATTAAGTTTACTTTTAACATCAAATGATAAACGAGCAATTAGTAACGTGTCAACTTTTGATTCTTATAACGTTAAAACGTTTGATGTTGCAATCTCTTTTTGCATCTTTATTACGTTTCAATAGTTGGATGACATTAGAGTTTGGAACGATTCTTCAGCTGCACCTCTGTTGCAAAGGGTAAAAGCCTGTATCCGCATTCGTTATCCTATCTCTCCCACTTTCGCTTCCCCTCTCTTTCTCTCCCCCCTCCTCCCCACGCAAAACCTCACCCTGTGTGTGTGTGTGTATGTGTGTGTGTGTGTGTGTTGTGTGTGTGTGTGTGTGTGTGTGTGTGTGTGTGTGTGTGTGTGTGTGTGTCTCCCTATCTATCTCGCCCTCTCGCTCTCTCTCTCTCTCTCTCTCTCTCTCTCTCTCTCTCTCGCTCTCTCGCTCGCTCCTTCCGTCCCCACTCTGTCTGTCTGTCTGTCTCTCTCTCTCTCTCTCTCTCTCTCTCTCTCTCTCTCTCTCTTTAACCACTCTCTTCTCTTCCCTCCTCCCCTCCCCCCTCTCTCTCTCTCTCTCGCTCTCGCTCGCTCTCTCTCGCTCTCTCCACCAGTCAGTGACGTTGCAAGGACAGAGGAGGACAAAGGGGGATTTTCCCACATGTACTGCGATTATAGCCTGATCGTGGGAAGCTCAAAGGAGTACGAACAGTTTTGTGAGATTCCTATTGGTTCGTAGAGGACTGCAAAGAGGAAGTTAGAATTTTTTCCCTTTTTCCTTCTGTTTTTTTTTCTCCTTCCCCACCAACCCACACACGAAACCCCCACACGGCCCAGAATAATAGATAGATAGATAGATAGATAGATAGATAGATAGATAGATAGATAGATAGATAGTAACAGATGAACGACAATAGCTGAATTTTCAGCTAGCAATACATCTGAACCATGGATTGTGACCGAGTGTGTGTGTGTGTGTGTGTGTGTGTGTGTGTGTGTGTGTGTGTGTGTGTGTGTGTGTGTGTGTGTGTGTGTGTGTGTGGAGAGAGAGAGAGAGAGAGACGAAATATATGTCTGTATATGTCTTGTTGTTTGTACACGTATGCCTGTATATATGTGTGCGCAATTGTATATTCCGAGCACGTGCGTGCGTACGTGGTTGTGTGTGTGTACGTGTGTGTGTGTGTGTGTGTGTGTGTGTGTGTGTGTGTGTGTGTGTGTGTGTGTGTGTGTGTGTATGTGTGTGTGTGCCGTGCGCGCACATGTACAGTGAGCATACGTGTGTGTGTGTGTGTGTGTGTGTGTGTGTGTGTGTGTGTGTGTGTGTGTGTGTGTGTGTGTGTGTGTGTGTTACACACACACACACACACACACTCATGAATGTGAATGAATCGCTACCGCGTACATGTGTTTTGTATGTACATACGTACAAGATGTAGAAGTCTGCGTCCTCGCCTTACTCAGTATGTAAACAGACAGGTCCCCTCTTACCACTCTCCTCCCACTCAGCCGACTTTCCCCATTACCACCCCTCTCTTCTCCCCCCCTCCCCTTCCTCCTCGCTTCGTAGTCTGTCCCTACACTGACCTCATTCCTTTCCGGAGTTATAACGAGGAGGAAATTCGACAGGGCAGAAACAATACGAGCGTGTGTGCGTGCGTGCGTGTGTGTGTGTGTGTGTGTGTGTGTGTGTGTGTGTGTGTGTGTGTGTGTGTGTGTGTGTTGTGTGTCTCTGTGCATGCGTGCGTGCGTGCGTGCGTGTTGTGTGCGTGCGTGCGTGTGTGTCTTTGTGTGTGTGTGTGTGTGTGTGTCTCTGTGCGTGCGTGCGTGTGTGCGTGTGTGGGTGTGGGTGTGGGGGTGTGGGTGTGGGTGGGTGTGGGTGTGGGGGTGTGGGGGTGTGGGTGGTGTGGGTGGGTGTGGGTGTGGGTGTGTGTGGGGGTGTGGGGGGGTGGGGGTGGGGGTGGGTGGGTGTGGGTGTGTCCGTGTGTGGGTGTGGGTGGGTGTGGGTGTGTGCGTGTGTGGGTGTGGGTGGGTGTGGGTGTGGGTGGGTGTGGGTGGGGTGTTCGTGTGGGTGTGGGTGGGTGTGGGTCTGGGTGTGGGTCTGGGTGTGAGTGTGGATGTGGGTGTGTGGGGAGGTGTGGGGGGATGTGGGTGTGGGTGTGGGTGTGGGTCTATGTCTGGGTGTGTGTGGGGGGTGGGGGTGGGTTTGGGTGTGGGTGGGTGTTCGTGTGGGTGTGGGTGGGTGTGGGTCTGGGTGTGGGTCTGGGTGTGAGTGTGGACGTGGGTGTGTGGGGAGGTGTGGGGGGATGTGGGTGTGGGGTGTGGGTCTATGTCTG
>CM065715.1:97616019-97621019 GCA_033310375.1 Conus canariensis
GAGAAAAACAAACAAACAAACAAACAAACAAAAACAACTACGTAATGTCCATCTTTGGCAACTGGTCAGAGCAAACCTTTCCTCTGACCAGTTGCCAAAGATGGACATTACGTAGTTGTATTGTTTTGTTTTCTTTTGTTTTCTCTTGAAAAAGGCCAGGTGGCCGACAAATTGAAGAATGGAGTTGTGATCTTGTGTACTGTTTTCTTCCCTTTGGAGGACTATTGCTTTTGTTTTTGATTTGTAGATATTTTGTAGATTACCAGATTACCATCTTCACGTAAATCAAGAGGGAGGAGAAGGTGGTGAGGAAGGAAGGGGGTATTACTGTAGACTTCCAAACATTAGAATGGCCTGGAGCAAACAAGAGGCAATACTGGAACAGGGTGCGCTTTGTTCCTTTACCAAGTTTCAACCTTTGAACTTTTAACCTATAACAAAAACGGCTATCAATAGAACCTTTGAACATATCCGTGGATGTCAATGTACATAAGAGGAGAGAGAGAGAGAGGGGGGGGGGGAGGGAGGGGGGCGGGAGGCAGGGGAGTGGTGGATGAGTACGAGAGGAGAGGAGCATCGGGGAGGACACGGAGGTGGGGGGGGGGGGAGGGATGAGTTCAAGAAAAGGCCAATCAAACAAAGATGCTTTTCACACAAAAAACAAGGAAGAAAAAAAAATCTAAACAAATTGAGTTTCAGCAGCTGATGTGTTCGTGTGAATAAAATGAAATATATTAAATGTCAACAACAAAAAAATTAAGTTACTATAAATAACACTCAGCAAAAAACATGCCGTGATTAATGTGTGGTGCACCGAAAGATGAATGCCGATAGGTTTTTCTACCAATCGCAAGGATGCTTACAAAATTCAGCGACCCACGTAACACGACATACAGATAGATAGATAGATAGTTAGATAGATAGACGGACGGATCGACGGACAGACACACACACACAGAGACAGACGGACAGATGGATGGATAGACGGACGGACAGACAGACAGACAGACAGACAGAAAGACAGGCAGACGGATGGATGGATGGATAGATAGTCGGACGGACGGGCGAACGGACGGACGGACGGACGGACAGAAAGACAGACAGACAGACAGACAGATTTATCGAAAGTACAAGAGACAAAAATGAAATACAAAGCCAGTTTCTAATTCAACTTCTCTGTGTTTAGAATCCACATTCTCTTAGATCCAAACAAAACGAACGTTGTCTTTATGGGCTTGATGTCCAAAATGGAAACCTTTTTGAACGGTCTTCAGCCGTTATTTTTCCCCATGTACCAAAAAATGCTATCATCTGATTTCCTGTTGGAGCCGGTGTAATGTTCCACAGTTACTCTACCCCTTCAATCATCCCCCACCAGGCGAAAAGGGGAGATGTGTTCAAACTCACCCCTGGGAGTAAATCAGACGACTCTACCCTTTTTGTTTTTTTTAAATTTTTTGATCACTCCCCTCCTTCAAAACTCCCAGTGTCCAAGGCGACAAAAACATACCCAATAAACACACTACCAAACATACCCAATCAACACACTACCAAACATACCCAATAAACAACAAAACATACCATAAACACACAAACATACCCAATAAAACCACAACCATATCAATAACACAAAAAAACCAATAAACCCAATAACCAATAAACACACAAAACACCATACACAAAACATACTCCAATAAACACACTACAAACATACAATAAACAATACAAAACTACCAATAACACACACAACTACCCATAAAACACAAAAACCAATAACACACACACAACCCAAACACCCAAATTAATACACCACAAAACATACCCAATAAACACACTACAAAAACATAACCCAATAAAACAAAACTACAAAAACATACCAATAAACATAACCACAAAACATACCCAATAAACACACTACAAAACATAACCAATAAACACACTACAAAACATAACCAATAACACACCACAAACATAACCCAATAAACACACCACAAACAACCATAACACCAAATAAACACACTACAAAACAATACCCAATAAACACACCACAAAACATACATAAAACATACCAAAACACTACCCAACATAAAACACACACAAAACATAAATAAACACACCACAAAACATACCCACACAAAAACACACACAAAACATACCAATAAACACACTACAAAACACACCAATAAAACCCAAAAACATTCCAATAAACACACTACAAACATACCCAATAAACACACACAACAAAACCATACACACAAAACACACCCAAAACACCACAAAATACCATCACACTAAAAAAAAAAAACCCTCCCAATAAACACACCACAAACATACCCAATAAACACACCACAAAACATACCCAATAAACCACTAACAAAACTCCAATAAACCCAAAAACCACACTACCAAATATACCCCAATAAACACACACTACAAATAACATACCCAAAAATCTAAAACCACCGCATACACACAAACATCCATACCCAAACATAAAACACACTAACATAAAACACATACCAATATAGAAACAAAATCTAATACAAACATACCCAATAAACACAGCTACAAAACATACCATACACCAACAAGACATACAAAAAACACTACCCAATAAACACACTACAAAACATACCCAATAAACACACTACAATACCAATAACACTACTCCAATAAACACGCTGCAAAATATACTGAATAAACACACTACAAAACATACCCAGTAAGCACATCACAAAATATACCCAATAAACACACCATAAAACATACCCAATAAACTCACTACAAAACATAACCAATAAACACACCACAAGACATAACCAATAAACACACTACAAAACATACCCAATAAACACACTACAAAACATACCCAATAGACACACCACAAAACATACCCAATAAATACACTACAAAACATACCCAATAAACACACTACAAAACATACCGAATAAACACACCACAAAGAATACACAATAAACACACCACAAAACATACCGAATAAACAACTACAAAACATACCCAATAAACACACCACAAAACATACCCAACAAACACACCGCAAAACATACCTAATGGACACACTACAAAACATACCCAATAAACACACTACAAAACATACCCAATAAACACACTGCAAAACATACCCAATAAACACACCACAAAACATACCCAATAAACACACTACAAACATACCCAATAAACACACTACAAAACATACCCAATAAACACACTACAAAACATACCCAATAAACACACCACAAAACATACCCAATAAACACACCACAAAACATACCCAATAAACACACTACGAAACATACCCAATAATCACACTGCCCCTGAATTGACAGGGGAGGGGAATGGGAGATGCTGGATCTGAAGGAACATAGGCACGTGCTAAAAGTTATTCGCCTGTGTAACAGGCAGCTGGAAATGGTCACGTTCCTTTATTTACACCACCTAGTGCTTTTGGATAATGTCCAAATCGCTCAACAGAAGTGTTTGTTTGTTTGTTTAACAGATTGAGGAATGGTTCTCACTCAAGTCCAAAATCATCATCATCATCACACACACACACACACACACACACACACACACACACACACACACACACACACACACACACCCTTCCTTTTCAATTCTTTAGCAGTTTGCTTTGATTGATATATTTTTGTCATTTAGGACACTTTCACCATCCTTAAGAAGGAAGGGTGTGATATTGAAACAAAGAGAGGAGGCCGGTTTGGAATAACTGCTTGAGAGGGGGTGGGGATGGGAGAGAAGGGCGGGGAGGAATTTAGGCACGTGCTCTTTCTTGACCCGCCTAGGGGAGATTTCGGGCGTGGAGTGATTACGGGTCGTTGCACCGGTTCACTGATAACTCCGTGGACACATTCAGCATTTCAAAGTCTGTCCGTGCCGCTATGACCAGGTCAAGATAACACTTTAAAATATGTTGCGTCGGTTGTGTGTGTGTGTGTGTGTGTGTGTGTGTGTGTGTGTGTGTGTGTGTGTGTTGTTGTTGTTGTTGTTGCTGTTGTTGTTAAAAAGTATTCGACCCGTTTTAGAACGGTGCTTTTTTGTGAAAGAGAAAGGCTTTTGCCTTTTTACTGTTAGTATTTTATTTTCGTAAAGTTCCGGTGCACAGACGATCACGAAAGCCCTGCTATTGCACCTGAAATTTTTATTTTTTTTTTTTTTTAGATGATGAATTTATTATCATTTTTAGTAGATGTGTTAAATGATGAAATCCGTGACAAAAATGTACATCGGGGGACCGGGATAGCTCAGTTTGTAGAGCGTTGGATTCATAACACTGGTGATCCCAGGTTGTGAGTTCGAATCTCCGTCGAGCGCTTTCGGTACGGTAGCTTTTCCCCTCGGAATTAACACTGGTTCTGACTCCGTTTCCGAAAAAGTCCTTTGACTGAGACTATAAGCCAAGGGTCTGTGTGTGAACGGACACATAACATCTTGCACACGCATAAATTCCCACCATCGACTTTGGGAAAAGAAAACCAGTTTGGCAGTTGGTATGGATGACATGTTTCACGTACCACACACCCTGTGTGAAATATCGAAAGAATGAAACGTCTGAATGCAGCGGGCCAGCAGGCAGCTCTTTGGTCGGCTATACCCTGGTAGGCAGCTCATTGTGGATTGCAAAGCTAGAAGGTAGAAGTAGAAGAGAGCCAGTAGTCAAACGGTGAGAGTATTTGTCTGCGGAGTTGATGGTCGTGGGTTCGAACCTGCACTCGAGGTGTCAGATGGTTACGCCATGAAAACGCCCTTCTGTTCACTTAGCGTTGAATGGGTACCTGATTCATGTCAGGTCATGCAAACCGGACCAAAGCAGCGGAAGTTAATAGGACGGATAATTAGATGGAGGTTGTTTTCACCACATACTGATTTTTCGATTGAAGATTTTGAGTTCAATGTACATTAGTTGTGCTTGTAGCGTTGTGCTGAATTTCACTGTTGTGTGTGGTTGGCCTGCTCTGGGT
>CM065715.1:97623519-97628519 GCA_033310375.1 Conus canariensis
TGAAACATTCTTTTAGAGTGTTGGGATTTTCATGATGTGACATACTCACTGTACAGCAGACTCTATGAAAACCTTGTTCAGAGATGTTCCACCTGATGTGATCTTTGAATTTCTGAAAGAGATCAGCATTTTTCATCTGATCTAACATTTTACGGAAGAAAGAGTTTTACCAAAATTTCCAATGTGTTTTTAGAATGTGTATTTCAAAGGGTTGTGTGAATGAGGGTGTTGTGTGTGTGTGTGTGTGTGTGTGTGTGTGTGTGTGTGTGTGTGTGTGTGTGTGTGTGTGTGTGTTTTGAAAGACGTGTGGGGATGACTTAAACGCTGTGACAGCCCTGATATGGCCCTTTGCGGTCGGCTGCAAGATAAGAAACTGGTGCCAATTTCCTTAGCCAGATTACATGAGCAGTATGTCAGTTCATTGTCAACTGAAGGCGCTGTACCTGTCAAAAACTCCAAATCTGAACTTATACTTACTGCGCTCTTACAATGCCTATTCGTGTCCATTTCAATGCACGGCCATATTAAAGGCGTTGTTTTAAAGAGTTTGTATTGCGCAAATCTGTCACCCCTCTAGATATGATCAAGCTAGTCTTGCCATCGGTTGTCAGTTACTCTTTGTTTGAAACATTGAGACAAAAACCAGATTTTTTTTTTCTTTTTTAACTCTATGGTTGTCATACACATAAGCGAAGCCGTATGACTTCAGGCATTGGCAAAGATTGGTAGCTTATGTCTTCTTGCCATTACGACCCAGATATTGCAATCTCTTAAAATAAGACTTACAAGGTCACTTGATTTCTTCCATTCTGGTTATTTTCAGCTAATATTTGATACATTTAAGAAAAACGAATTAACAGAAATATGATGTCTTCCGAGTTCACCATAAACTAAGTCATACGATGATCGATTGTCTACATTTAATTTTTTTTCACATCGTATAGAAATGCATATTTTCTAATTCAACATTTCTCAAGAGATTAAATTTCCGCACCATACACATTTCACTTTTCATTCGAATATAGCTGTAGCAGAATGTAAGCTATGCAGTTGTCTTTGAAGACTAACTACATTCATAGACAGTGATATAATGTCATCAACAAAAAGCAAGGTAAATAGTTCCAAAAAATCAAAAGCCGCCCTTTTTGAGTAACTTTCAAAGCCAAATCATTTATGACAAAGAAAACAAAACCGGACTAGAAACATCCCCTTGTTTAACTCCTCTAGTTCACATAACCAAATCTGATACTTTTTCTCTCTGATTCTTGCTTTTGCCTCGCTATCCATACTTTTATACAATGATATTGCCTTTAATTCCTTTTTTAAAAAAAAACAAACAGGTCTTAACAGTTCCATGAAACTGGATCGGAAGCTTTTTTATTGTCCAAAAAAGCAACATACAGATTCTGATTATTTACAAATTGTTACTGATCTGCAGCCAATAGACTGCACATATGACCAATCATAGAATAATGTTTTGAATCCTGCTTGATGTTTACCTGTTAGACTATTCTCAGATACCCATTAGTGTTCCCGACGACAGCATTTTGCAGAACGCAACCGGCTGAAAAGTATACATCGTGCTTTAAAATGCTCGCTTGAAGCGAAAAAGTGACTTATGGAAGTTACCGCCATCTTGATTGACACAAGATTATGGCAAGCCCTTGACCCTTAACGACTGCGGGGGAGCAATCCTACAAAATACCCCTGTACTGTCCCTCGCCTTTCCTGTGAGGTCATAGCAGTCGGCCACAGTTCAAACGAAACATTTAGTCGCGATCATTTAGTCGCGATCATAGTTTTCCTTTCAACTCTCCTCCCCGTATGTCTTTTGTGAAACCTAACAACCCGGCGAAGGTGTTCGAAATCTCAGCATAGGTGATGACTGCGAAAAGTAAAAAATAAATTCTTTGCAAAGGACTGCGAAAAGTAAAAAGATTTCTTTGAAAAGGACAGCGAAAAGTCAAAAGATCACTTAAGAAAGGACAGCGAAAAGTCAAAAGATCACTTAAGAAAGGACAGCGAAAAGTCAAAAGATCACTTAAGAAAGGACAGCAAAAAGTCAAAAGATTACTTTAGAAAGAACAGCGAAAGTCAAAAGATTTCTTTGAAAAGGACTGAACAGTTTGAATTTTTCTCTCTCGCCCCTTTAACGAGTGCTAGCACGTGCTACGAATGCTCCAGAGGTAACAGGTAATGTTGCTTATACATTCCGACTGTCTGTCTGTCTGTCTCTCTCTCTCTCTCTCTCTCTCTCTCTCTCTCGGGGGGCGTGACCTGACACTGAAGCGCAGAAGTCGCATGTTTCAACGCTCCGCCGATTCTTGTATCTTGTCGAAGACAGAAGCCAGTCAGGGTCGCCATTTTCTGCCAGCTGATACATCCTGAGTCATGCCATCCACTCCACTCGCTTTTCGAGCGACATGCGGCTGCTTTTTGCCTGTTTTCATGTCGTTCATGATGAAGAGGGCCAGGGAGAAAAAAGCCGCGCGCATCGCCATGTTGACACTGCGGAGCAGGTTGGACGGTGTCACCCTTGGCCTGCTCCTCACCCTGCTGTTCTGGGGCGGTTTGCTGATGAGGTGCGGAGACGTGGAGCAGAACCCCGGACCCAAGGACAGCCTGAGGCAGTCAAGACTGGGCAGCAGTGGACGGACGAGCCTGGACAGGACCGCGGCATCCCAGGGCAGCAGGCAGTCATCACCTTCACCTTCCCGGCAGCCTACCCTTGCTGATGTTGTGGAGATACTGCAGTCCATGAAAGTTCAGAACGCCACAACAAATAGTAAGCTCGATGAAGTGGAACGATGTGTGAAAGGACTGAGAGAACAGTATGTTGAGTTACAGAATGATATGTTGGACTTGAAAAAAAAGGTGGATGATTTGAAAAAAGAAAATCAAACTTTGTTACAGAAAAACTCTGATCTGCTCTCTCGAGTCGAACAGTTAGAAAGAAAGACTGACGACCTTGAGGGCAGATCCAAAAGGAATAATCTGATATTTTATGGAATAGATAGAGAACAAAACGAATCCAATGAACAATGTGCAACCAAATTACGTGATGTCATTGCTAATAAGCTGGACATAAGCAGTGACATCCAATTTGATAGGGTCCATCGTTTGAACAACAAACCAGATTCCCCGATGATCGCAAGATGCACATTTTATAAAGACAAAGTGCAAATTCTCAGTGTGAAAAAGAAATTGCAGGGTACCAGAATTTTTGTAGGAGAAGACTTCTCCTTCCGAGTGAGGGAGATAAGGCGCAAACTGTCTCCCCACCTGAAAAAAAGCCAGAAATGATGGGAAGAGGGCCACGATGGTGTTTGACCACCTACTCATTGATGGTCAGAAGTACTTCCTTGGCGAGGGGGACAGTTTGCGTGAATCCAGATAGGATTTTGGCCGGCCATTTTCTGGACTTAATTTTCCCTTTGATAGGAACACGAGAGGGAACAAATGTAACCCAACACCGTCTGTACGCTCACCTGTTCGTCATGTCAGTGACACGCTTGAACTCTGCGATGTTGATCAGGTCAGCAAGGCCGTGTCGTGTCGTGACAGCGTGAGTGAGCACGTGCAACACACACCGAGCGCAAAACCAAAACGTGTTTCTTTTTTGTTGTGGAACGTAAACGGATTGCTATAAAAAATATTTGACTCTGATTTCATTTCTTATGTTTGTTAGTTCGATTTTGTTTGTTTAGTTGAGACATTTATTGAGGACTGTCAGTTGGACTTATTTACCGGGTACAGACTATTTTGTAAACCTGCCGTTAAATTTACTAAACATGGTAGACGATCGGGAGAACTTGTTTGTTTAGTAAGGAATGATCTTTTCCCGTATGTTAAAAGTATTGATATGGATCATGTTAATTGTTGCATGTTTTTGATCTGTAAAGAGTTATTTGGATTAGGTAAAGATATTCTGTATGTTTGTACATATATACCACCAGAAGGATCTCCATTTTACACTTATTTTGATATTGACAATGGAATTAGTATGCTT
Source organism: Conus canariensis (assembly GCA_033310375.1). Classification (NCBI taxonomy): domain Eukaryota; kingdom Metazoa; phylum Mollusca; class Gastropoda; order Neogastropoda; family Conidae; genus Conus; species Conus canariensis. The sequence goes on from CM065715.1 coordinate 97,627,529, forward strand.
GAAGAATGTTTAACCGATTTCCTGTTGCAGAATGACGTGTATGTTATTTTAAATGGAGATTTGAATAGCAGAACAGCTGATGTTTCTCAAGATTATGTTGTACAAAATACGTTTGATCCACAGTTCAATAATTTGTCATATAATATGGTTCGACATTCAAATGACTGTACTTTGAACAACTATGGTAAATTATTATTGAACATGTGCACTGCGTTAGATTTGAGCATTTTAAATGGCGTGTGCAAAGGCGACTATGAAGGTTGCTACACATTCATATCTGACTCTGGAAGCAGTGTCACAGACTATTTTGTACTCTCACGTGAACTTTTTATGATTTTGTTTGATTCATGTGAATTATCTATAGCTGACCGTACTGATTCCGACCATTTACCAGTGACAGCATGTGTTGTTCTTGCCAAGGAATGTTCACCTGATATGTGTATGCAAAAAGAGAATTTTGTCATACACAAACTTGTATGGGACGAGAAGTGTGCAGCTACATATACCAGTATTTTGTGCAGTGAAGAAATACACACAAAAATTGATCTTGCAATTGATTTGATTGATGTTAACGTAAATAATGCTCTTAAAGTTTTTAATGATTGTATAAGAGAAAGTGCTGGGTCCATGAAAACATGTATATCATTTAACAACAATGGAAGTTCATGTAAATGGTTTGATATAGAATGTAAACTTTGTAAAACAAACACTAGAAGATTGTTACAGATATTTCGTCGCTCAGTAAAATTAGAAAAGAAAACAGAAACAATAATCGAAATGAGAAATGAATATGTAATTGCCAGACGTGAATATAAAAATTTACTAAAGCGGAAGAGGAAACAGTTCAACAAAGCTTTACTAGATAAACTGGTAACGACAGTGGGAAACCAAAAAGAATTTTGGGACGTTGTTCATAACGCGTCCTTCAAAAGAAAACAGCCTAGGAATAATATATCAGTCGACTCCTGGTTTCAACACTTTAAAGCCTTGC
>CM065715.1:97638519-97671019 GCA_033310375.1 Conus canariensis
GGGAGCATCCATCTCAGAAAAAGCTTCACCAACTCCATCCACCGACACGACGACTATGACACGAACTCAATCTTGGTCATGGATGTAGAGAGGGAACCGAAATTGAAATTACCGCGAGACTAAAGCCTGTAGAGTCACAGACTTTTCTTTATGAATATTAATCTGGACGAGAATGATCAAGACATCGCTATGCAATCCTCTTTTGGCCAGAGAATATGTAGCGAGGCTGTAGAATACGTTCCCTTTCACAATGTACCTCCGTGTCATTCAGGCCCGAGAGATACAGACACCTGCAGTTTTGGTCGGGAAACATGAGGAAGACGAATCCATGCAGTGGATGAAACTCGACTGTGGTGTCCCAGTCTTCCTGTTTGAGGCCATATTACAAACAGTACTCACATTTGGCAGTGACTGATCACAGCAAAAAATATCTGTGTCTGATTGGATTCGAACCCATGGCTTCTTAGACTAGATCAAACTCTACGGCTTCCAGACGTGCAACCTTGACGCTAAAGGCTGCATCACCAAGTGTGATTATGTATGCGTTGTGCTCAAATAACATCGACATGTGAGTGTGTGTGTGTGTGTGTGTGTGTGTGTGTGTGTGTGTGTGTGTGTGTGTGTGTGTGTGTGTGTGTGTGCAAGTCCACGTAATGAATGTGAAATTTCATACTATTACATTTTAAGTGTAAACGTGTGTAAATGATATGGTTCCTAATCTAATACAATCACTAAATACATCCCATAAAAAAATCTGGAAAACTATTTCAAAGTTCTTGGAAAATTGATGTCCACACAATGACCGGTCCAGCGCACAGTCCAGATAATGGGGCCAATACAGGTATACGCGTGTGTGTGTGTGTGAGTGTGTGTGTGTGTGTGTGTGTGTGTGTGTGTGTGTGTGTGTGTGTGTGTGGGGCGCGCGCGCGCGCGCGCGTGCGTGTGTGTGCGTGTGCATGTGAGAATGAGTGCATGTGTGTGTGTGTGTGTGTGTGTGTGTGTGTGTGTGCGTGTGTGTGTGTGTGTATACAGGCGCACACGCAGGGCAGCACAAAAGAACAGCGGACAGCGGGATCTGCGTCTCAGAGACCCTCCCTCCTCCCAAACGTCATGGGTCCCATGGTCCTTCTTACGTCAATGACGTCATGTGGTCGGCGGATCCCAGCGGATCTCTGATATCGGATGAGGATTTCATGGAGAAGGGCAGAATGTGTGAGTTGATTCTGGTAGTTGCGAGGGTGGCAGGGACCACGGGGTTTTGCAGTCTGTTTTGCTCATCTGGCTTACCGATGTTTTCCTTTGTAGTTGTTGTTCTTGCGGCGCTTCTTCTTTCATATTAGTTCGTACTCTTGTCGCTCTTTCTTTCTTTTTTCTTTTTTTTTTTTTTCATCCTCATTACAATCAGCATATTTCCGTTCCTCCTAACTGTTCGTTTTCTTCTTCGTCTTCCTCCGCTGCTACTTCTTGTTATATATATGTATGTATGTATATATGATGTATATATATATATATATATATATATATATATATATATATACATGTGTGTGTGTGTGTGTGTGTGTGTGTGTGTGTGTGTGTGTGTGTGTGTGTGTGTGTGTGTGTTCAGTTCGTTGAAACATGTTCGCCTTCACACCTCCAGCAAGGTCAAAGGTGAATCAACCTTAAACCTTGAGGAGTTAACTCAATATTGTTGCGCATTGCTAGAGCTGCCTGCTGTGGTTAGGGTTTGTAGTCGTCGTCATTGGTCTTGGTGGTGGTAGTGGTGTCGCGACGGTGATGATCATGTAGGTGATATTGGTAACGTCACTGCTGCCGTTGCTGAATAAGCTTATTACTCTTCTTTATGCCGTTTGATGATGATGATGACGATGTTGATGATGATGCTGATGATGATGATGATGATTTTGACAACGACGACGACGACGACGACGACAATGATGGTGATAATTATGTTTTTAATAGTTTAGGTACCATTCACTTTACGACCAAATTATATGTTCACAGCACCAGATTAATTCGTGAAAACAGGATACTTTTTTTTTAAACAAGAAATAGAAAAGAAAAAAAGAAACAAATCTCAAATACAAATCGCAGCAGGTTTTGTATGAGAATTCTGGCACTGAGTACAGCGTACTGTGCCTGTCTTTCGATGCGTGTTGTTTGTGTTTTAACCCGACCACTGTGATCGTTCCACTTGTCTCTGAGAATCAGGCACAGGTCCGTCTTAACGAAGCCCGCTCTTCACCTGTTGGTAATCTCTCACATTGCCACTTGAATGCGAAGCTTTTTTAAACACATCCGTACAGTCCACACCGCTTTCTGGGCTATTGTTATTAATTCAGCGATAGCTGGGCTGCTAAATTTAGCTGGGCCACAATTGTTTTGATTGGATTGTCTCCTATTACAGTCACTCATAACCATATTCAATACGACCTGGAGGATGATATTCAAGATCTTTTGGGACTTGATTCGAACAAAATTGCAAATGGCGGCCAGTTTTGCTTTAGCAGCCGTCTTCAGAAGCCGAGTCTTAATATTTGAAACTTCCCAAATAAGAACGTAATATGGAGTTACCGACGACGGGCTGATACAGAGTATTGATAGTTAAGTGGATGTTGGCGGACGGATGGATCGGTAGTTGAACTGATTTTAACATTCTCGTGCGATAAATGTCTTTTTTCGTTGTCGTTATTGCGACAGTTTCTTGTTCTTCTGCTTCCAGAATGATCTGAATATTGTTGTTGTTTTATTTGTTTGTTTTTCTGAAAAGGAGTAGGGAAGACCGCGGAAATGGAGTATTTTGAAGAGGCCCTACACTGCACATCATTGCAGCGAGAAAAAGAAAAATTCCAGGACAATATGTATGTTTCTGCGCCCGGGTCCCAAAGAAACGTGCATAGGATGTGTGCGCGTACACGCACGCTTGCGCGTATGTGTAACTTAATCTCCATGTACGCTTGCTAATATGCGCCTGTGTGTATTCATACATTTTGTGTGTGTTTATGCGCGTTTGTAGGACTGCAAATAAACTGTGGAGAAAAAGAAAAGTTTTTTTTTTGTGTGTGTGTGCTTCCAGATGCCTTCAACAAACAGCGTTCCTTCTCAGAAGGCAGTGTGAGGACCCCCTATGCCAGACCGCCCTCCGGTAAGAATGTCTTTTCTGCAGTACCTAAGCTGTCTGTGTGAGGAAGTCTGTGCACAATTCTGTTTGAAAAGTGGTTCATTCTGTTGGTGGTGTTATGTTTGGTTTTATCTCGGAAAAATGGTATCTCTTAGTTATATTGCAGGTTTTATTTGCGGTTTATCGCTGTCTTTTTTTCCCTTTTCGTGAGAAAATGCGGGCTGTTTTGTTGATGTTGCAACGCGGTCGGTACTAAAAAGAACATGCGTTGTTGAATGGTAAGTTTTGTTGTTGTTCTGTTTTCAGTTTATCTCTACCTTCTTGGCATTTTTAACTTGTACATACATTCGTTTTAAACTCGCTTGCAGCCCAGATGTGATTTCGCTGTCGGATGGGCTATAAGTATCATGACTGGACTCGACTCCTCTTTCCTTCTTTCAAAATAAAATTAAATGAAAATAAAACCCAGAAGCAACATACTTTATCACAGACCTAGCCGGTACATTGTCTTCTTCCAGAGGACAGAATCGCTGAGGAAGAGGACGGGGACGACACCACCCCTTCCCCAACCCCTGCCCTCAAACCCAAACTATCACGTGCAACGTCAGCCATCCACGACCGCTCGTCTCCCCCAACCTTCTCCCGCCGCGGTCCACCTCTTCCATTACGTTCCATGAGTAGCACTTCCGGCAGTTCAGAGCACTACCAGATCAGCAACCCCTATGCGACGCCTAGTTCTGCGTTGAAGAGTTCGACGTCCACGTCATTTCCAGGAGAAGACGCAACCGCTCATGACCAAGCGCGGGAAAATTTGGATGACGTCACGTCAGGAATGACGTCATGTAGGATAGGGAGTCATGGCGACAATAAGTGGACGTCGCTGGATTCCATTGCATCTTTACAGCAGACAGTTTCAGAGGAGGTTAGTAAGCTGCTTTTTCTCTTATTGTGTTATATGTTAACGAAGGAGATCTGCGCTCTCCTTAGTGACGTTCTACGTTCTACCCGCACCACCAAGGAGTTCAATAAACTCCCACCTGAGGCATTTCAATCAGCCTCGGTGGTGGACTTTCAGTCCTACCTCTGATCCACCACTTCCCACTCCCCACCCCTATCTCCCCCACCCATCCCCTCCCACCCCATGCCTAGAGTACAAACCCTCTCCACCCACTCCAAAGCAGGGCCTGCCAAAGTATGGTTAGAGGTCTGAAATAGTGAGTGTGGTGGCCCCTTCCCCTGCTCACTGTCCATGCAGTTAGGTAGAGAGCACTGACTGCATGAATTGACCCACAACTCCCACAGCAAACTGGAACCCCTTTGTAGATGCCAGAATCTTCAGCTTGATGAAGGCGGGCAGATAACGAAGAAGAAGAAGAAGAAGAGAAGAAGAAGAGAAGAATTGATTTTGTTGAGTTGTTGTTAGTTCTTTTTTTTCATTTGGATTTTGTCTGTTTCTTTGTTGTTTGTTTTTTCTTTCTTTCTTCCAAGCATGCTTGTCTGTCTGTGGATGCCTAGGAGACCACGACGCTGCGCTTCAAGACCAAGAGAAGCAAGTCGCTGCAAGATAAGATCTCTAACTTCTTCAGCAAGATCAAGCCAGCACGGCGCCATCGCTCTAATAGCGACACCAACTTGGTCCTGCTGGGCCGGGGGCAGAAGGTTCGAATCCTTGATCGGTTTTTGTGCGATGTTCTATGACTGTGCCTCTCTCTCTCTCTCTCTCTCTCTCTCTCTCTCTCTCTCTCTCTCTCTCTCTCTCTCTCTCCATTCCACTCCACCCAACCCCCCCCTCTCTCTCCCTGATTAGTTGAAGGCAGGACTACTAATCGTTACCCCGTTTACGACTACAGTGACTTGAGTTTTAAAAGCGTGCTCCTGTTTGTTTCAAAATGGGTGGGAGACATTACAGTGAATCAGAGTGCCGGATGCATAAAGATCTTTATTAGTGTTTTTAGTCAACGGTTAGTTGACTGCTAACGGCAGAACTGGAACAAACACACTTTGTCGAGTGAAAGTTTTGCTTTTCACAATGTTTTTATTGCACTTGGACATGATTTGGATTGGTAGGTCTAATTTGGCTGTCCTCCTCTATGGATAAAATAAAATAACTAGCCTCTCATGTACCCTGCACTGTACTCGCAAAAGTTGAAAGAAGATGAATTACTCTTCGTTCTTGGCTGTGAGTTGCATTCTGCTGTTAAGGAATTTTGATTCAACCGTAATATAATATCAAACCTAGTCGGTTTATTCTGTGCTTCTTGTTGTCTAGCATGCCGTTCGTGATTTTTCTCTGTATTTGTACTGGAGAGGGAAGGGCGGTGAGTGTGTATGTGTCAAGTTAAAGAAATAGCAACGACTTAAAAGTGTTTCGTTGTTCGTGTTAGCACGAATGGTCATGATTATTTCATATCTAAATCATTATATGCAACTCACACACATACAGACACACACACACACACACACACACACACACACACACACACACACAACACACACACACCCCTGCTCCCCTCATTAGGACTGTAGATTATAAGAAATAAATTATCTCTGTCTCTGTCTGTCTGTCTACCTGTCTGTCTGTCTGTCTGTCTGTCTGTCTGTCTCTCTCTCTCTCTCTCTCTCTCTCTCTGTATGTGTGTGTATGCGCGCGCGCGCGCGCGCGCGCGCGCGTGTGTGTGTGTGTGTGTGTGAGAGTGAGTGAGTGAGTGAGTGTGTGTGTGTGTGTGTGTGTGTGTGTGTGTGTGTGTGTGTGTGTGTGTGTGTGTAACAACAATGGCGACAACGTTGACGACGATCATGATGATGATGATATGACTATAACGATGACGATGATCGTAATCGTGGTAGCAGCAATCATGATGATAATGAGGAACAGGAGAATAAGAACGACGATGATGATAATGAAGGTCATGTTAATGATGATGAAGTGGTGGTGGTGGTGGTGGTGGCGGTGGTGGTGTAGTGGTGCTGGTGGTGGTTCAAATTACAATGAGGATGGTGATGACGACGACGAATACGACAAAGATGATGATGACGGCGACGACGATGTTGATTATGACGACTGCGATGACGACGACGATGATGATGATAATGATGATGCTGTTGGCTATGACGAAGATCACGATGATGATGATGGCTATGACGACGCCGATGATGACCATGACAACAACGACGAAGACGGCCAAGACGACGACGACGAAGACGACGACGACAATGATGATGATGATGATGATGATGATGATGATGATGATGATGATGAGATGATTCATATTCACATGGTGGCTGGCAGAAAACGACAGTGTACGTGCGACAATCCACCTCGTCCACAAGAAGTGACCCCACAAGCTACTGCTCCACTGGCCTGTGTAAGTCTGAAATCACCTGACCCGACTCCACCCCACCATACCCCCACTCCTTAACACCTTGACAGACGGACAGATGGACATAGCCATCACGTGCCCCTCAGCGCGGGAAGTGTGGAGTCCATTCCTGTCATGTAGTCTCAGACCACGCAGTGGAACTCCATGGCATCATTTGCAACATCCTCATTCCAGCCGACCATCAGCAAAACACGTCTCACCTAAACACATCTCTCGACTGAAAAGCTGCTTTGGGGCGGACTTGCTCAGCCTTCAGGGAATAGGGTTAACTTAGTTTCAGATTAGGAGCTTGCAGGTGATGTATTATGCCAGAATCCCTCTATGTATAGAAAGCTGACAACATCACTGTAGCTTTCAACGGCTCACACTTGATAAACTACAGAAGTGCCCGTAGCGTAGGCCAGCAACACGGCTGTCTTTGCAGCGTACGCGCACAGCACTTCAATACGCGCGGGTCACGTTGTTTCCGAGTTACGAACTCTACCTGTGCACGCGAGACGCTCAGAGGTTGTTTTTTTTTTTTTTTTTTTTTTTTGTCGTTGATGACCATGAAGAACACCGTCCTGAAGAGAAGTATCGTTGGCCATCTACCTGAAAGTTTTTCTTCGTTTGTTGTTTTTTTTAACCGGCAGGCCTTTGAGTGCTTCAGGAAACGTTTAGGATGTGAACTAAGGCGCATTCAGTCGTCAGTGTTGCAAGCTGGAGTGATCGCTATGGAGTGGTGTCCCTTGGCAGGGGGGGGGGGGGGGGGTTAGGGGTTTGCTTCAGTCAAAATCTAATGGAATTTTTGTAAACGAAGCTGATTTTTTTTTTTTATGTGTACAGACGTTTTTACGGCTAAAATCAGTTCGTGAAAAGTCATAACAAAAGTCCGTTAAGCAGTTGTTTAAAATCATGGCTGTGTATTTTGCTTGGGTACCTCATTAAGTGTGTTAACGAGAGTTTTCTTTTTCTTTACAGCGTACAAATAGCCTTCAACGCGTACGCGAAAAAAAAAAAAAAAAAAAAAAAAACACCACTGTGGTGTTCAGAGTGTATGCTATAAGCACTACAGAAGTGTTTTTGGCAGGGTAGTGTACACCGGAGCTAACGAGAGTCAATGCACGGCACATCCTCTCACCGTAGCTTTACGTGGACCTTGTACTTAAACAGTGACACAGTGTAAACCCAAGACCAAGTACATGTCAGTTTGCTGTGGTGACAATACAAAGACATGCTGATGTTTACTCACACACACCGATTGGTTATGATAACACGGGTGCTGTTCTACTTTCTCATGCTATCAAATTTGGGTTCCAGACCCTCTTGAATTGCACAGACTGGTGTACAGAGAAAAAAAATCGAAACCCCCTTTTAGTTTCGCCCTAAACCATTAAGTTTTCAAAGTAGGTTTACTACAGACGTAGCTTTCACTGTTCACCCAATACCAAGTTTTGCGCCCAGGTCAAAGAGACAAGTAATTATCTGTTCGTTCTTTTTTTTTTTTTTCTTATTTTGAAGGTTGTATATCCTGTCTGACGAAGGCCCAGTAGGTCGAAACGCGCTGTGTTTGTTTTGTTATGAGTTCGTTTCTTCCTTTGACGGTCCAGTCATTGTCTTTGTTCTTGTTGTACCATCAGGTCGTGTTTATCCACTGCTGGGTAAAGCTGTCAGGTCGTGTTTTCACTCACTTATGTTGAAAGGAACTCTGACCTGAGACAGAGAGATACAAATGGTAAATAAGAAATAAACAAAACGACTTCACCCCCCCCCCCCCCCCAAAAAAAAAAAAAACTCAAAAAAATTTACGTCTGTTACGAGATGGCCATAACTCCACCTTGATCTCTTTTGGCACGCCTACGTCATTAAAACACACAGGGTTGAGAAATATGATTGAAGCACACAGGGTTGAGAAATAAGATTTTATTCATGTTAGTTATGTTACCATGCTCTGTTTACTTTCATTAACTGATTTGGCTTGCTGACTTTATGAACCATGGACCCCTGCTTGTCATCGCTCTCACATAGCTGATGTGTCGTGGTTATTCCAGGGTCCAATTTCGCTTCAGCCCGCCGCGAGGAAAATGAAAGAGACAGCGGTGCTGTGTGTGAGGAGACCACAGAATCGGTGAGTCCAACCCCAGTTTTTCATTCTCATCTCCAGGTTTATTTCTACCGTGCTTGTAGGCCTTTTTTTTTTTTAATTCATTATCATACTGTTATCAGTTTCATTCAATTTCTTGTTAAGAAACTCATAACCGGGAAAATTTTCTAAGAGACTGAATCAAAACCATTGCAACAAAAAACGATGACATCGCAAAGGAAAAGCTGATTACATTTTACAACCAATTTTTGTGTAAGAATAGAAATCTTCGATTGTTAAAAAAAAAAAAAAAACAGAAAACAAGAATAGTCAGAAATAATAAACCTTTGAATGACAAGGAACGACCACCGTCACAGTCAAAAGCAAAAAAAAAAATTTTAGTTTACATGAAAACCGTTGTATCTAAAAACAAAGAATAGATTAGTAACAATTAGTAACAAATACCCATTGTGAATCTTTGAATACAAAATTAACGTGCAATCGAAAACAACAAAGAAGAACAATGAAAAACGATGTTTAAACATTCATATCACAGTGTAAATACAATGAACAATGAACACTGTTATTTCCTGTCAGCAGTTTTCGGGACACGGAAAATAATAGCAATGGGAAAACAGTCATCTCCTAGGCCTATAAGAAACTAAAATGAATATAACATACTAACGGCACCTTTGAAAAAGACAACACCCAATGTACGCCAAGAAAGACAACCTCGTTTACAGTCACACAAAAAAACTTGCTGAATATTTGAACATAGAAAATTTACAAGACCTTTCTTCAATGAGCTAGTTAACAAATCTTGTATATTGAAGATACTGTCAGATACTGTATTTGTATTGAAACTGATCAAGCAATATTGCACTTTTTTTTTTGCTTTTGGACAATCAAACACAAAATGGAATTCATCATTTTCTTCGTTGATGTGCGACCTCTACACGTGTTTTTTGCCTTCAGTAATCCATATTGTCGTCTGTTTTCTATTCGAACTCGTTCTCCGTTCACGCGTTCTTTATACCCTGTCCTTTCTGCATGCTATTTTAAAACCCCGTTCTCCCTTCCCCAATACTCTGCTGTCTTGTCATGTCATCTTTAACGCCCTTCTCTCCCTTCATGCTATCGTTAATACCCTGTTCTCCCTTCATACTGTCTTTAATACCCTGTTCTCCCTTCATACTGTCTTTAATACCCTGTTCTCCCTTCATACTGTCTTTAATACCCTGTTCTCCCTTCATACTGTCTTTAATACCCTGTTCTCCCTTCATACTGTCTTTAATACCCTGTTCTCCCTTCATACTGTCTTTAATACCCTGTTCTTCCTTCATACTGTCTTTAATACCCTGTTCTTCCTTCATAGTGTCTTTAATACCTGTTTCTTTCCTTCATACTGTCTTTAATACCCTGTTCTCCCTTCATACTGTCTTTAATACCCTGTTCTTCCTTCATACTGTCTTTAATACCCTGTTCTTCCTTCATACTGTCTTTAATACCCGTCTTCTCCCTTCATACTGTCTTTATAACCCCCTTATCCCTTCGTACTATCTTAAATACTCTCTACTCCTATCATACTATCTTAAGTACCCTGTTCTACCTTCATACTATCTTTAATACCCTCTTCTCCCTTCATGCTATATTTAAGACCTTGTTTCCTTTCATACTACCTTTAATACCCAGTTCTCCCCTCATACTATCAGTAATACCTGTTCTCCCTTTAACCTGTTTCTAACGCTCTGTTCTCCCTTTATAGAGTCTTTAACACTCTGTTTCACTTCATACAGTCTTTAATACCTTGCTCTCTCCCCACTATCCTTAATAGTCTGTTCTCTCTTCATACTATCCTTAATTGTCTGTTATCCCTTCACACTGTCTTAAATACTCTGTTCTTGCTTCATGCTACCTCTTATGCCTCTTCTCCCTTCATACTATGTTTTATGCCATCTTCTCCCTTCATACTTGTTTTATGCCTCTTCTCCCTTCATACTATATTTTATGCCATCTTCTCCCTTCATATTATCTTCAATACCGTATTCCACTTCAAACAATATTTTATAGCCTGTTCTCCCTTTTACTATCTTTAATCCCCTATTCTCCCTTCATACAATCTTTAATACCCTCTTTTGCATTCATAAAATTATCAATACCTGTTCTCTCTTCATACAATCTTTAATACTCTCTTCTCTATTATACTATCATTAAAGCCCTTTATCTCTTCATACATCTTCCTCCTTTATACTATCTTTAATACCCTGTATCCCTTCTACAATTTTAAATACCTTTCTCCTTTACAATCTTTAATCCCTGTACTCCCTTCATACAATCTTTAATACCCTTGTACTCCTTCATAAATTTTAATACCTGTACTCCTTCATCAATCTTTAATACTCTGTACTCCCTTCATACAATCTTTAAACCCTGTACTCCTTCATACAATCTTTAATACCCTGTCTCCTTATACAATCTTTAATACCCTGTACTCCCTTCATACAATCTTTAATACCTGCTCCCTTCATACAATCTTTAATACTCTGTACTCCCTTCATACAATCTTTAATACCCTGTATCCCTTCATACAATCTTTAATACCCTGTACTCCCTTCATACAATCTTTAATACCCTGTACTCCCTTCATACAATCTTTAATACCCTGTACTCCCTTCATACAATCTTTAATACCCTGTTCTCCCTTCATACAATCTTTAATACCCGTGCTCCCTTCATACAATCTTTAATACTCTGTACTCCCTTCATACAATCTTTAATACCTGTACTCCCTTCATACAATCTTTAATACCCTGTGCTCCCTTCATACAATCTTTAATACCCTGTACTCCCTTCATATAATCTTTAATACCCTGTACTCCCTTCATACAATCTTTAATACCTGTACTCCCTTCATACAATCTTTAATACCCTTTTTCCCTTCATACCATCTTTAATACCCTGTGCTCCCTTCATACAATCTTTAATACCCTGTTCTCCCTTCATACCATCTTTAATACCCTGTGCTCCCTTCATACTATTTTTAATACCCTGTTCTCCCTTCATACCATTTGAATACCATGTGCTCCCTTCATACTATCTTTAATACCCTGTGCTCCCTTCATGTAATCTTTAATACCCTGTTCTCCCTTCATACCATCTTTAATACCCTGTGCTCCCTTCATGTAATCTTTAATACCCTGTACTCCCTTCATACCATCTTTAATACCCTGTGCTCCCTTCATACCATCTTTAATACCCTGTGCTCCTTCATACCATCTTTAATACCCTGTTCTCCCTTCATACCATCTTTAATCCCTGTGCTCCCTTCATACAATCTTTAATACCCTGTTCTCCCTTCATACTATCTTTAATACCCTGTGCTCCCTTCATACCATCTTTAATACCCTGTGCTCCCTTTATATTATCTTTAATACCCTGTGCTCCCTTCATGCAATCTTTAATACCCTGTGCTCCCTTTATACTATCTTTAATACCCTGTTCTCCCTTTATACTATCTTTAATACCCTGTTCTCCCTTCATACAATCCTTGATACCCTGTTCTCCCTTTATACTATCTTTAATACCCTGTTCTCCCTTCATACAATCCTTGATACCCTGTTCTCCCTTTATACTATCTTTAATACCCTGTTCTCCCTTCATACAATCCTTGATACCCTCTTCTCCCTTCATACTGTCTTTAAAACCATGTTCTTTCTTCATAACATCTTAATGCCCTCTTTTCCCTTCATATTATCTTTTATGCCCTGTTCTCTCTTCAAACCATCTTTCATATCATGTTCTCCCTTCATACTATTTTCAATGCCCTGTTCTGCCTTTATCTTTGATACCCTGTTCTCCCTTCATATAATCTTTAATACCCTGTTTTCCCGTTATACTATCTGTAATACCCTGTTCTCCCTTCATACTATCTTTAATACCCTGTTCTCCCTTCATACTATCCTTAATATCCTGTTCTCCCTTCATACTGTCCTTAATATCCTGTTCTCCCTTCATACTATCTTTAATACCCTGTTCTCCCTTCATACTATCCTTAATATCCTGTTCTCCCTTCATACTATCCTTAATATCCTGTTCTCCCTTCATACTATCTTTAATACCCTGGTCTCCCTTCATACCGTCTTTGATGCCCTCTTCTCTCTTTATACTATCTGTGATATCCTGTTCTCCTTTCATACCATCTTTTAACCTGTTCTCCCTTCATACCATCTTTAATACCCTGTTCTCACTTCATACATTCTTTAATACCCTGTTCTCCTTCATATACATCTTTAATACCCTGTTCTCACTTCATACATCTGTAATACCCTGTTCTCACTTCATATATCTTTAATACCCTGTTCTCACTTCATACATTCTTTAATACCCTGTTCTCACTTCATACATCTTTAATACCCGTTCTCCTTCATACATCTTTAATACCTCGTTCTCACTTCATACATCTTTAATACCCTGTTCTCCTTCATACCATCTTTAATACTCCCGTTCTCCCTTCATACTATCCTTAATACCCTGTTCTCTCTTCATACCTCTTTAACACCTGTTCTCCCTTCATACCGTCTCTAATACCCTGTTCTCACTTCATACCGTCTCTAATCCTGTTCTCCCTTCATACCATCTTTAATACCCTGTTCTCTCTTCATACCATCTCTACATCCGTTCCTTCTACGTTTAATACCGTCCCTTCATACCGTCTTAATACCCTGTTCTCCCTTCATACCATCTTTAATACCCTGTTCTCCCTTCATACCATCTTATACTGTTCTCTTCATACATCTTCATATCCTTTCTCTCTTTATGCCATTCCCTGCAGCAGGTTCAGTTACGAAGTAGAAAAAAGAGCAACAAAAGCCACAAAGGGAAACGGAAGGGAACTTCGTCCATGGTAAGCGTCTATTGTTGTGTTCCGGTAGTGGCTTTTGTACAGCTCAGGATTCTTCGTGGCCATTGGTCCACACTCTGTGTCTAATTACCATCGACTGTTCCACACCCTGTGTCTGTTTACCATCGTTTGCACGGATTTGCGGAATTAACCACTTTTTGTTCCTCCCCATTGTACAATCATTCTTTACGATCTCTTTTCTACAGCTTTTGACTTGTTACCTGTGTATTCTTCTTCCATTTGGGGGAGCATAGATGGTAAACGCCTTTACGTTCTTCTGGAATATTTTTTGTACGTCCAAAGATTGGTCAGGTGGATTTCTTCTCATCGGATTTGTGCAGAAAATAAAAGCTGTCACTACTGATGATGGGTTTAGTCAGTCTTTGTATCTGTATGAGCTGAGATTTTGTGCTGTGTGCTGTGTTGAGCATTTGAAGAAACATCTAATTCTCATTCAGAATTAAAGGCGTATTGTTTTGTACTGTAGGTTGACGGTCGATTTATGACTTGCATATGTTAAAAAAAAAAAAAGTGAATCTATGTGATTATAGTGTTTCGGTTGTCTATGTGCAACATTTGTGTGGGGGGAGGGGTTGTGTGTGTGTGTGTGTGTGTGTGTGTGTGTGTGTGTGTGTGTGTGTGTGTGTGTGCGCGCGCATGCGTGCGTGTATGATTGCGTGCGTGCGTCCGTGTGTGTATGTGTGTGTATCTGTGTCCGTGTGTGTATGTCTGTGTTTGTGTGTGTGTGTGCGAATCCCAACATTGGCATTTTCTCAGCAATTATATTTGCCAGCGTAATCAAACTTAGCATAGCAATGAATATTATCAAAGCCTCTCCAGTCATTCAATGCATGAATATTTCTCTATATGGTAATGCCTGTGACTGTGCAATTAAGATTTTCATCAATGTTTTCTGCACCACAACATTGTCATTTCTGATCACATACAATTCTTTCTTTATACAGTGATGCAAGACATGTTAGATGCTTTTATATGCAAATAATGTTACAAATGTTAAGTTATTTATCATCATGATTGTACCTTTGATGCTTTTTCCGCCAAGCGGAGGCGCAGATATAAACGAATAAATTACTAAATATAGAATTAAGAAGACCGCGTATAGATCCATCTTGCCAAATACAGCTAACCCAATGTAAGTTTATATCGTATCAAGCAAGTAAAGCTTCATTAAATCGGAGGGGTGGAAGGTGGGGGGGGGGGGGGGGGGGCTCTCTTGATATTGTTGGGGTTGATTGTGGGAAAATCTGAAAACTGAAGTGCATGCATTAACTACAACAAAATGTCATCTATATTACACATCAACCGATGACGCCCAGTTTGTTGATAATGCTCGTACAGATTGAGCCGGCGACCTGTCAGTGACGCCTAAGTGTCTGACTGAACTAGAACAAAGGCAAACACTTTTCACCCCAGAGAAGGAGATTCCAAAATGAGAAATGAAAACTCGCCAAGAACAGTCCCTTCTGCAGGTGACCATTGCCTAATATACGAACGCAGCAGGGATGGTCAGTGACACTCAGACCCTGATGCTGTTGGTCATAATGGGAGAGAGCGGAGGGGGAGGGGGGAAGGACCGGCTATGTGAAAGGGAAGGGGGAGTGAAAGGTGGGATGGAGTGGGCAGGAGAGTGGGAGGAGGAAAACGTGCAAGTTGTTGAAGGACAGTAGGAAGCACCTGTCAGAAATAAGAACTTGTGATGTCGTCTGCTACTGTAATGCTTACTGTACAGATTCTATGCCTGTCAATACCTGTATTACAGGAGCCTTTGCAATAATGAAATTAATATAACCAGAAATGTGAACATGCTAGTGGGACACTCGCTAGTCTCCTAAGCACGTTTTTTTTTTCCTTTGTTTCTTTTTTTAATCATACTTTAGAAGATTTTTGAAGTAATCTGTATGCCTCTATCTTTTCCCACTTATCCTACCCAAACTGTGTTCTTCATCCTCATGTGGCATTTGTCGTTACATGTGAGTCGAACAGGCATATTGCTTCACTTGTATTATAATGGATTCTGTTGATATGTATTGGCTTGTACATTGAAGAGTGCGTTACTGTAACCCCTTCTTTTATGACGTATTGTATTGCAGGTTGAATCTCCCTTGCTATGACCACTTGTATTCTGCTCTGCTGTATCATGTCGTATTGTTTGATATTGTATTGTGGATTGAGGATCCGTTGTTATGGCGACTTAGATTATAATGGATTGTATTACCAGCCGCCGTGGCGAAGTGGTTAGCGTCGCGGACTCCCGGCTGGGAGGTCGTGGGTTCGAATCCCATCAGAGTCATGTGGGTTTTTCTGCCCTGACCGGCTCCTACCCAGAGTTGAGTTTGCTTCGGACTCAGTTGGGAAGACTGGGACCACACAGTCGAGCTTCATCCACTTAATGGATGCGTTTCTGTGAGTGTTGCTCAAATTTTCTGACCAACACTGCAGGTGCCTGTATCTCTCGGGCCTGGTTGACGCCGGGATATATTATGAAAGGAAGCGTAGAGTACAGCCCTGTCATGTAGTCTCAGACCGAAATGGAAATCCGTAGCATCATCTTAATCATCCTCATTCTCATCGATCAGCATTAAAAAAAAAAAAAAAATGTCTCAAGTTCTGTGGCCCTTCATGCCCTGCTCTCATGTTTGGTTTGGTTCCGTCGGGGTCACTGGTATCGGCGAGTCCATGGGGGTTGTCGTTGGACGGACGTGGTGGCGCCCTCCGGAGGGAGAGCTCACTCACGCCGGCTCCGCGACTAAGCAATTATTGTCGTCAGTAGGGGGCTTAGTAGGTGGTGTCCTGCGTATGTTAGATCAGAACAGGCGCCACTGAACACCACCGAAGTGACTCGGCAGCAGTGCAGTGTCTCCTCCGGTGGGTTGCCTCTTGACGACTTGACATTGACTACCCCCTGTGGATTGCCGGTGCCGGGGCCGCGGCGGGGCCAACCGGGCTGTCGCTGTGGAGAGGATGTCGGAATGAGCGGCGTGGGTGCACTGCCTCTGAGGTGGTGCAGAGGTTGGGACAGCAAAAAAAAAAAAAATAAAAAATAAAAAAATAATGGATTGTATTATACTGCATTGTTTTGTAGATTAAGACCATTGTTTGTCCACCTGCGGTAAAATGCATTGTATTATACTATCTTGTACTGTACTGTTGACTCCAGCGGTATGATCATTTGTATGATAATGCATTACATTGTACTGTACTGTATCATTGATCGACAGTCTATCGTTGTTATGAGTCCATCGTTGTGATCTTTTGTATTAGAGAGTCTTTGTTATGACAACTTTTACTATATTGTTTTTTTTTTACATTTAGAGGAGAGAGAGAGAGAGAGAGAGAGAGAGAGAGAGAGAGAGAGAGAGAGAGAGAGGATGACCGATTGATGGATGGATTGATTGATTGATGAAATCATTGACTGATTGATTGATATTTGATAATCAAGGATACAGCTTTCAGGCTGAGGCCTAGACTTACAAACGTCCGACTCACGCACACATCATTTCATTGTATGCCATTCATACTAACAAATCAACATTACTAGACTGTAACAAATGATTATAATACCGACAAATAACCTCTACACAAGAGAGAGAGAGAGAGAGAGAGAGAGAGAGAGAGAGAGAGAGAGAGAGAGAGAGAGAATCAAGGAAAAGGCATTTTACCATATTCATCGTATACGAATGTAAAACGTATAAAAAAAAAAAGTTCACATTGTGTTCAGCCCTGTGTAACAGTAATGCCACACCAAGGCTTAGCGCCAATGTTGCACTTCATTCCATGTTAAGTAGGTAGAGAACTGTGTCAGAAAAGAGAGAATTATAAGAGATGGTCAACTACGCAGGTACCAAGCTATGCTGTATTCCAGAGTCCTGTTGACAGCGGTAAAGGCTGCAACCCGGCATCCTCTTCAAAAGGACACATAAGATCGAGTGGCGAAATCTTGGCTGTGCCTGGAGTTGAAACTGGCTTCACTTGTCAGCGACACAGCGACGAATGAGGCTGTGTCTGGGATGCAAGCAGCAGTTTTGCTTAATGGTGGCATCTTTTACCGGTGTGCTCTGCAGTCATAATACACAGGATGGTACACCCGTGGAAATGCTTCCGCAGAGGCTCTAATTTCAGTGGTCAGTGTTCATACAAAAGCATTTGCCGGGGAGCAGTTACGTCCCTTGACGACTTAATGGAATGCCCTGAGCGTTCCTGCCTATGTCTATACAGCGCGTGCTTTCAGGGATGATGCAGAATTTCTCCCGGCTGGTTGGTTCGGCAGCTGAGGACAGTGCTTCTCAACGTTCCACTGGCACCTTCGGGTGTATTACCTTCTTATCTGCCTTTTGCTGAATCGGAGGGAAAGGCCCAATGACGGTGAAGGAAGACCCACTGACGGAAGGGAAAGTTCTGTTGATAGGGGAAAAGACTGCAAAACCGGCGTCACAGTTTCAACGCTTTTCACGTATAAATGTTGTGTGTGTGTGTGTGTGTGTGTGTGTGTGTGTGTGTGTGTGTGTGTGTGTGAGAGAGAGAGAGAGAGAGAGAGTGTGTGTGTGTTTCATGTGTGTACAACTGAGTACAACGTGTTGGACTTTTTTTTTATTTTTTAATTTAATGCAACTGATTTCTTTACAATAGTTTGTAAGAGAATTTTTTGTTGTTGTTGTTGTTGTTGTTGTTGTTGTTGTTGTTTTAAAGGACAAAAATGTTTTTTGTTGTTGTTGTTGTTGTTGTTGTTGTTGTTTTAAAGGACAAAAAGATCCCTTGAATACGGCACTATGTCCTCATTTGCGCGGTTAATAGCATTGCCCTGTCTCGTATCTGTTGCAGCAAAGACGCATGTCGGTGCGCGTGCAGAGAGCCAAGAATGAAGACTTGGGCGAGACCCCATCTCTCCCGCCACGCTCTTCCAACGCTGCCTTCCCACTGGGAGGAGGTTCCTCAGATCAGAACTGATCCTCTCTCTCTCTCTCTCTCTCTCTCTCTCTCTCTCTCTCTCTCTTCCTACAGCGTGCTGGCGGGAAGGGAGGATAATCCGTTTTGAATTTAGCACGCGAACAAGTTTCGTCCCTTGTTGTCTGTTTTCTAGTATATTTATTATATTTTGCTTTCTCTTTATGATTTTTTATTTTTTAATTCTGAGTGACAACTTGTAAACAACTGGGTTTTGTTTTTCTTTTACATGTGAATGTTTAAAAAAAAAAAAAAGAAAGAAAAGGAAGGGGTGTGCCATCCTACTAATTGTCAGTCTGTAATGTTCACCTACAGGTATACAAACAAGTGCGAGCACACCCACTACGCACTTGCATGCACACACACACACACACACACACACACAACACACACACACACCACACACACACACACACACACCTTCCAATCAATTTTACAACATTTCTGTATACTATTATGAAAAAATGTTGGATAGATGGGAAGACTCCATCTGTTTGGAAAGATTCTGTCATTGTGCCCATTCTCAAGCAGGGTAAACCTAACTCTGATATTAATAGTTATCGTCCTATCGCTCTCACCTCTCATACTGGTAAACTAATGGAAAAAATTGTATTAAATAGACTTACTTATCATTGTGAAAAAAACGGACATATTCCTACTGCTCAGGCTGGGTTTAGAAAAGGCCGATCGACTGTTGATCACCTTGTAAAGCTTACAACTCAGATAAAACGTCAATTTGCCCGGAGAAAAAATGTACTTGCAACTTTCTTCGATGTTAAAAAGGCGTATGATCAAGTCTGGCATGAGCGACTTTTATATAAACTTAAAATGATAGGTCTCTCTGGTCACATTTATGATTACTTCAAAGAATTTCTGGCTAAAACAGAAAATTCAAACAAAAATAGGAAATACATATTCTAGCAAGAGATTTGTGGAGATGGGCATCCCTCAGGGTTCTGTAACTGCCCCTTTGCTTTTTAATATCCTAACGCACGATCTCACAAAAAGTATTTCTAAAAATTCCAGTTTAGTTCAATATGCTGATGACATATGTTTATGGATGAATGTTACTTTAAAAAAGAACACACCTTTAAGGTCAATTACATACATGAAAAAATTATATCAAAGAGACTTAGACAGTATCGCTAGATATATGTTTGAGAATGGGTTATGTCTGTCTGCTGAGAAATCTCATATGATGCTTTTTGACGCTGGTGGAAGTTTTCATGATCTCCCTACTTTCAAGATGGATGACGCTGTGCTTACCTACACATCTTGCATAAAGTTTTTAGGTGTATATCTTACTTCAAAATTATCATGGAACACACATATTGAATATATCATAACTCAAGCAAGGAAAGCTCTTAATCTTCTTAAAGTTGTGAGTTACCAGAGTTGGGGACAGGATACGTGCACCTTAATTCATTTATCAAATTCTCTGGTCAGGACAAGGATTTCATATGCACAGGAAGTATATTTTTCAGCTCCTAAGTATCTTTTTAAAAAGTTACAAAGCATAGATTGCAAGGCATACAGAATAGCCCTGGGAGTTCCCCTTTACGCTTCCATTTTAGGGACATATCATGAAGCTGGCGTCTTGCCCCTGGATGCTTATCGAAAATTAGCTTGTGCTAAATACATTCGAAGATGTTCTGCTGTTCAGAACTCAAATGAGGATGAACTTGATATGCGATCTGATTTAGATTTTCCAAAACGCGCAAAAACAATACGATCAAATAAAACCATCCTTACGTATTCCTCAAACCTGTTGAAATCTGCCAAAATTGATCACAAAACCATAGCCCCACGTTATCCCCTGAGTCCCATTCCTCATTGGGAACTTATCCCAGCAAGGTTTGATTATAAATACACTGATTTGCAAAAGAATGTTAATAATAATGTCTTAGGTGCTATGGCCAAGTCACATATTGACGATAGTTATCCTAATCACTTAAAAGTTTATACAGACGGATCCCTATTAAATGGCAATGCTGGTTCCGGCTTTGTTATTCCTGCTTTGAAAGCAGATAAATCATTTCATCTTGGAAAGGGGTTCTCTGTCTTTACGGCTGAACTAATAGCAATTCTAATGGCTCTGCATTATATTATTGACATTCCACGTGATTTTTCTAGAATACTTTTTTGTGTTGATTCCAAATCTGTTCTTCAAGCAATGGAATCTATTGCTGCTACCAGTCGCGCCGAGATTATCACCGAACTAAAAATTCTTATCCATTTCCTTAGATCTAGAGGGATAACAGTTGACTTTTGCTGGATTCCGTCACACTGTGGGATTGTAGGAAATGAATGGGCAGACAGAACTGCCCGTATGGGATCCAAAAACTCTGAAAATTCTGTCCATATTAAAATACCTTGGAGTCTTCACGAAGCCTATGGACTCTTAAAAAGAGTCTCTTTTGAGTCTTTTTATAATCTGTATAAAGATTCAGTACTCTTTAAAATACATGCACAAGATTCTTCACTGAGCTGCTGTTCAAGTACTCAGAAATCTACTCGTCCATCTAACTCGTCCATTCAAATTCGTAAATTGTATACAAAGACGTATGTACATGCACACAAATTTCGGAAACTGGAATCTCTCTTTTATAGGCTTAAAGTTAACGCTCTTCGTACAAAATTCCACAGAAATTTACAATGCGCTTGTGGAACAGTCGACAGTTTCAATACTCTGCATTTTCTTTTTGATTGTTCCTATTTTAACTCATCTCTCTCCAACTTCCGACAAAAAGATTCCCAATGCATTTTCCAGAATCTTCACGCGTTTTTTACATTTGTAAATTCGTTGATGTTAAGCCCAGTTGGCTCGTTTGTGTAAATATTTCCAGGTTTTTTGTTGTTGTTGTTGTTTTTGTGGGGTTTTTTTTTCTTTCTTTTTTTTGTAATTTATCTTTTAAATTGTTACATTTAGAACAGTATTTTCTTTTCAATTGTCAAAGTCGCACACGCACACACACACGCACGCACACACACACACACACACACACACACACACACACACACACACACACACACACACACACTCACACACACACACACACACACACACACACACACACACACACACACACACACACACACTCGCACGTAGGCCTATACTAGCATTTTGCATACACTATTTCCATTTCTCTCATCCACTCATTTCTGCATTATTTTGTCTAATATCACTTAAAGTGAACAGACGTTAAATTGAAGAACTAACTAACTAAACACAGAGAGAGAGAGAGAGAGAGAGAGAGAGAGAGAGAGAGAGAGAGAGAGAGAGAGAGAGAGAGAGAATCCTCCAGACTGACAATTAAAGAAAGCAAGATCGTGTTTTGATCATGTTCAGTTGCAATGTTCATGACTTGGCAATTATATCCCTCTTATTGTCTTTTTTCATAAGCTACAAACTGTTACTTGCTGTGTAACGCAGCCCTTCTGTATATGAACCAATACTGAATGACGTGATACGTATGATGCACAGAAAACCGCCACAACGTGTTCGGAAAATCTGCCCTTTTCAGGTATTAGCGTCAATGCACGAGTATTTGTTTCTAAGTAAAAAGAAATTATTCGTCAGGTTTCAGAAAAGCAAACCACCCGACCAAACCATCTGAGAGAGAGAGAGAGAGGAGAGGAGAGAGAGAGAGAGAGAGAGAGAGAGAGAGAGAGAGAGAGAGAAAAACCCGCTGATTCTGCATAACAATGACATGTCATGCATATACAATTCATGGAACAAATAAGCAGTGTATGTGCGAAGGGAAAGTTGGCATGAGGAGGGGGGGGGGGGGGGGGGACGGAAAAAGGACACATACAAGTAAATACTTTATTTGTCTTCGTGGCGATAAGTTCGCAAAGAATCGAAAGGAAAAAGGAAAAAGGAGGGGGTGGGAAGGATGAATATGAAGAAAATTATGTTCATTTGTCAATAATAAGAGCCTCTCACTGAAACCACCCCTCATTCACAGTTCTACTTTCCAACAATCTGCATCTAAGTAATTTCAGTAAATTCAACAAGTCCGCATTCACAGTAGAACAATTACAGCGAAATCTATTCAATAATTCCATAAAGTACGCAGCATACAGAAAGAAAATCTTATTTACAATGATACAAACTAGCGAAAAGATACAAGGCATAAATTGTAATATAGGCCTGATATTGATAAATAAATATAATATAAACTACAAAGAGATAGTGATGTAAAGAATGAGAAGACGAAATATATACAGAACAAAAACAAAAACCAAAAAAGTAACATGACAAATGATCAATCGTTTCCCCAATGGCATTAATGTAATCTGATCTGATTACCAGAAAACAACCAAGAATCAATATCAGGAGCATCGAGACGCTTGAAGACTAATCTTAAAATTTTGCAAATCAGTGTGATCTATAATAAGATTTGGTGGCAGCATATCATATTTAAGTCTGCGCATTAGTTCATTAGCTGTGTCGCCTATTAGTTACGATATCGTCTGAAATGAAAGCAAATTCCCTAGTATCCATTCTCGTACATAAACTTCCAGAAGATGGTAATTTTGCGGTTTGAAAATCCCCTTCAACTCAGTGATCATTGATTCACTAGCCCCGAAATAGGGTGGCTATTTAATTAAGAAGTCATGGTGACTCATTTTCCTCATATGACTATGTTTTACACAACGAACGTTGCTTTATCGTCCAAAAGACAAAATGTCGACCTACCACTTGATGTCTAAAGGATAGGAACGTGGAAGGGGGGGGGGGGGGGGCGGATTGAGGGGACTATTATTGCTGTATTATAGAGAGTTTTTGTATAGCTTGTCCTCAGCATGAGACCAAGCTCTAAGTGCTTTACAGTACACTTGCTCGTTTACACGAGGGACTGCCTACCTGGGTAGAGCCAACTGAACAGCTTCCTGCCAGCATGTATCATTCGTTTCATGTATCACTCAATGGAATACCAGTCACCGAATTGTTCCCTCATTCTTTCGATTTTTCACCCAGGATGTATGCTACATGTGTACGTGTCATCCATGCCAACGGCCAAACTGACCTTCTCGTCCACGTGTGCGCAAGACGTTATGCGCGCGTTCACACACGGAACATCGTATTACAGTCTCATTCGCAAGACCTTTTCGAGAAAATGGAGTCAAAACCAGCGTCAACTCAGCGGGAAAAATCCCCTTGTACCGAAACGGCCCAACGGATTTTCGAACCAGCGTCCCAGAATCATGACTCCGGTGCTCTACCATCTCAGCTATGGCGGCCCTGCTCGGAGGGGCAAGGGAAGGAAGGGGGTGGATGGGGTGTAGAGCCTGCTTGAGATTCAAACCACGAATCCGGCATTCCCTGGCTTGCTAGTCGATTGTCTGGACAATACGGCCACCTCTGATGGACATGTTTTACATTCCAACACAACGTTTGTATTTAAAACATGTGCATTTATCAAAAAAAAAAAAAAAAGAAGAAGAAGAAGAAAGAAAAGAAAGAAAGAAAAGAAAAATGTGTTTAATAGACAAAAAAGAAAAGGGTAATCAGAATGTCTTCAACAATATAAAAATAAGAAGTCTGTTGGCCAAACACGCTAGCTCATGATAAAATGCGAAGTATGTTGCCCATACTCGCAAGCACATGATGAAAAACAAGTATGTTGCCCGGACAAGCGAGCACGTTATGAAAAAAATAAGTTTGTTGCCCAAACACGCTCGCACATTACAGAAATAAGAAGTATCTTACCCGAACACGCTAGCACTTCACAGAAGCAAGAAGCATGCTGCCCAAGTAAGCTAATACATGTTAGAAATAAGAAGTATGTTACCCAATCGCACTAGCACAGCATAAAATAAGAAATATGTAGCCCAAATGCATTAGCTCATTAAAAAAAAAAAAGGAAGTGTATACCCAAAACACTATTTCATGCTGTGAAAAATATAATATTAACAGGTATGCGACCCAAACACGCTATAATATTATGAAAACAAGAATTATGTTGCCGAAACACGCCAGCTCATGATAAACACAAAAAGTGTGTTGCCCAAACACGCGAGCACATTATAGAAAATAAGAAGTATATGACCCAATGACGTTAGCACAGTATAAAGATAAGAAGCATGTTCCCAAACACGCTAGCTCATGAAGAAATAAGAGCAATGCAGCCCAGACACGCCAGCACATTGTGAAAAAAAATAAGTATATTGTTCAAACACGCTAGCTCATGAGAAAGATAAAAAGCATGTTGCCCCAAAACTTGCTTTTTTTTTTTTTTTAAATGAGCATTTATCCCAAACACGCTAGCACTTTATAGCTCAAGTACATCATAAAAAAATAGGAAAGATGGTGCCCAAACATGTTGGTGCAATCAGTGTGGCACAATACCTAGAAGGACAGTAGGGAGATAACAGACTTCAGCCATGGTCAAACGGATCCTGATGCACAAGATTGTTATGGCTTCAGCTTTCTTTCCACCAAGTGCCGTCCAACTGGGTGCATATAGTTTCTGCCAAATCGTGGTCTCCAATCCAAGATCTGTCTTTTGATCTGGATCCGTTCTACGGGACTGCGCCAAAACTTACTGGGTCGCAAAAGTCAGAGTTACTTGATTCCATCCATGTTACTATATTTCCGGATGTTCAAATTCAAAGCCCGACTGTTAATACCTCTCTGTCACTTCTGGCCTGGCTGAAGAGATTCTGAGATCAGCTTCAGAGCTGTTTGCAGAAGAAGACAGCCGCCTTGGTGCGGTGGTTAGTGTCGCGGCCTTGCAGGCTTGGGGGGTCGTGGGTTCAAGACCCATGAGAGGCATTTCCTGGGTGAAACGTCCTCAGATATATTCTCAAACAAAGCCTGCCAAAGTTGGTCTGAAATTTCCATCAGTGGCCTCGACAGTGTCAGTGACAGAGAAGTGCCGCTGGACAACAGGCGGAAGGTGTCCAGAGTTTAAGAGTCCGAATCACTGCCCATGGAGGTAGCAGTGTTGGACTGAATCTTGCCTGACGACTCGATGGAACCAGGCGCATAGTGTAGGAGCTTCACGCCATAGGGCTTTGCAGAAATGTCATTCCCTAGGATCCAGCTCTGTCTGTTCCAGAAAGGTTTTCAGTGCTCTAGCCGGACTATTGCCCTGCTCTCAATTTTGATCGTTTGGAGCTGGGCGAGTGAGACAAAGGTACCAGTTGAAGCCAGTTCAGCGTCAAGAGCCGCTGCTCAGGCTTGCGGATATTGAGCAGGATGGGATGGCAGGATAGACAGAATGACCGAACCATCTTCTTCTTCTTCTTCAGCGTTCCAGTATCTGGTAGCGTGTGAACTCGTTTTACCCTGTTGGGATACTCACACTATACTCGAGAGTATAGTCAGTTCACTCCGACTTCGTCGAGTGCAGAAATTTGTGGGAAGAGGTTGTGGAAAAAGATAGATAAAAGATATGGTCGACAGAAAGGACAGTAGACGACAGTACAGCAAAGGAGGAGACAGAGTTACTGAGAGCGAAAGGAAAAAGGGACGTTACTAGCACAGAATGTCCAGAAGATGGGGGAACTATTTGTACAAAAGACCCCCGGTATCCCCACGGGGGAGAACCATCAAGATACAGAGGAGACGTGGATCTCCAGAAAGATTAATTTCACTGCCTTGATCACCAGGGTCAAGGGCCGTAAAAAAGAAGATTTTTTTTTTAACTTCTCAATGAAGCCCAGCGACATTAACGTCTTCCCGTTAACAGAAAACTCTTGCGTCAGAATGAGGCAATCCTGGTGTTTATGAACGAGATCGTCCAGATCAGCCGAAATCAAAGCCGGAGTCTTTTGATGCGTCCATGATCCTGGCAAACACGTTCAAGGAGTGAAAGACAGGCCGAGAGGAGGGGATTTGAAAGAACAGACGTTACCAAGACAGAGCAAAGTGCGGGCACTTCTGGAATGCACGATGTATTGGGATGTAAAAGTAAGCGTCTGACAGGTCTTGACTGATCGCCCGAATCACGGTAAGACACCATCTTGAAATGTCACACAAGAAGCACACATTGCAAGATTCCAGAGCCGAGCATTGGGAACAGGAGAAGCAGATCCTATGATCATCCACGCGATTATAGCAACGACTTAGTGCAATTCACGCGAATTTGAGTAAAAGTATCAGCACCGGTAGATGCTGAGTGATAAACGACATTAACAAAAACGAAGCCATGGAAGAGACAGCCAAATAAGCGGAAAACAGAGAAGTGCTGGCAACCAGGTCCACAATTTCCTGAAATGCTAGACAGTGGAATTTTACAATGACCAGAGAAGGAAAACATACTAAACATTTTTAAAGGTATTTTCGGAAGTTTCCATGGTGGAGTGTCTAGATTCCAATATGTTAAGGACAGAGGTGAGAGAAAATTACCATAGACAGCAGGTGTGGCATTTATCAGTAATCTCTGTTGCCTTTTGATATCGTCTAATATCATCGATGATGAACAGACGTTATAATAACCACTGAAATTAAATGAACTGAACGCAAAGTAAAATAAACCATTGAGGGGCTCTAGTTGCGTTCATAGCGGCTCCTTGAAAAAGAGAAATAAGATTTTAAAAAAAAAAAAAAAACAGAGAAGAAGAAGAAGAAAGAAAACAAAAGAGATATAGAGCAGTTGGTATGAGGCCGTTCGGTTACCAAGGAACGACAGAGACAAGTCAACTCCCTCAGCGATATAAGTATTCAAGGGAGATCAGCCAGAGAGAATGAGGGAAAATTGAAGCATGTTAAGAAAAACGATATTTAGCTCCCTTCTTATTTGATTTTGTTGTGGTGGCATTCTAATTGCCAAGGTGTTGTTCATGCCAAGTAGGAATAAGGAAAATGAGAGGTAAACTGATGAATAGAGAGAAAGAAAGAAAGAAGGAAAAATGTATAAAAACCCACATAAGAACAATAATCTAAAATGAAGTCAAACAAAAATTGTAACGTAACAAACAGGTCTTATTTTAATGAAACAATAGAACTGTCTAAGCGACACGGTAAACGGATGTATGATTAGGGAAAAACAAATCTGAAAAAGAATGAATGAAAATAATAAAAGAGAGAAACAATTAGTTAAGATGAAGTGGAAAGGGGGACTGGGAGAAGGTGGGTTCAATTTTTATCAGATTTTTTTTTTTTTTTTTTTTTTAAATACCCGACCGAGCCAGTGGGATTCATTTTAGAAGGCCCAAACCACGCCGTCTAGTTTGATCTGCTTAATGGGTGCATTTCTGAGAGTGCTGATCAAATTTCCTGACCAACACCACAGGTATCTGTAACTCTTGTGGCTGGTTGATGCCGGAATAGCTTTATGTAAGTGAGTGTAGAGTATCCCTGTCACGTCATGTAGTTGCAGAATGCAGCTCCTCCACAGACTTTCATCATCATCATCAGCTGGCATAAAAAAAAATATCAAACTCCGTGGCCATTCATGCCCTCGTCAAATAGTAACCTCCGTTCCGTTTTCTTCTCCATGTCACTGCCTTTGGTGAGTTCCGTGTCAAGGTCGCCGGTATTGGCACGTTCAAGCGGACTGTCTCAGGGCGGACGTGGTGGCGTCTTCTGGAAGGGGGACACTCATTCGCGCCAACTCAGCAGTTCTTGTCATCACAGAGGGACATAAGCAGGTGGTGGTATCCTGCGTGCGCTGGGATCAGGCTAGGCGACATTGAACACCATGACTCGGCAGCAGTGCAGGATCTCTTTCGGTGGGTTGCCTCCTGACAGCTCGACATTGACTGCTCCCTGTGGCTGGGCTGCGACTGGGACCAACCAGGACGTGATTGAGGACGAGGAGCTGGAGTAAGCGGCGTGATGTTACCGCCACTGAAACGGCTACAGAATACAAGACAGGAAAAATAATAGTAAAGAAGGGATGATACTTTCAAATGACTGATGGTTGACTAAGTCCATGACTCAATCCAAATGAAAACTGGTCTATAATGTAACATATGTGCACCGTCTCGAAATAATTATTAAGCATGCTTTTGAAGCTTACGCAAATACAGGCGAATTTATTATGACTACACTGCAGGCGCTACAAATATGTTTGCGTCGTGTTTGGATGTGTTTTTATATGCGGTTATGTGTGACATCATGTATGTGTGTGTGTGTGTGTGTGTGTGTGTGTGGTGTGTGTGTGTGTGTGTGTGTGAAGTGACCTGAGAGAGAGAGAGAGAGAGAGAGAGAGAGAGAGAGAGAGCGAATAAACTTTAAGTGTGCACATGATACAGATGTGTTTCGGATTTTCAGGGGCATTATTTCTTCTTTTCCTGTTGTTCTTGTTGTTGTTGTTGTTGTTATCATCATTATTACTTTATCATTATTACTACTATTATTATCATCATCATTATCATCATCATCATCATAATCATCATTATTATCATCATCATCATCATCATTATTATCATGATCCTTGTTGTTATTGTTGTTCCATCATTGCTGTTGTTGCTTTTGTTTATATACTCAGCATCATTGTTATAGCCAAAGGCAGTAATGTCGCCTTTAAAAACACCATCGCGTTGAAACAACGAAAAAAAAAAAAACACCCAAACAATGTTAAGTTTGTTTGTCTGTCCTAGCAGTAAATCGTATTTTCATCGAATGATTCATTTTCCACTCATGTATTTACTTTATTGTAACGTGCGCATAGTGAAGTTCACTGAACGACTGTATGATGTTTGTTTTTTTTAGTCCGAATTTCTTTTTTGAAAATTTTTAGTTTTATAAACTTGTTTGCATTATTGTACACAACATCTTTTGACATTGTACTTGTTGACGTGCACTGCCATGCATGTGCAAATACCAGTGTACAGATTTATGATTATCATTATGCTGATTATGCAGATCTTTATCACGTGCAGAAGGAGATTTTTGTGACCTTAGTGACTTTGCAAATAAAACTTTGTTCCTCCGCCTTAGTTTCGCTTCATTTAGTTTCTTGAAAGAAAATCTCTCTCTCTCTCTCTCTCTCTCTCTCTCTCTCTCTCTCTCTCTCTCTCTCTCTCTCTCTCTCTCTCTCTCTCTCTCTGTTTTTATTGTATGTATGTATGTATGTATAGGTGGGTGTGTTGGTCCGTCTATGCATGCGCGCATGCGTGTGCGCTCGCACATGTGTGTGTGTGTGTGTGTGTGTGTGTGTGTGTGTGTGTGTGTGTGTGTGTGTGTGTGGAGAGAAAGAGAGAGAGTAGGTCTACAGTGTTTTTACTAAAGATTTCTCAACTCCTCTCTCTCCCTCTCTCTGTCTGTCTGTCTGCCTGTCTGTCTTGTCTGTCTCTCTCTCTCTCCTCTCTCTCTCTCTCTCTCTCTCTCTCTCTCTCTCTCATTTAACCCAAGATTGATCCATTGTTTCTTACAGGATCTGAATAGTCACAAAATTAATTCATGCTACAGATTCTGCGTATACAGGCCTTTTAAAACAAGTAATCTTTTTGAGGAAAAAAATGTCCCTTTATATCAACACGATTGTCAGACGAAACCAAGCAAAAATCAAATGCATTATGAATGGGATTGCACCGTGCTTCGAAGCGATACAAAACATGTAATGTAAGTGATTTATCATTCCCATTCAGTATATACTCTGAGGAAGATGTAGATGCGATGTAGGTGACACGCCCAATGTCACAATTCTATTAAATACCCTACAGGTTTATGGCTTCTTGCAAAGCCTGTTAGATATTACATAGGTGAATGTTTTATGTCATATCTCTGTTAGAATCACTACAGGTGTATGGCTTCATGCTATGCCTGTTAGATATTACACAGGATGTTTTAGGTCGTATCTCTGTTAGAAACACTACAGGTGTATGGCTTCATGCTATGCCTGTTAGATATTACACAGAAGGTTGTTCTATGTCATTATCTCTGTTAGAAACACTACAGGTGTATGGCTTCATGCCATACCTGCTAGATGTTACACAGGTGTATGGATGTTCCATGTCATATTGTCTCTGTTAGAAATACCATGGATGAGGACATTATGAGAAAGAAAAGACATTTGACATAGCTCTCTCTCTCTCTCTCTCTCTCTCTCTCTCTCTCTCTCTCTCTCTCTCTCTCTCTCTCTCTCTGTCACTCACACACACCACACACACACACACACACACCACAACACACCACACACACACACACACACACTACACACGATCCAATGGTAGATAACTCTGTCACTTAATCACACTGTACATGAGCAGTGGTTGGTTCCCCTTAATTAACATGTAAACTATTCGTTACCTGCCTTCATATGCATGTACGATTTCGAAATCAGTTTTTCGCCCTCCAAAGGGAAACCTACAAAATTACGAGCATCTGCTCAAAAGCTACAAGCACGATCAAACTGTTGCTGTTGCATATCTAAGCATGTACACATCCGTGCGCGCGCGCGCGCGCTCGCGCACGCACACACACACACAACACACACACACACACACACACACACACACACACACACACACACACACACCATGCTGGATAACTCTGGCACATATCACACAGTACTTGAGCAGCGGATATTTCCCTTTATTGAACTTACACAAGGTTTGTTTTGTTTTGGTTAGTTGTTGTTTTTTTTGTTTGTTTGTTTGTTTTGTTTTTGTTTTTTTAGTTTCCTTTCAACTTGGAAGTATGCTTCTCTATGGTTTCATTTCTGTCCTTTGTGTACAGAGAAACCAACAAGATAACGAATATTCACGCAAAAGCTAAAAGCAGGATCACACTATCGCATACCAGAGCTCGCACAAGTCCTTCAGCCCATTCACACACAAATATTGTTTCTCTCTCTCTCTCTCTCTCTCCTCTCTCTCTCTCTCTCTCTCTCTCTCTTCCTTGACCCGCATGACCCCTACAGAACAGGCCCTTAATTCTGCGGAGCAGAGGAAGAGCATATCGAATTAGATACGCTCCGCGTGCGCACGCGCGCGCGCGCGCGCGCGCGTGTGTGTGTGTGTGCATGTGTGTGTGTGTACAGAAGAAGAGAGGGCTGCGAGGGAGATTTGAGATGAAGAGGCTGATGGTGGAGAAGGGGGAGGTATATGGGAGAGTTTCAAGACGTAAAACACAGAGGAAGACAGGAGACTAAAGAAGCGCGGAGAAGCGGGAGGGGCGGGGGGGGGGGGGGGGGGTAGTGGGGGAAGGTTGACATGACGGGACCAGAGAAGGAAGGAGATGGGGGAGTGGAGGGGAAGACTCGGACAAACTGGGTTCAAAAGCTAGCAGGTAATAGAGATAAGAACTGGTGGCGGTTGGTCGGCGACTCAATGAACCACCTTCGATTGAAGCCCAAGGTTTTGGTGCCCCCAAGTCCTGGCTCCAACGCGGGGACTCCATGTGAGCTGGCCACTGAAATGACCTACTTTCCTGTCACGCTGTGTGGTACATTCCTTTCACGCGGTGTGATAGTGAATTTCGCCCCGGAGAAACCACGACTGATTCGTGGTCAACACGCCGTGTTTAGATAACTCCACACACCTACCCTCATGCTCATGTGTGTCCATCGCTTCACAAGCCTCTGTGTCCCTGTAACCGTAAGATCTTAGATACACAGCATTTGCAGTCAGGGCAGCTGCTATCTAAAGCTGTGTGCGTTGCCAACAGAGTGACATCAGTTAAAGCCTCGGGGCTGAATAAAAGCTTTAGAAGCATGAAAAGCATCCGTTGTTCACAGGGTTGATTCTTAAGATCAACAGGTAGATGAAATCGGTGTGTGTCTTTAAGTCACTTTCCAAACTAAAGAAGCATGATTTTCTTGCACGCATGTTCATCGACTTTCTGTCGAAGATTGTTCGATTGGCTACGGGCTTTCGGTTATAATTCATCTAGGAATCTGTCACAGTGTCACGTTCATGGTTTGTGTTCCCGTAGCTTTAGTTAGAACATTCTTTTTTAATTAACCATGTCTACTGCACATGAACTTGAACCTCCCTTCACAAAAAAATTCATTTTTACGTCCTGTTTCAGCGTTTTGTACGACTGATTCTTGACGGCTTCTCTAAGACTATCTGATTACCTTCAGCCTTCTCAGTGTTCATAAATCACTTAAACGAACCAGCGCAAAACAGCGCAGAAACTGTTCACATTGAACGATCGTTTTTGTCTCACTTGA